>JAZKJV010011012.1:1200000-1576105 GCA_037367405.1 Ottelia alismoides
TTTAACCTTAACTCATCCCAAGATCATGACAGACCAAGACATGTCTAGACAATTAGCGGCTATGATGGCAATGCTCCAAGACATGGGGCAAAGGCAACAAGCATTGGAGGAGAGGCTCAATGCACAGGTTGAGAGACCCGAGGCATCTAAGCCTGCGGATGCTAGGATTGAAGGTTCTGTTCATCTTTCTGAGGAAGAATCTAGTTACCATCCTTCAACTGAGTCAGCTCCTACCCCGGTTGAAGGAGCAATGGAGAAGGTCCTTCTTAGACACCAAACATTACTAGATAATTACCGAAAAGGAAAAATTCCTCGATTCAAAGGTGTAGAGACACCTGCCGAGGCTGAATTATGGCTTGATGACGTCATTAGGATGCTGAGAATAATACACGCACCAGCAGATACTTGGGTGCACTTTGCTGATTACTCCTTAGCAGACTATGCAAGACGATGGTGGAGAGCCATTTCCAAGAAATTAGCAGATCCTGTTCCATGGGATATCTTCGAAGAGAGGTTCCGAGCTCACTTTTGTCCCTCTCATTGGGAAGAATTAAAGAGGAGAGAGTTGGCTTCTCTGAATCAGGGTTCTAAGACTGTACGAGATTATCATATCCACTTTACTGAGCTACTACGGTACTCATCAGCTCTAGAAGCTTCACCACAAGAGTGTCTTACCAAATTTGTTAGCGGTCTTCAGGGAGATCTACGAGAAAAGCTTGCTGATTTTAGAGCCACAACCGTAGATGAAGCAATGGACATCGCCTCTCGTATTGAGATGGAGAGGGATGAAAATCGCCAAAGAAGAAGTTTCCACTTTAATGGTGGACCGTCCAAAGGCAAGGCACATTATAATCGTAGAGATCATCGCTATCATCCAGCCGATTCCAATATAAGCTCACCACAGACCTTGGGTCAGGAATTATCAGGAAGAAGGGGTTTCTCTAGACCTCCACTATATCCTCGCGACTCAGCAGCAGGAGCTAGCACCTCTGTGGCTGGATCTTCAGCTCAAACAGGAGCTCGTGTGTGTTTTTACTGTCGTCAGGAAGGCCACATCAAGAAAGATTGTCCAAAGTTGAGAGGTTCAGGGTTTAAATCAACCCCAATTAATAGTATAGCATCCACCTCAAGCAATGGAGCAACACATGGAGGAAGACATGGTAGAGGTCGAGGCTCACAAGGAGCGTCTCCTACACAACAACCACCACAAAGTGTTGCGGGTTCTAGCTTGCCTATTCCTAATGGCCAGCTCAATGCAATTACTGAGGAACAAGCCTACCACTCAGGCACAGTTGTACGAGGTACCGTTACTATTCATGGCTTTTCAGTACATGCCTTATTTGATTCTGGTGCTTCACATTCATTTATTGCTCGACAGTTAGTACCCACTTTGGGTAAAATACCAGTAGAAGTACAACAGTCCTATCTGATCAAGGGACCAGGAGGACAAGTATTTATAATCCGAGAAATCCTGGATAATTGTATAATACTGATAGCAGGACATCTGTTACCTGTTTCACTACTACTAATCGAAATGGAGGACTTTGATCTTATACTAGGAATGGATTGGTTAGAAAGTCATCATGCATGTCTTGACTGTTTCCAGAAGACAGTAACATTCCACATTCCTAACTCGATAGAGTTCCAGTTCATTGGAAAGACATCCAATGATAATATCAAATATATCTCTACATTGAAGGCACAACAGTTGTTAGAGCAAGGGTGCCAAGGTTATTTAGCTTATGTTTCCACTACATCAGGGTCAGAAAGAATGATAGAAGATGTGCCTATAGTGTGCGAGTTTACTGATGTAATTCCAGAGGAACTACCTGGATTACCACCTGAGCGAGAGATTGAATTTGAAATCTCTCTCATACCTGATACTCAGTCTATCTCTATCCCTCCGTATAGGATGGCACCAGCTGAGTTACGAGAGTTAAAGGTACAATTGCAAGAACTGTTAGATAAAGGATTCATTCGTCCTAGTACTTCACCATGGGGTGCACCTGTCTTATTTGTTAGGAAAAAGGATGGCTCGATGCGGTTGTGCATTGACTATAGACAACTAAACAAGAGGACAATAAAGAACAAGTATCCTCTGCCAAGAATAGATGATCTCTTTGATCAGTTACAAGGTTCAACTGTGTATTCCAAGATTGATTTAAGATCTGGATACCATCAGTTGAAAATTAAAGACACAGATATTCCCAAGACAGCTTTTCGGACTAGATACGGGCATTATGAATTCTTAGTTATGCCTTTTGGACTAACAAATGCCCCAGCAGCCTTCATGGATCTCATGAATAGAGTATTCAAGGAGTTCTTAGATTACTTTGTAGTAGTCTTTATTGATGATGTGCTTATTTACTCAAAGGATAAGTATCTGCATGAACATCATCTCAGGAAGGCACTTGAAACTCTAAGGAAGAACAAACTGTATGCTAAATATAGCAAATGTGACTTCTGGCTATCTGAAGTATCTTTCTTAGGCCATGTTATTTCTGGGGAAGGTATATCAGTTGATCCTACAAAGGTTAGTGCGGTGATGAGTTGGGAACGCCCGAAGACTGTCACAGAAATACGATCTTTTCTGGGTTTAGTTGGATATTATAGAAGATTCGTTAAGGACTTTTCACGGATAGCATTGCCAATGACTAGACTAACTCAAAAGGAGGTCCCATTCTTATGGTCTGATACATGTGAAGCTAGTTTTCAGACACTGAAAGAATGCCTAACATCTGCATCAATCCTTACTCTACCCTCCGGGAGTGAAGGGTTTACAGTGTACACTGACGCGTCAAAAGAAGGACTTGGGGTAGTTCTTATGCAACATGGTAAGGTAGTTGTGTATGCATCACGACAGCTTAGGACACATGAGAAGAACTACCCAACACATGACCTTGAATTAGCTGCCGTAGTGTTCGCTTTAAAGATTTGGAGACACTACCTGTATGGTATTACTTTTGAAATCTTCACCGATCATAAAAGCTTGAAATATCTATTTGATCAGAAGGAACTCAATATGAGACAGAGACGGTGGCTAGAGTTGCTGAAAGACTATGATTGCACTATCTACTACCACCCTGGTAAGGGGAACGTCGTAGCAGATGCCCTTAGCAGAAGAACTTATTCACTCGGGTTAGTGAGTGCTATCCACTTCTGGGGTTTACTATCAACGTTAAGTGAATGGAAACCATTTGATAGTAGTGCTGATACTATAACTATTCCTCATCGATACAAACCAGAAATATGGGATAAAATAAAGAAAGGACAGGAGGATGATCCAGTCCTCAAAGACTTAAAATAACAACTTGAGAAGAATGAGATAGAGGGATTCCAGATACAAGATGGTTTACTGTATAATCATCACAGAGTTTGTGTACCAAACACACTTGAACTAAGGAAAGACATCTTACGAGAAGCTCATTGTTCTAGATTATCTATTCATACAGGAATTACGAAGATGTATAAGGATCTTCATTCATACTTTTGGTGGCCAGGAATGAAGAAAGATGTTGCTGAGTTTGTGAATTCATGTTTCACTTGCCAGCAGGTAAAGGCTTCACACCAAAAGCCACCGGGATTATTGCAACCCCTCCCTATACCTGAATGGAAATGGGAAAGCATTTCCATGGATTTCGTTACTGGCTTACCTCAGACGACTGGTAGTAAAGATAGTATCTGGGTTATAATAGATCGTCTGACAAAGGTAGCACACTTCATTCCGATAAGCTTATCTTTCACTCCAGACCAGCTGGCTGAGTTATATATTACACATGTGATTCGCCTCCATGGTATCCCGAAGGAAGTAGTTTCTGATCGAGATTCACGATTCACCTCACACTATTGGGAGAACTTCATGAAAGCTTTAGGTACACAACTATGCTTGAGTACAGCATATCATCCACAAACAGATGGGCAGTCAGAACGTACGATTCAAACACTAGAGGATATGCTACGAGCATGTGCCTTAGAATGGAAGGGATCGTGGATTAAACATTTGCCTCTTGTAGAATTCACCTACAATAATAGTTACCATACAAGTATTGGCATGGCACCATTTGAAGCACTATATGGACGAAAGTGTACAACTCCTTTGTGTTGGCAAGAGGTCGGAATAAAGAACCTTTATGATTCAGATAGACTTCAGGAGACACGGGAAGCTGTAGAACTTGCTAGAAAAAGACTATTAACTGCTCAGAGTCGCCAGAAAAGTTATAGTGATACCAGGAGAAGAGACCTTGAATTTGAGGTAGGCAACTTTGTATTTCTCAAAATATCACCTATGAAGGGTGTTCAGAGGTTTGGCTTGCGTGGGAAGTTAGCACCCAGGTTCGTGGGTCCCTTTGAAATTATTCAACGGATTGGAAAAGTTGCCTATAGACTTGCACTTCCTCCACATCTTTCGGCAATACATGATGTATTTCATGTATCAAATATGAGAAAGTACATTAGGGATCCATAGCATAAGATAAGTTATGATGATTTACATGTTGAGCCAGATTTGACATACCAAGAGATACCTGTGCAAATACTTGAAAGGGATATCAAGAAGTTGAGAAACAAAGAGGTGCCTCTAGTTAAAATATTATGGCGGAACCAAGAGTTTGAAGAAGCCACATGGGAACCTGAGGCAGAAATGAGAGAGAAATACCCGTACTTGTTTGAATGATAAAATTATATATTATGTATATGTTCATTTTAAATGACATGACGTTCATTCTCTTTAAGGTTGTTATGGTTTCAATCCTCTTTAAGGATGTTATGCCTGCATTTCTAGTCTCGAGGACGAGACTTCTTTTAAGGTTGTTATAATTGTAAAGCCTTGAACTTGGCATATCTCGGATCCTATATAATAAGATCCGGCTCGTAAAGAGGAAACCGGCAGAATTTGTTTCGTGTGAATCGGACTTCATTTCGATTTGTTATGAATTTCGGAAGAAAGAGAAGTAAGGAAGGCTAAGATGTCATTAATCCATAATGATTGTCATTAAGACTAATTAAACATGATTAAAGAAATTAATGACGACTGAAAGCCGCTAATGATCATTAGTAAACACTAATCAATAGTTAACAAAAGATATGCGTAAGCCGCGAAAGTTAAATCGCGATTAGTGAAAGTTAATCACGATTAGTGTTAATTAAGCGTCATTAGAGAATCTAGAATCCTCTAGAATGTTCTAACTTAAGCTCCAAGTTTGGGATAAGTTTTGGCTAAAACCATGGGCCAAAACCATGGGCCGCTAAACCATGGTTAAGGTCTAAACCATGGTTTTCCACCATGGTTAGTGGTTTTCTGGGGCCTATAAATAGACCCCCCTACCCATTCATTCTCTACAACTTACACTACCACCACCCCAAGGGCTAGGGTCGAGAGGTTGGGAGGAGGAGTGGGAGGCGAGGGAGGAGCGCTAGCGAAGCGCTGCCGGGAGAACGAGGAGAAGAAAGGTATGATCCTCTCTTAGTTGCTTCGTAAGCTAGGCTTTCAATTCATACTCTTGTTCTTCCAAGTTTTGTTTTTGATTCATATTTCTTTCCGATTCGTTTTCCTGTTGTGGTTCGAGGAGAAATCTGTGTAACACCCTACTTAGGTGCGGGCGGCTATGCACGTCAGTGACCCTGTGATTCGTCACACGTTCACTCATCTAAGACGCGTGGTGTCTACCGATTCTCCATCGTTTATGTTTCTATTCTTCGTATTATACTTTTATAGTTATTTCGATGGAGAAATCTGTGTAATACCCTACTTAGGTGCGGGCGGCTGTGCACGTCAGTGACCCTGTGATTCGTCACACGTTCACTCACCTAAGATGTGTGGTGTCTACCGGTTCTTCATCTCTTGTTGTTGAGTATATTCTTTCAGTTTCATTGTTATTTTCCTCTCGATTGATTTTATAGAGGAAACTCTTTTCGTTTTTATTTTGAAATATGTCCCGATATAAGGGGAAACTCTGCCGAAATTTTCCGAGAAATATGTCCCGATATAAGGGGAAACTCTGCTGAAATTTTCCGAGAAATATGTCCCGATATAAGGGGAAACTCTGCTGAAATTTTTTGAGAAATATATCCCGATATAAGGGGAAACTCTGCCGAAATTTTCCGAGAAATATATCCCGATATAAGGGGAAACTCTGCCGAATTTCTAAGAGAAAATATGTTCTTGACGTTCTTCGTGTTCTTCGCGTTCTTCGTGTTCTTCGCGTTCTTCGCGTTCTTCGTTCGTTCTTCGCGTTCTTAACATGTTCTTAGCGTTTTGATATGAAAAATGAAATTCGATCTTTTCAGGAGCCTTAAATTAGCCTTTCTAAAAAAGAAACTCGATAAAGCCTTGCATACACGAGAGAGAGCTCGATTAGGTAACGAAATCCTTCTTTTTGCTGTTGGGTTTTCATACGAAATTATTGAAATTCTTGATTTAGTGTTCTTTGCTACGAAGAACCCTAATTTTGGCTATTTTTGAAAAAGTCTGAAGAATTGCTTTGTAATTCCCACTAAAATAAGATTTACACATCAAATTGATGCGTTGGCTCTGAAAGTTAGGGTTTGGGAGTTAAAATAGGCATAAATAGGAGTATACATATGGTTATGAATAATATATATGTGAGTCGATACCAAGTATTGCGGTTTATGCAAATCAAAGACTTAACGAAAGAATTACATCATGTGAATTGGTGTGATTTGAGTTGGATCCCGAAAAGGATCATGTGTCACGATAAGGATGACTGGGAGTAGTACTACAGGTCGGGGATGCAACCTGTAGGTTGTCGGAAGGAACCCGTATTGGCATTTCCCTACCTAGGTGGTACACGGTTGCCCTGTTATGATAAGTGCGCACAAATTGAATGTTTTGCAACGCGTGGTATCGGGAGCCAATATATTCGGGTTGGAACAACGGAAGATGTGGTCGTGTCATGTGGAGGCACGAGTGGTTCAATAGCGGCTGGGTCACGATAACATGTATTTAAAGACGCTAGGTTATATGATTAAATGTTAGCCTGAGGTTTTAAGCAACCGAGTCCTCGAGGACGGTGTGCTCATTTGATTTTCCAGGCTGAGGGTTGAGACCCTGTTTAATAAAAGAAAAGGAAATTGTCAGGGTAGTATTGGAGGATTGGTTGAGGCGACGTGCGGCGGCATAAGCTTACCAAGATCAACACAATCTCCAATCCCGAAGCATCCACAGCTTCGGAGTCCAAGAATGGTGGGGTTCCCCTGGACTAATCCCTGATGTGGAATAGAAAGGAATAGGACTTAAATTAATAAAAAGGAATGAAATATTGTGATATCAAGTTTTGAAAAAAATTACACAATTTATTTGCTTTTCTCTTCTTCGTTACTTAGCATTCGCTAATTTTTATCCTATGATTTATGGAAAACTCAACAGGTATCGGTGAGCCATAGCAAGGACTTTAAAAATTCATCCGGCTTACATACTAGACATCCAGCCAGCCACAGTAGCTTTACTCTTTAAGGTAGTTAGTAATCTTTTGTATATTTTCCTTTCAAGCTGATGTACATGTAATGGTTATAGTGGGACAATGTATCCTCTAAACTTTATTTTGTGAATGGAAAAGTGTTGAAATACTTCCTTCCGAGTATTTTTATTTGCAGTATATTTCTGAATGTTAGTTGTGATTGCTGAATAAATTATCGTTGAGTAACCAGATCCGGATATGGGAGGATCCGACGGCCCAGGAAACGGGGTCGTTACACCTCGCACAGGCCGGAGTCCGCTCTCCCTGTGTGTCCACCTACACCTCGCCCTATCGCCTCTGCGTTTGCTAACCTTTGCAGGTACACCCCCGCACCCCTCCATCATCCGCCACCGTTGAAGCCCCCCGACTGCTCCGCCTGTACGGCTCAGCTTTGCTTCCGCCTTGAGCGACGCACCCCACCGGAGCACCTCTCTTGCGCCCAACAGCTCCGAGACATGCCACCTCCCTTGCTCAGTCGTGTGTCGACGAGCAAGGGGACCTCCGACCACCGCGGCCGCTGCCATCCGCTCCGACTCTCACGCGACCGAGCGTCACGCCGTCCACCCGATCGCCCCCAAGCCTCGCAGTGTACAGCTATCGTAGGATCGGGCTTCCTGCCATTGATCCTACATCCAGTTACAAGCCACGTTGGCCCCACCGAACCTCCCTCCAAACCTGAAGGTTCGGCCGCACTGAGCCTCTCCTCTCAGCCACCTAGGCTCGGGTCAAGCGAGCCACAGCTCTGCCCCCGAGCCTTAGTGGAGGAGTGTAAGGATGAAAGTGAAGATTTGATAAAGATTTTCCCCCGAGCCTCATTATTAAGTGTCGAAATTAAGTGAATATTTACTAAGGATAAAAGTTTCCTTAGTGGAGGAGTGTAATGATGATGATCCTAAGAAAAGAAGGATAGAGAGAGTCTTCACGAGAATGCATAAACAAAGCAAACATAAGTCAACGCTCAGCTACTTAAACACTTTGTCGAGTCCAACGAGAAATTAGTACAAGTTGAACATATCTCCTTCACTCAGGGCATAGCTTTTGACGAAAGATTTGAACGGCCCAGATAGAACACCTCTCCGAATCTAATGCTCTTTTGTATATCCATCAACCTGCTCTCAGTCCCCCGATACTTAGTTGAAAAGGACCAATTTCACTGTATATACATCACTTCTATTATTTCCGTTCACTCTCAGCTGCCACATTTCATTCTTTTCTTCCGTGCTTAGTCCCTCAATAGTCTAAGTATAGGGGGCACGTCGACTTCTATTTTTCTTGTCTGAGCTATACTAAGTACGAGCTATGTCTACATTTCACTTTGTGCAATGAGGACATAGCACCTGCTAAGTATAGGGAGGGTGTTTGTATATATTCTACTTATTTTATCCATAGCTCGTACTTTAATCATTTTTATCTAACATTAAGGATGTGTACAAGTAGTGTATGTTATGTGTATAATACCTGTTTTTAAAAAAAACAAAACAAAAACAAAACAAAACAATAAAGAAAATGTTTGCATAAAAAAATTTTCACTCATGGACCTGCATTCCATCAAGCATTTCTTGGTTGATATATTCCTGACACATTCACTATCACTCAAGGCTTAAGAATTTTTTAGGACACTTGATTTCTGAGATCTTGAGATTCTGAGTTAGCCAGCCTTAGTCATTAGGGTTTTGAACATAATTATCCACACTTCCCTGGTTTGAAAGATTTGAGCGTTATATTGCACTCTTCATATCTACCTTCAAAAAGAATATGATCAGCACAATCACTTTCACAACTGCATGATTGATGAGATGAGTTGAGTTATCACTTGAGGAACTGGGACTAGAGATTTGAGTTTAGATTCGATCTAATGATGCTCGGGGATGGGATAAAGTTAATGAAGGCTTCAGAAAACCTGGGTGTCAGCAAAACCCTAGCCAGTATGTAAACAAGATTCATATGCTAATCTCTTTGATATCTACCTTTGTGCTAGGGTGCGATGAAACTTAATGAAAATTGTTGATCAGTGTGCGCCAACTTTTGGTAAAAGCAGTGGAGCTATTCAATAAAAGAAAAGAAAAAGAAATGTCAAAGAAAAGCTCTATCATCCAAAGTCAAATTACAAATGAGCTTCCACCAATGGCGAGTGCTCCCAAACTTTCAAAGTGTTTTCTTGGACCAAGCGCTAATTAGGACCAAGGAGTCGGGATGACACCATAAAAGGGCTCTGCATCGTAAGCGATACAAGTCAGGGTGTCGAAGGTATCTTAGATACTTAAAAGAGACACACTCCGGTGTACTCCCAGAAAGACAAGTGCAGACGACTCCAAATTCTCTTGACGGACACATTGATCAACAAAATAAAAATATACTTGTGTGAGTATTAAGGCACTCAAAAGGCACCTTGTTCCAATGTGATGGAGAGAAAATTAGACACAATCCTATGCCCTCCATCATCTGGTCATCCATCTACACTTTCAAGATTGACAAACTAATGAGACGGTTGACTGAAGCAAGAATAGACTTATTCCCTAGTGTTGAGGATTAGGTCTGGAGGAGAGTCTCTTGAATTGGAACTTTGAATGGTATCTCGACTTGACTCTCATGAATGCAATACACTAAAACTCATATCCTTATACTATATGTACAAGCAGAGAGTCTGAAAATTAGAAAAGTTGGATTCTTTCTGATTAAAGTATGGTTAAGCTTAGAATTTTAGGATCACTCAAATTAAGGGTCTTCTATGAATTGAGCCTTGAAAATTCACATGCACAGTCAAGGATATATTCAACTAAGTCATTCCTTCATTCATGCTCAAGGACGAGCATGGTCTAAGTATAGGGGTATGATGAATCTCGTATTCATCATGCTAAAATTGGTCAATTAGGCTCGGTTCCCGAAAATTCACATGCATTTCTTCATTAACAGAGCATCATTAGCATTCATGCATGTGTAAATAATATTTGCATTTCATCATGCATAATTTCATTAAAAATTCCATTTGTAAATTAGCCAAAAAAGCCGCTAACTTCTCACATTTGTAAATAATTCATCTTAACCCTGATTGACCCAAAACCACCTCCGTTATGTAGATACTACTAACTTCATTAAATAAAAAATACAAAAAAATTACTACTCGATTAAGTGCCAGATAATCCCAAAGTCTAATTTCACATCTGACAGACTAAAACACACATATCTCCCTCATACAGTGTCCGATTTTGGTCTACTCCATTTTCAAATACCTTCAAAACAAGATCAATTTCGTAAAATTCGGAGCTCATATGTGAAAGTTGGGTTTTGGGCCTCTTTTGCGCATTTTGACTTTTTGCTATTTTTGACCTATGTTTTTATGTACATAATTAACCTCTTTAATTTTATTTCTTCTTCATTTATGTCCTTTGATGAATGTTTTATTTAGCAACTCAAAAAATCCAAATTCAGACTAAAACTGAAATCAAAGAAACTTACTGAGTCCAAGTGTTTGTTGTGAGTCTGTACAAAAATTGTGTGTTTCTTACTTCTATTTAATTTTTTGATTTCTTTATTTATTAAAAATCTAAAAAATCAGATTAGTATGTAAATAATTTTCTTGTATTTTATCGTAATTTTTCTAGATTTTTATCCTCTCTAAAACCACCAAAAAATTATAAAACTCTAAAAAGCCGATTTTCTACACACATGGAGAACCACCAAAAATACCACTTCGCACAGGTGACATATTTTGCTCCTCGGTCCTTCGTGAAAGTTATGGATCTCATCGAGACGAACAACTTTCGCGAAGAAAATTTTTCGATCCGAGTCTCTTTTTATCTCTTTTTCATTTTGTATCTCTTTAAGTTTGAAATTTTTTGGGGGCGCCACATGGCAGATCCTGGGCGTGCCACGTGGCACCCCCACTTCCTCTCTCCAGACCGTCGTATCACGTGCCCAGCACATGACCCCATCTTCCCTTTCCTCTAGTCGTTCACACCCCCTCCATGCCCCGCTCAGTCGTTTCTAGGCCCATGCTCTGCATGTAACCACCGCCGCGCCACCTCCCTTCTCCGGTTGTTACGAAGCCGGCCATTCCCTCGCACCTATAAAGCACCACCGCCGCCCCACAGCAACCCTTATCTGCCCTTCCTCTAGCTTTACCGGTGACAGCGGCAGCCCCCTTCGTGGCGTGATCCAAGGTCTGCGCCTTGTGCAAAGCTTCCCCTTTGAAGCTCCTCTCTGGCTCCGGTCGAGTGATCGTCGAGCACACAACATCCATCCCTGATATTGCCCCCCCCATTTCTCCTTCTCCTCCTCCGGCCTCGCACAGGCTGGAGTCCGCTCTCCCTGTGTGTCCACCTACACCTCGCCCCGTTGCCTCCGCGTTTGCTAACCTATGCAGGTGCACCCCCACACCCCTCCAGCATTCGCCACCGTCAAAGCCCCCTGGCTGCTCCGCCTGCGCGGCTCAGCTTCGCTTCCGCCTTGAGCGATGCACCCCACCGGACCACCTCGCTTGCGCCCAACAGCTTTAAGACACGCCACCCCCCTTGCTTAGTTGTGTGTCGACGAGCAAGGGGACCTCCGACCACCGCGATCGATGCCAGCCGCTTCGACTCTCGTGCGATCGAGCGTCGTGCCGTCCGCCCGATCGCCCTCGGGCCTTGCAGCGTACAGCTGTCGTAGGATCGGGCTTTGCCCTTGAACCTACGGCCAGTTACAAACCACGTCGGCCCCACCGAACCTCCCTTCAAACCTGAAGGTTCGGCCGCACCGAGCCTCTCCAGTCAGCCACCTAGGCTCGGGTCGACCGAGCCACAGCTCTACCCCCGAGCCTCCGATTCGACGCCCTAACCACAGCCTCAGCACAGAACCTGAGGCCAGCGCTGTGGGAAAATTGCACCGAAGCCCCTGCTATTTCTAGATATTGCAGATATACCCCTACTTGGGGTAAATTACAGAAGGGCCCTCCCGACTTTGCAAAATTATAGATAAGCCCCTCCAGAGACCTTTTTGAAAGAGAAACTTTATTTTAATTACATTTTAGTCCCTGAAATTTCATTTCATCTTTATCTTTTTCATATGAACTCCGTTTTTAGCATATAATATGTCATTTTGAAGCTCTTTTCATGCTCTATCACTTGGCATAATTTGTGGGCAGATCTAAACTTGTCTATTAATACTTATTATTTGAGTATCTTTGTTGACTCTTGTAGGCTAAATTTTGAAATAGTTGTGTTGTATTAAATAGAGGAATTGATGACATTCATGAAGGGACTTCATTGAGAAAAGTTTGTGAAATTAATCCTCATACATTATTTAATAATTATTTATTGAGGATTTAATCTGTGCAGTTGCTCATCCAAAGTTGAGGAATGAATCGTAAATGATTTATTTAACCGAAGAGAATTGATTGATTAGCCTACAACCTGGATTTCATTGCTAACTATTTCTCAAAATTATCCTTTCAATCTGGGATTTCATATAGAGGACACTGATTATTTATTTGGATTAAAAATAATTAAATCTCAGATCTCATGCTTCATTCTCTCTATTTAACTTCCTTATTATTGCATCTTTCATCATTGCATTGCATTATAGTTTCTTGACATAGAAATTAATCGAACATTAATTAATTATTTAATTTAATTTAAAACTACGTAATTAAAAATCACAGTTCCATGTGTTCGACCTTGGTAGACCTGCCAAGTAAAAATATTCCGCAACATTCAAAAGTTATGGTTTTTGATCGACCGAAATCCGTCTCATATACTACAATTTCCCTATATTAAAGAGGTGGATTTTGCGTCATCAATGAACCATATGAAGCTTAGTGAGAGTGCCATTGTGTTCATCATACTAAATGTAGATGATATCCTAATCATTTGGAATAATATAAGGATAATTATAAGTGTTTTATAATCTGGTTATTCCGTACCTTAAGATATTATCTCAAGGATATCTCTTAGATCTTTGTTCCGAAGGTGTTCAGAAGCAAAGAGAAGAGGGTATTGAGACCGTTACATTAGTGGTACGCCTTGGACATTTCCATTTTCTGAAAAATTTCCAAGAAATGCTTCCTTTCCTTAAGATATGGTACTGACCTATCTAAAGGGATAACACCTCAAGTAGTTGAGGAAGTGAATGTTAGAACTGCTTGCCCTTGTGCATCAATTACAAGAAGCTGAGTGTATACTATATGTGAACAAATGCCAAATGTCTACCATGAAGTGGAGTAGTAAATTGTTACTAATCCTACTATGGAGATAAAACACTTAGTTGCAGTAATAACAAAATCTTCAAAGATGACAAGATTTTTGAGATAGTGATCTCTAAGTCTTATCTTCAAGAAATTAAGACTTTATGGATAGTAATCTAAAGGTCTTAACTGCAGATTCCTTAAGAGATAGAGATCTCCAGAAATAAGGGTATTCTGATAAGGATTATGTAAATAGTGGTTATAATAATTATTGAGTTGTAGTGTCAAGGACACTAGAACTAATAAGATTGAGTATTGGTTACATAAGATTCAACATTCGCATTGGATGGGAGCACTATTACTGGGGATATGTAAGTGCCATAAAAGGACTTAGCATAGTCTCTCGAGAATAGAGTGACTGATCGTCTTACCTAGCTATTTTCTAAATATCCTATGATTGTCACATGAGTGCATGTTTAAATGATTAGCCCATTAATGGCTCTTTGGGCTAGTGGGAGATTGTTGGACATGCAAGCCCACGACGAGCCATTATGTAATAAATGTTATTGTGAATATCATTCCCTGATATGAAATGAAGAATGATTAATTTGCATAATAGGTCCCATCGTACAATTAGGGTTATGTACCATGGTCATCTTAATGATCATACAATTGTTGATTCAATTATTGAATCATAGAGGCTGGTGCTTGTAGGAATATCTAAAGAGTTAGATTGAGGACTCATCAAGCACCGTCAAATGATTGTTAAGAGAGGATTTCCAGCCTGAGAAGGAGATGGCAATCTTTTCTCTAAAGGTTGATATCTAACCGACCTCTTTATGCAGGTCCTCTGCATAGGAATAGAGATTCGGAGTGTTAGATAAGTTAGGTGAAAGAGTTGACTTAATAACTAAAGTCCTATGTCGTATGTTGTCACGATATAGGCACGCATCCTCTGACCGGAGACAGATGTGTCAATATATGTCTGAGTATGTACATTTGACAGACCAATAGGTTGATGACCTAACCAATGTCTATACACAGGCGCGTTGGTGTACATGCAAGGGCATATGAGTAATACAATCTCTCAAAGGGATCATACAGGTTCATTGCTGAATCGGAAGACATGAGCTCACTCATGAGATATTGGGAAGAATCAAATTCCGTGCACGGGTGTCTCGCTTTGGAAGCTTGAGTGAATTTCTAGGTTTGATATATACTTTTGGAAAGTATATGATCAACACATGGGTATATTATATGCTTTTAGAAAGTATATGATCGATACCAACTCCAAATGATCGAACGAGAAAACTTAATAATAAAACCCTGAAGGAGGCAGTCTAAAAGAGATCTAAAACTTCGGGTTTAATCTAGGTCTCCCAGTATGCAGGATGTACATGTATTGGGAATACCTGAGGGTGATGTGATTATAAACGATTGTATAACAATGACGCTTCCATTCCGAGGGAGTGATGAAACCTGCCTGGATTTTAGTGACTTCTGTCAAAGAGAAGTGATCTAATCTTAGTCCAAAAGCTGGACATTGATATGAATGCGATTCAGATGCAATGAGAAGATTAGATATACGGTTTTGATTTAATCAAACATCTATGGGAGGTTCGCAAGATCTGGATTTGAGATTTGATCTCAATATCCAAGTCACTATATGTGAAACAATACAATCACACTGTCCTTATCTCCAAGTATCTGCGGAGAAAGCACATTATCCTTGAAAGAGTTCATGGATAATTTCATTGTTGATATATGTATCCGAGCATTGAGAAAATTGATAATTAAATGTGATTTAATTATCATGAATAATATGAATTTGATTCATATTATGGGGAGAGTTATCTAAGATAATTAAATGTGATTTAATTATCAAATATGTGAATAATGTGAATGTGATTCATATTATTTGGGCACATGAGAATAGAGATCCAAGATGACTAAATGTGATTTAATTATCATGGATAGGAATAATGTGGATAGCACTATCCATATTAATCATATATATTATAAATGTGATTTATAATATATAAGAGAAAGCTATTTGTGATTTCTATTTGTTGATTAATTATTGATGTGAATTGGATTCATATTGGGTAATTAATTGAAAATATAATTTACATTTTGTTTTGGGATGTGAATGTGATTCACATTTTCTCAATGGCATGATTTCAACATTTCATAAGATAACTATGAATTATTTATTTGAAATAATTTACAATAATTGTTGTAAATATTGGAGATATCATGAAATAATGAGTTCTCTTGAGATAATGAGATCTCATGAGATAGTGAGATCTCATGAGATGTTGGTAGTCGTCCCCCCTTTTTGGGGATATGGTTTATATCCTCATTATCTCCAAGGATAATCAAATGATTTGATTTAAATTTAAATATATTGATTTATCAATATAAATGAATTAAAATTAAAGCATTTGTTGTTGTGTTTTTACGACAACATCTTAGCCATTGAAAGAAACACAAATCAATCTCAACCATTGATTGTGTCTTGTCCATGGATTGGGATACATGGACTCCCAAAATCCTATATAAGAAGAGGCACCCTTGCTCTTTGACATACACGATTACGAATGCTCTCTTTCTCTCTCTCTCTTACTCCACATGCCAAGTTTCTCTCTTTCTCACACACAGTGGTCGTCCACCATGGAGCCCTTGTGAGAGTCGCCATCACCGCAGCATCGTCGTTATGCTGCCGAAGTATTTGCTCATGGATCTCCGTCTCCTTCGATGTGCCTCGCTCGTGAAGAAGACGTCGGATCTCATGTAACGAGATCAGGAGATTCGTCGCTTGGATCATTAACATGGATTGCGAGAAGGACATGTCTCATCAACGCGCTCGCAAGCGTCTCCTTCGTCGGATCGGACTTGAGACAAGAGGTCTCTTCGTTTAGAGACTTTATCGCAATCACGCTTCAAGAGGTAATCTTAATACCTATTGTGGTTTAGATGAAATGATCCGAGAAATGTTCTTGGATCACGTGGTTTCATCACATTAAAAAAATTTAAATTCTGCTGCATCGAGCAACTAGTGCGACTAGTCGCTCGTGATCATATATGATACGATCATCACGCTCCCGTCATACGCTTGAGGATTTTCCCATACACTTCACCGCTCGCTCCTAAGTAGGGTGTTACATATATTCCTCCATCAAAACAATAATAAAATTGATAACAACTTCATAATAAGCAAGACTTTTTATCAAGAGTGAGTGAGTCATATGAAGAACTCGTATGCTCATCGAGTTGTCGCACCGAGCAAGTTTGTGCACAGATTTATTCTCGAACCACAACACAAAATGAATTAGAAAGGAAGATTAATCCAAAACCTATCTCAAGTTAGAGATACTTACTTCCTACACGAAGCCAACTAGGTGAGGATCACACCGTCCTCCTCATCCTCATCCTCTCAGCAACACTTCGTTAGCACTCCCCGCCTCTCTCTCTCTCTTCCTCCCGACCTCTTAATCCTAGCCCTTAGGGGAGTGGTTGTGATGGAAATCATAGAGAATGAGTGGGTGGGGGACTATTTATAAACTTCATAAGACCATTAACTGTGGTTAATAAACCATGGTTTAACCTTTAATCGCGGTTAGCGGTCGATGATTTTGGTCAAGGCTTATCCCAAAACTTAGGGCTAAAGTTGGAATCTTCGAGAAGCTTCTAGATTTAATTATGCTTAATTAGTGCTAATCATGATTAACTTTCATTAATCACAATTAACTTTTACTAATGCCCAATTAGTATTTGCTAATGATGATTAATAGTCTTTAATTTGTCATTAATCTCTTAATTATGATTAATTAGTCTTTATGATGGTCATTACGGATTAATGATGTCTTAAGCCTCCTTCTAAAATCGTAACAATTTGAAATGAAGTTTAACTCACACGAAACAATTTATGTTGGTTTCTATTGATGAGTCGAATATTATGATACATGATTCGAGACATGGCCAAGTCCAAGGCTTTACACCAAAAATTCCGACGATTGGTGAAAACATCGGTTCCTCTTCAATGAAAACCTCCCAACGAGATCTGCGGTCTTAGGTCCACATAGTAATGTACCTCGTTCTTGCTACCCACCTTCAAGGTCGACTCCCACCCGACCTTTTGAGGTGAAGATCGGGTCGAGATCCTCTGATCTCTAGCCAAACATTGGTGAAAAGCTCCACCCATTTTCTAAGCACCTATTATCCGCCATTCTCCTAGAGAAGAGCCTCCAGCTCCCTTTGTGCGTCGTCAATGACAACGTCGATGTAGTAGGCCATTAAGGGTGTCAGAAAATTCTCGAGTTCAATATTCGCTCAAGTTCGGCTTGCTCTAAGTTCGATTCAGATTCGGCTCGAGAATAAATGAATTGAACCTAAACAAAAATTTATGCTCGATTAAATAAACGAATCGAACCTAGAAATCATAAGTTAGCTCAGGTTCGATTCGTTAAAAGCTCGACACACACATGCACGCACGCACATGCAAACGCACACACACACACGCACGCATACGCGCATGCGCACACACATAACCACACATATTTATAAATCATTATCCACATAAGTGGAATTTATTTTGAGACAAGTGGATTTTATCTCAAGATAAGTGAATTTTGTTTGAAGATAAGTGAATATTTATGGATAAGTAGGTTTTTTCTCAGTATAAACTATCCCAAAATAAATAGTGATATCTTTGTCATAACATCCATTATCTATGTGTCTAGTACTTTTCCCTTATTTATCCTCAAATCAACAGAACAAATATAAACCTTATTTAGCATATATCTACACATTATTTATTATCCTCATATGAACATATATGAAATATATCATAATTATACTTTTTTCAAAGAGACAACTTTTATTAATCTATTTTTTCAAGAGTTGAATAAGAGCTAGATGAAGAAAAAACTGAATGAATGCTTATTCTAATTACACATACGCATATATATATATATATATATATATATATTCTTTTCACTCCCTCTTATCAAAGAATTCCCAAGTTTGATATCTGCTCAGGTTCGATTCGATTAAAAATAAGTTTGATTTAATATCGGTTCGAAAATAAATGAATCGAATCTGAACACAAGTTTAGACTCGATTTAATAAACAAACCAAACCTATAAAATATAGGTTCGCTTAGATCCGATCCGTTTACATCCCTATGCGGCAACAAGGATTGGAAGAGAAATGTGCTTCAACCACATATCAAATAGCACCAAGCTATATTGTAGAGCTTCAGGCTGCCCCTTTGCAGCAACTCTTGAGGAGAGAACCAGAGATGAAGCCTCGACGAGTTTGCTCGATCCCACTGGAACCCATCAGGTAAACACCCTTCTTCTGTATTTTCTTTCATTCTTTTCCGCCTTGCTTGTTACGCTATAGATCACCTTTTCTTCTCCAAATCATCACTCCTTCTATCTTTCTATGATTCCAACCCAGATATGAATCTCAAATTGATTACCCAACATCACCCTGACTTCATTCCCCCAACATCTTCTACTTCTATCCTACAGATCTGAATAACTTTTAGCCTTCGATCAAGTTGAAGCATCAAGCTTCTATCCCTTACGAACATAGAGAGCTCGCCCATCCATTCTCCTCCTTTTTCGACATCGGTGCAGACCCACCAGGCCACCCTCATCCTTGTCCGCAATTGGAAACCATTGTTGAGCTTCATCCGAACCCATCACCAGAGACTCGAGTCCTTTTGCAGAATCACCATCACCATCTTCCTCCACCACCACTTCTCCATAATAGTCCATATCCATGGACCCCTGTTTCTTCCACCTCCTTTTCCCCGTGTTCATACACTAACCCCTGAGGGTACACCATCAAAGCTTCATCGAATAGCGGCTCCACTTCCTCCTCACTTCAGAACGTCACATCTTTGAATCATCGAGGACTGGAACGAAAGCCTCTTTGCTTTGTTTTTGTCGTACCCTCTTGGACATCTCCACCGCATCAGACGCAACAAGTAGCGGTGGCAAGGAAGGAGATTCAAGGGCCCTCATCACTTCAGAAACCCAACCGATCCAGGATTCTTCATCTAGAGCAACACAAGCCTTCTCAACCGACTCTTAAATCAAGTTCCCCAACGGCCTCCGACGAGCTGAGCCCCGTCGTTGTGCATAACGCCTAACATCCTGCAGGTTTTCAGATCCTCTACGGAAGCGGCTCGATCCATTGCATTTCACCAACTCCTCTTCCTCGTCGATCGAGAATACCACCCCAACTCCGTGCCGGAGTTCAGAAACTATAGCCTCATTGTCCATCATACCCATAACCTCCTGGGTAGCTCACAGAACCACCAACGCTGATCTCCATCTACTTGGAAACCCCTACAGACACTCCACAAATATGAAGCCCTTCCAACATTTATATTCTCCAGCAACTTTCTATCGAAGAAGGAACCACCGAGTCTTTTGAAACGTATGGTGCCCTTAAAAAGCCTGCCAGTGTTTCTCCGTCACAACCATCATTCGGATACCACCTCACTGTTGAGCATTGCAAAGGGGAGAGAAGGGGCATCTGGCTATAGTTTGTGTCGGATCGGGTCTATTCTTTAGATCCGGGCGTTTGAAAGTCATTCGATTTAATGGCCCACTCTCTAATGGTCATGTGGATCATTGTTGTAAAAGTCGCCCGACTGGCCCGACTAGTAGGTCCGACTAGTCTAGTCAGTAGGGTGGCCGACCAAGTACCGACTAATTCTGACTAGGTACACTAGTCGACCAATTTTTACTTTGAAGACCCATATTTTTTATGTTTTGATGTTTTTATAAGCAAACTTACTATAATATGCTTAATATTTTACTTAAATTCAATTGCTTATTTTATTTTATTATGATAGTATAAAAATGTACAAAATCTATATAAATATATGTATAAAAATGAGTTATATATTTAAAATAATCATAAAATTTAAAGCCGATTAAAGTCCGACTAAATCCGACTAGTCGTCCGACTGTTGATTAATCCTTGGTCAGTGACCCAGCCGACTGCGACTACCGACTTTTACAACCTTGATGTGGATAAAGAGAACATTTGCAGGCGCACCCTCATAATTTTGGGTAATGACACAATAACCCATGTGCTGCAATCTCTTATTTGGTTTTATTTATGTTATTTGCATAGAGACCCCTTTAGTTTGGACTTTCGTTTGTCATCATTTTTTGTTTTCGAAAATTGCTTGTTGTAGAGCACTTTAATTATATTCATGTTAGATATTTAAAGGTATTTGTTTGAGCATTGATTGATTTATAGTAATTATTGTAGTATAATTTGTCATATTTTATCCTATCGGTGATATGAAATTCGTAGTAAATCAGACTTTTTTTAGAATTTCCGAAAAATCATCAAGTACAGAATTGATTATTCTAGTCATATCTCCAAATTTCATATCAATTGCATGCATTTTATGGTCTAAATAAATAATTAAGTGTCCTTAGTAATCTATCTTTAATCGATTCAAAACTTGGTATTTTTAGGAGATTAAAGGTGTTATGGATACTTCTCATGTAGAGCTAGCAAGAACATTTTTAGTTTTGGAAAATAATAAGTTTGTTATTTATTAAAACTAATTTACTCTAAATTAGCACTCATTAATTTGTTAAAAAATGTTTCTTATTCAAAATTCCCAAATACTCATGGTAGCTTACTTTTACATTATTTAACATTTTGTCAAAGTTTCATTGGGTTTGAATTTTATTTAATTGAAAAAATAATAATCAACCCATGAACTTGATCATATTTGCATACCACCATTTAATTGCACAGAAATAAAAAAAACTTCTATAAAAATCTGATAATAAATATATTTAAACTAAATTTCGAGTGTGTGATTGCTTCCCTATGTTTGATCGTGGCCTTACCCAAAGTAAATAAAATTTTGCCACTTGCTTATTAATTGGATATAGTTATTAAATTTATTTTTGACTAAATTGTGAATTGTTCGACTACAACACATAATCCACACCAATTAATCGTGGTAATTTAGGATTCATCAAGAATCTAAATTTATAATTAATTTCTATTTAAGTGCATCCATTGTGAGTATATAATTGTTTGTCTTCGTCATTGTATTTATCCTTCCATAGGTTTCTTACAATATAAATCATATTACTTTCAAATTTTAAATAACCTTCTGCAATCATATACATATATATAATTTGTAAGATTGGACATTGGATACAATGAAATTCGTGTAGATTGGGCTACTCGTAAAGTATATTAAGTTTTCTGAAACATATGTTATAAGAACATATCTTAATTAAAAGGGTTAATGAAAAATGCACACAGACAAATCAAATCAAACATGTTTAATACATTCAGTTAAAACGTAGTCAATATAAAAAAAATATAATTATAAATTTATTTTGCATATGTATTGTGTGTAGACGACAATCTATCAACACTCCATTTTTCAACGAGAAAGCGAGATGCATTATACATGTAGAGAGAGGTAATCTACATAGAGGTAGAAATCTCCATGGTAAAAAAATGGAAAAAAGAGAATGGTGGAGAGAAGTATGCACAGGTTATATCAATATGAGAGACAGAGTTACCATTTTTTAACAGAGAATTAGTATAGGAAAACTAAAAAGCCACTATATAGTCAAAATCCATATCAATAATACATGGATGGCTTCCTTTTTTTAAAGGGAGTGTATATGCCCCTCCATGCCCCTATAAAATTGTCCGTAGATACATGGGTTGAATCATGTTGAATTAAGGTGGATAATTTACTCTTATGGAACCACACCATTTTTAGTGGGAATTGTTGTTTGAGCTTCCGTCAAAGTAGAGAAGAAATCAAGGAGGAAGAGGATAACAGAAATGTCGAACTTCATTCGGAGAGTACAAAGTGAGCAAAAGCAAGCTTCGGGGAGAGGTTAATTTATAAAGAGATAATTCAAATATAACAGAATTTGAGAAGTCAATTTAAAACGGTATAAAGTCAATTCTATCCCTTCATTATCATGTCATATTTTCTAATTAAACATTTTTCCAAGAAAAAAGTGCAACGAAGCAATGATATCATGGGGGAAGGATATAAAATGGTACAGAGGACGAGGGAGGAGAGAAAAGAGAGTTAATTCCCTAAATGGTGAGGAGAAAAAATAATTCCCGAATAGGATACGGATTCAAAGTATTTCCCAAAGGAGAGATGTACCGGCGAACGGTTTGCCGCTGATCTACCTGGAGCGGCAAACCGTTTGCCGTGGGTTATGTGGGCACGGTCGACAAGACTGGCTTCGGTCTTCGAGGGAATTAAAGCAATTTAAATGGTGCAGTGGCAAATCGTTCGACGTGACAGAAGCTGTCGCTTACCAAGCGACCGTGACAAACATTTTGTCGCGTCGAGGCCGCCCAAAAAACCTATATAACCCCCCACCCCCATCCCCTATCATTTCTTCACACCTTTCACATTCTCTCTTCCCCCACTCCCTCTCAATCCCTTCCTATCACATCCTTCTCAAGTTAAGGTATGTATTTTTCTTTAATGAATTTATACATTTTAATTTAGTATATTTTTAAATTAAAGAAATTAAATATAATGATACTAGTTGTGTAAATTGACATCACATAATGCTTGCAAATAGTAAACACCGGTAAAGACATAGATATGTTGCTAGTTGTGTTATTTTTGCTAATTGTGTTATCCTTCATAAAATTGTTATTTGTGCTACTCTTCATAATATAACTAGTTGTACTATTTTTTATTTGACATTTATGCTAGTCATGGAGATATGAAGATGTAGAATAAGGATAGAAGAGGAGTATATCATCAACTGTAACTATAATAATTTTCTCAGAGTTTTGATATATCAAATAACTAATGGGAGAATTGTAACTAGAATATCATAAATTATAAGAACAATAATTGTAACTAGAATGTGGAATAGGGAATAGGGATGGGATAGGAAGATGTGGATAGAGATATGGTTTAAGGCATTTATCATGCATGCCCTTTTCAATTTCATTTAACAATATAATTCTTGAAGTACAAGTTTGTAGGTCCTGTAATAACTTTTAGTGATGCGTAGGAAATGATTGATATTACTGCGCTATATGTGTTCTGGGGTGGACGAATTAAAATCATAGATACTGAGATTGCTTACGAAGGAGGTCGTAGTGACATGATCAAAGTACATGTATCTAGCATTTATGACGATCTGCTTGCTCACATATATAGGCTTACTGGGTATACACCCGATATATATGATATTAAGATCACGTGCAAGCGGCCTCCAAGTGCCAGCTCGTTCCGTCCAATTATGATTGAGACAGATAAAATTACAAACTTAATGTTGCAATTGAGTGGACATGTGGGAATGATGGAGCTTCTAGTTGAGGCTGCGGAGATCGCTCCATTCCAAGACGATGTGGGAGCATCATCAATACAATGGTTTGATCTTAACCAATCTATATATGAGGGAGATGGTTTTCAAGATGATGATGAAAATAATGGTGAAGATGAAGACGATGGCGATGAGGAAGAAGAAGGAACATGGAAGGGCATATCGATATTGGTATCTGTATCGGTACCATGTCGATAGCGATATATCGTCGATATATCGCCGATATATCGACCCATATCACCAACATCGGACCAAGATTGTGCATTTTTGGCCTGTCGATACCCGATATCGACCATATCGGCGATATATCGGTGACTTGTCGATACCGATATATCGTCGATATATCGCGATATGGTCGTCCATGAGAAGGAATAGCTGAAAAGTAGTGAATAAAGAAGCTTGCATGGGGACTACTAGTGCTAGAGTGGGAGTACTGACCGATCACGGTCAGGAATCTCTTCTTTCTTCGATAAACAATGAACCAATATATGATTCACCGGTGGACTATGGGATGGATTTGGATTCTGTGGACGATCTATCAGACTTCTTCGGTTCGGATGATTGGATCTTTGGTACCTTTGTAGAGGAGGTGCCATTTTTAAATGAAGTTGTTGGTACTCTGAGTGAAGGAGCGCCGGGAAAGGACTTCTGTCTCAATCGATCTTTCGATTCGAAGACGAGCCTAATCGATGAGTTAACCACTTGGAGTATGTCAAAGTACGTCCAGTTCAAGGTAGATGCCTCGAAGAGCACCCAATACACAACAAGCTGTGTACATGATAATTGTTATTGGAGATTACATGCAGCGTACAACACTCATCGTGAAAGTTGGCAAGTAAGCAGTTACCATCAGAACACACTTGCCGTAATGCAATACTGTTTGTTGATAATCGTGTTTGTACTGCAAAATTTATTTGGAGATTCATTCTTGCCACGCTCAGATCCAATTTGACACTTACTCTAAGTTTCATCCAATCCCTCGTCGAGGAAAAGTATAGGGTCAAAATATAATATAAGAAAGCATGGAATGGGAAGTAGAGAGCTTTGGAGAATATATTTAGAGATGTTGTTAGGTCATATGCAAATATCCGTCGATTCATGTGGCTGATGAGATACTGCACTCCCGGTTCCTTCTACGAGTTCGAACATCAACCAACGATTGATAGTAAAACTGATGCACACATAGAAGGAAGAGCTGCCTTTTTCTGTCTATTTTGGGCCTTCACCCCCTCAATCCAAGGTTTTACGCACTGTCGTCCGATCTTGAGCATTGATGCGACCCATCTATGGGGGAATATAAAGGGCATATGCTTGCTACTATCGTTGTATATGCTAATGGTCACCTCTTTCCCATTGCCTTTGCTGTAGTAGAGAGTGAAAGGTTAGAATCATGGGGATTTTTTACATAAATTGGCTGGTTTCATTGATCGCGTATCTGCTTCATCAACGATAGATTTTTCGGTCTAAAGAACTTGTTGCCTCAATACTTTTCGATCGAGAGAGGCCACTGTCACCATTTCTGCCTCCGACACATGCAAGCGAATATGCATCGGGTCGGGTTTACAAATAAGTGGACACAAAAGAAATTTTACAGTGACTATTGTTTTGTATGATTATCTGACATGGTATTGGCAGATTACACGTCGTTGGATCGCGACGACCATACCACCTCCATACAAGCTTACGAACCACACGGATCAAGGTGGAATCAGTTGGTTATTCTTTTCATACATGCTATTTTCATAATCGTGTCCATTACATAACTTGGAACCGAGACTTTTAATTCCATATGTGAATTCATTATTCCATGGATGGGAAATGTTGACAGAACATCGACGAAGCACGGAAACGCAACAAATGATTGACTACGTTGAATATACAATTCAAAACATCTCTCTGGTAGATCCAGGAGTTCACGATAACCCCTCCATGTATACATCATACACCGAGCCCACAACATTTACGTCTCAACATGGGGGGATCAATACACTTATCGGACGGATGGGGTCCACTCAAAGTCAGCCAACTTACATTGGTGTGCCTGATTACGACATTAGACATCTACTGCCTCACCAATTTCACTCTGGAGCGATATCTTGCGTCACGGAAACATCATATATGGACCTTCCTAGATCATCCAATGCAAGAATACAACCACCGATTACCCATCTAGATATACCACACACCTTAAATGTTACAACTAAGAGAGGGAGTGGTTGACCCACATCAGGAGAGGAGCATTTAACCACGACTGCACTTGGAAGAGATCGTGGTGACGTAGGGAGGGGTTCAACTAGCAGAGGAGAAACATGAATGGTGGAGGCTAGTCGGGGAGTGGGAGAGGGGTCCAAGTAGGGAAAAGAAAAAGGATCTTCTTCGAAGGGTCGTCTATCCAATATTGTACGCCACACGAAAAAGTGGTTCATTGACTGTCACATGTTATCCTCATTGCAGGAATGAGAAAAAAATACATTTTATACCAACTCTTTACTTTATTACTGTTTGTCATTAGTCGTGACGTAAATATAATTTTCGAAATAAATATTGTCACGTGTTCTTATGCGCATACAAGTTATGGCAAAAAAATTAGATTTTACATCAATTCTTTACGTTATTACTATTTGTCATCAATTGTGAAGCCAATATAAATTTTGGAATAAATATTGTCACATGTTGTTATGCTCATACAGGTTATGGCAAAAACTCGTATTACAGCTTGCAAGTCAGCGCGTCTTCTCAATAGTCGTTTCTTAGCAGTGTGTGCACCATCTAGTAGTAGAGATAACGCCGTGAAGTGCGCTGTCCACCACAATCACCACAACCACCACCTACTGCAACACCACTGCTTTTTGAGGAGGTACGATTGCAGCCTCAACTGATCCACTTTGACTCTCAGTTCATACCTTACTCACCGCAAACAACGCCACTTCCTTGGAGGACTTTTTGCAGAGTGAGACTTCACCGCACACATAATTATATGACCAATAAGAAGATTTTTACGCAGACCTGGCTGACTTACATTGCGCAATTGCATTCCTGAGTGCGGGAGAGGTCGAGGCCTTGATTTAATTTTAGATAGTGTAGTGAATTTTTATGTAATATGTGCATTTTGTTATGATGTTGGAAGGTACATATTAGGATTTTTTTATCAAATAAATGCTAGTGATGAAGTTGTGTTATTTTAATGTTGTGATTCTACCAATTCACTGATATCAACATTTTCATTTCCATCCAATTTAAACATTCCGACTATTCTACATTTTCACTGACTCAATATAAAGCAACGATTAATACTAATTTTAAGAAGACAGAACTATCAAATACTTCTATATACATCAAAGATTTGAGTAATATAATAGAAGTCCAGGTGTTCTATCATGTTAAAAATAAAATCGAAATGGAAAATTATACTCTAAAGATTAATACTGCTAAGTGAATTAATATAACCAATTACATAAAAATCACAAAATTAAGCATTCTAGTAATTTAAATTACAAAAAAGTCTAATAACAATATTATATAAAAAATATAAAAATAAACTTTCTTTTATAACATTTTCTAGAAGATAAACTAAACTACAAAAACTTCATGAAGTAAACTATAAAATGATAGACATTAGGGACAAATAACTCATCGCTAATATGATTAGTATGACAAACGTTTTGCCATGGCAATGATTGAAACTGAGATAATCCACAACAAACGATCGCTTAGATCAACGGTAAATCGTTTCCATAATCTCTTTTGGAAAATAGTTTGAATCCGTGCTCTCTATTCGAGAATTATCTTTTCCCCTCACCATTTAGGGAATTAAGTCGAGAAAAGATAGGTAGGAGGAGAGCCGACGATGGTGCCTTCTTCTGCCGCTTCCTTCCCCACTCGTTCCTGTGCTGCTGCGCTCGCGATGAGGCGCTTCTTCTGCCACGCCAACGCCGCTCGACCATCTCTCCCCGACGTTCCCAAGAGGAAGAACAGCGTGGTCTTCATGGGCTCTCCTCAGATCTCCGCCATGGTCCTCGACAAACTTCTCGACGCAGCCGAGGCTCCCGCTTCCGACTTCCAGGATTGACATCTCGAACAATACGATTCACTCGTTGTTGCCTCGTGGATTGGATACGTAAAAAATGTTTATTTTGATGTTCAACGAATACAGGTGGCTGCTATTGTGACGCAACCACCCGCTAGAAGGGAGAGAGGAAGGAAGCTGATGCCTTCGCCCGTCGCACAGCAAGCCGTGGATAGGGGCTTCCCTGCTGACTTGATTTTCACACCGGAACGTGCTGGTGAGGTAATTTTCTCCTGAACCCTGATCCTGTTGTATCTGGGGATTTATAATACCAGTTGAGGTTCTCAAATGGAGGTTGGAATTCACGAGTTGAAGTTGCGGTGAGTATGCGAGAAAAGTTTCTTCCACCAATCAACTGTTTGGTCTAGGGCTTTGGATGGATAAAGTTACATTTAATCTTTTTTCAAGTCATTGAAGTTTATGATGGGCGTCTTCTTTTACCAGCTATGGTTAGAATAACTTCAGAGAACAGCTGTGAGCTATTTTACTCTCTTTTGTTAGAAAGGAGTACTGGTGGTGTTTAGGGGCTGATTGTGGTGCAACCTGCACTGGCTGTTTTTTTTGAAATTTGAACAATATATATTGGTGTCATGACCCAGTAATACTATTGAAGTTTTTCTTTTCTTCAAAAAATAAAAAAAGGACAGGACTGAGATCATATGCACCTAGACCTGGCTTCATTTTCAACTACACTACTGAAAGTTAATGTCAATGAGATTTTTATTTTCGCCATTCTTTTAGCCTGGATGGTAAAATATCTTATCTTGTCTTCTTATGCAGGAGGCTTTTCTATCCGAGTTGAAGACCCTAGGACCAGGTGTCTGTGTTACTGCAGCTTATGGAAATATTTTACCTAGCAAATTTCTCAAGATCCCGTCACATGGTTAGTTATGTCATCTCAACAGCCAGCTGTAACATTTATCTCCTTTGAACAACTTTAGTATGCCTAACTATTTAGACAAGTATGTACATGACATTTTCTTTGAATAATATTACTAATTCTGCATGCTGATATATTAAGCTCATTGAGTTATTTCGTACAGTGCCAAATTGCATTATGAGGATGAAAACATAATACACCATTCTCAACAGTCTACTTGGTAGTAATTCAGGTACTGTTAATATACATCCAAGCTTGCTGCCTCTTTATCGTGGTGCTGCACCGGTCCAAAGAGCACTGCAGGTATTTATGCTATTCTTTTCAATCGCCATGCAACTGATAACACTTGCTTATAGTTAATCTGTACTTGTGGAGTCAGGACGGCATTCAAGAAACTGGTGTAACTCTTGCTTTTACTGTTCGTGCACTGGATGCCGGTCCAGTTATTGCCCAAGAAAGAGTAGCAGTGGATGAATATGTTAAGGTATTAATCATTGTCTTCAATAGAGACCTTGTTGACAAATTGTATTTTTCAAAAATTGCTACCAGTTTAATAGTAAGGTTCCAAGCCTAAAATGATGAAGTTTACACGAAGAAGTGTAGGCATGCGGTTGCTAAAGTAGGTAGATTTTATTAACTTGCACAAAATATTACTAACAATGACAATCAATTATGCCTTTCCCACTTTTATAAGTGGAATTAGACCATATGGATATGTTGGCTTGAAACTCATCTATAGGTCATGCCTAGTTTTTAATCCAAAATTATCTCATCCTTCTTAATAGTTTTCTTATAATGTTTCTTCAAACATTGCCGGTATTCACTTGGTTAATTGGGAGACTGTAACATTGCCGAAATTTGAAGGGAGACTGGGGGGTCAAAAGTCCGGAGACCATGAACAAGGCGCTGCTACTTAAGTGGGCGGGGAGACTGTGGGGGAAGACTGAGGACCTCTGTTGTAGACTCTTGCGATGCATCTATGACACGAGCCACCCTGATCGTATGAATCATCTGCATGACTTGCAAGCTTCACTCTTCTGGAGGGGGATAATTTCAGTCGTGCCTCACTTCAAGGATCTTTTCAGATCCGTGCTTGGTGATGGTAATTCCTTTGCTTTTTGGATATATGACTAGACGGGGAGCGGGGCACTATCCATCAGGTTCCCTCGCTTCTTTGCTCTGGCGGCCGACTGCAACCTCGGTGTTGTTGACTGTTGGGACATTGGTAACTAGATGCCTCCTTTGTTACTAATTTCTCTGACCGGCGACTGGAGGAATTCTTGTTACTATTGGAGTCGTTGCGACAACTTGATAGACCTTCTATTGGACGGGATCACTGGTTATAGAAAAACAATTCTTTTTTAGTGAAGAGGGCGTACGGGGCTATCTGCATATCGGCTTCAAGGATGTATATCATCATTAAGTATTGCAACCTTATTTGGAATCTCAGGCTACCGGAGAAAGTCAGTTTTTTTTTGTTGCTCCTCAGAAGAAAACGAATCATGACAAGGACCGTTGTGCCAGGCTCTTCCTGGATATGTTCAATACTTGTCCACTATGCAATAGCCAGGTGGAGATTATTGACCATCTCTTTTTCCACTGCATGGTAACTTCGCAACTTTGGGATGATTTTGGTCCGAGGTGGATTGATACTCATAACTTAGAGGCGTTGTGGAGCTCGCTTGTGAAGGCCAAGGATAGACTGAAGAAGGATGTTCTCTTCTCCTGCCTTTAGCGTTTATTTGGGCAATCTGGTTAGCTAGAAATTGCGTCCTTTTTTCTTCGCAACATTTTTATTGTTAAAATGTACTTGTGCACTCCAGGATTATTGTTGAATCCTGGCTTATGTAAGTACTTCTTTTCTTATCTTTTGAATAAATTTGGGGCAGACACCATAGCGTGTTATCCCCCCTTTTGGCTAAAAAAACATTTCTTCAACATGTTTCACACCTGCAATTGCTTACAGTAATGCCCCAACAAAGAAGTGAAGGCAAGATAAAAGTCAAACAGTCTCCCCCTCTTCTTGCAAGACTCTTTTTTTAACTTCTTAGATCGTTAATCCTAGGGTTAGCTATGTGGGAGAGCAATATAACACAAGTTTCTTAAGGAAAGTGGGCACACTTTGTTGGTCCTTTATTTAGATGATTGTCCGGAGATGTGGATTTCAGACATTTGGAGTGCATGGATGAAATGTTGCATTACAAATTAATTTTCTACCATTTTTTATAGAGGATTAGTGGAGGGATAGATTCTATAATAGAGGGTTTGACAACACCATTCACAAGCCATGGTTTTTTTCCAAACCCGTTTGGTCTCACGATTTTTGGGAGGACAAGGCTCTGGCACGATTTTTTTCCATTGTTGTAGTATGTAGATCATTCTTCTTTGTTGAAGGTAGTTCGAGTGATATTGTGGGCGGTCAGTAGGGGTGTTCATGGTAGATGGACAGAATGGATATCCGATCCAGCCCACGTATTCTGACCCTAGGTTCATGGATATTCAATAAAGTTATATGGATTAGGTTACCAACAACGTTTAGGTTGTTTTTGGTTGGTGCCCCACTGGATATCTGCTGGACATCCACACATGACCCGGTGGTCATGCGGCTCATGCCCCATTCGCATTAGCTAATTCTCCTCCTAGATGTAACTGTACATCAGTGTTTACGAAAGCACGAGCCACATATACGACCACATATGCGTACAAGACCTCCTCAACACACCGTATGCATGAAGCACCCTTTTATGTGCCATTTGCGCATACGTAGGTTGTATGATCGCATATGCGCACTGTGTGCCTACTTAATGTTTGACCTCTCTTAAATGGGTAATCAGATCAAGATATTAAGATCAGGATACGATAGGGTCTTAGGCGAAACCCCCATACTCGCTTCCAGAACCCCCTATACGGTTTAACGGAAGCTCTCGAGACCCCTCTCTCTTCCAGAACCCTCGATACTTGTCTCCATCGCCTTCGCCAACCTTCGCCTCCACCACCACCTTGAAGTACCTCCGCCTCCAACGGTTGTCGTGAAGCACCTCCGCCTTCAATGGTGCCGGCGTGCCGCGAAGCCCCTTCCTAGCATACCACTTTCCCGAACCTTGCTGTACATATAATGGATATTTTAGGGTTCTTCAAGCCATCAAGTCCATCATTGATGTGTCCGGATCTCCTCATAGGACTCTTGATTTCATCATTTTTTTTGGGAAATCTGTGAGTCCGTTGTGCACTAGATGTACTCATCACCTTTGCGTTGGAACTTAAATCTGAGCCCGATCCAGTATAGTGTTGATTGATTGAGGATTAGTCGTTGATTGTGAGTTTTCATATTGCAATCACTTGTTTGCATATTCGTTTCTTAGAATCTTAAGACAGAAGTTCATGGATGAACAATTATGAAATAAAAAGATGAGATTTTCCTCACAGTTTCAAAAAGTTTATCCAAGGTAGTTAGTATATCATTACATCTTAACTGCACAGACGTTGCTAGATACATAAATAGCATGGCATCAAATTTTGTCAAAATTAGGTCGAATTTCAATTTCAACAAGTGGCCGAATCGACACGAAATTCCAACATTTGAGGCCTTGAGTTCTACCGATAGAAGGGGATGATCGAAATGGCTAAAATATCAGCCAAATTTTGGTTGAATTTCAACTGAAATATTGATTCCAATTGGTCACCGATGTGTTGACCGAAACTAACATTTAAGACCTTGATAATTTACTACAATGTATTGCAAACAAAATCAACTAATAGATTTTAGCCCACGAATGGTTCGTTTTCTAGGATGTCGCGGGAGAGGCATAATTATAATAGTCGAATAATTCTCCAAAACGATTTGATCTGAGCATTCGTTCAATTGTTTTTAACATAATATAATTATTATAATATTTGCATTGCTGTTTAAAGTTGCACATCATTAATTTATTGTGGGTCAAACTATTGACACAACAATATGGTTCGAGTCAGGTCATGTGCAAATGGGGTGGATACCCGCCACCTGAACTCCCTGTTAGAGTACTTCTTGACATATTGGAGGTGGAATCAAGCTTACACGTCAACTACCATAAATCTTATTTTCTTCCCACGAATGATTTTGCATTCCTTTATTTTTAGCACCGAATCAAAGTCTCCCTCTTACTTATACGAGGCTAGCTTTATTGAGCACTGCCACTAGAATGGTTGACTAGGTCCCGTTGTAGAGAAGTTGGAGATACAGTTGGAAGGTTTCTCTTTGAATGTGCTCTCCAAGTTGGGATTGACTCTCTAGTCTCTATATAAAGTCAACTATGCATATGTATTTAAATAATATGGTAAAGTTGGAATATTGATATTAGCCTTTTGGCTTGCTATCCTTCGTTCTGTCTTGAATCTTTTTCCTATATTACCATATATATATATATTTCTTATCCTTATTCCTTTTTCGTCTCGTATATATGTTTCTTATCTTGTACGTCTTTCGTGCATTTGGTTTCCATCTCATGCGAGTAAAAATTTGAGGATTTTCTTAGCATGACTAATTTTCTTGGCGAGATAGAGGGCATGTTTCAAGATCATGATTATTGGAGTTGGTGGGATGGCTCCTTCTCGATGAATAAATCTTATATGACCCTCTCTTTGCCGTCAATGTTTGACCACGAGGATGTATACGGTGATTACAAGCTAATTTGGAGCTCCAAGATGGCATTATGTGTTAAGGCATTCCTTTAGTTACTCAAAAGAGGTTTCCTAATGAGGAACGTTTATTGAGTAAAGATAATCTAGGATAATCACGTTCCATGCCCAAGGATTAGCGATGCTCCGAATGAATTGGGACATTTCTTCTTCTCTTGCTAATGCTTTAGATATATTTGGGGTGAGCTGGTGATTATCTAGTTGGATAATATGAGTGCTACGAACTTTTGGGCCTCTCTTGGGTCTGCATACTCTTCTTAGATTGGGTGCTTGTGACCTTTTGCCTTTCTATGGGTGATTTGGTTGTTTTTGATAGGGAATACGTGAGAGTGGTCCCGAGGCGGTTTGGGCATTTCATGATCTTCTGTGATGGGTCTCGTTGAGCTATGGGTGATTTGGTTAACCTACAAGGGAGTTGTCTTCAAGCAAGAATGGTTCTTCACGAAATATGTAGTTGTGGCCCTTGTGGGTCTTGTAGCTGTTGGGGCTTTTGTATGACACTTGCTCCTTTTACTTTTGTGTTTATTAATTTAATTGTGTTAGGTGTGCCTTATTTTGGATCTGCACCCTTTTTCCAATTTTAAAAACTATTCTTTGTATTTTCTTCCCTTACTACGATTTACTCCAAAATTTGCCAACCGTGCAAGTAATATCCAAGCATGGCCTTTGAGTTATTCCCATGATTTATAGATCCAATGACACAAGTAAAGAAGATGGAAAGAATAAACAACATTACATATATTTTGATGTAAATCGAAGGATTTTGTGAAAAGATAGGCAACTTTCGACAGGTATGATAGAAATCTAAGATGGAGAGAGGGACAAAGTAGAGAAAGGGGGGTGATGGAGAGACAAAAGACAAAGGGAAGATAGAGAAGGTGTAGATACATGGCATATCGTTTGGGGAGTTGTGGTCTGCATTCTGAGTTGTAAGTGGATAAATGGTAATCATGAGGGTTGTGACGAGGAGAAACAATACAGGGCACTTTGTACTGTATCGGTCATAAAGAAGGATGTTTTATAGGTGCAGTGTGAGGGAACATTGCCTCAATATTATCCGTGGTTTGCTTATGATGTAGGAGAATGTGTCATACACAACATATATAGGTGGCGATTTTTTTGTGTGCTTCTAAGATCCGTTAGGGGACGGGGGCAGGGGAAGTCATGACCTCAAAGTGCTTGGCGAGGGCTGTCAAAGGAGATGTAGCTAGGGAAGAGGTGCTTGCATGTCAATACATTGGGAGGGGCCTCAGAGAGTACATTCAAAGTGTTGCCATTCAACTTTTCTCTTCACTATTGATAAAGGGCTTGTGTGATGTTGGTATAGTCAGTTTGAAGGGGGTTCCTCCAATGCTGGACTCGAACATGTTCATTGGTTGGAGTTGTATTCTTATTAAAGAGCGTACCTTGCTACTATTGAGTTTGCGACAATGCTCTCTTGATGGGGCGCTCGTACACAACAATGATCATTGCTCTATTAAGGATCTTTTTAGGTCTATTGGAAGGTTGGTGACAATTATCTCTGATGGTCTCTAGTCGGGGGTATAACCTTGTTATAGCGATGATCAATGCTCCTTTTAACATCCAGTTCCCAGTCACTTGTGAGTTTTAAGTCGCCGCCCAACCTTGTCCAGTCATTGCAGGCGAGGAAACCATCGAAGTTGATGTTTTTGAGTAAAGGGGATGAGTGACTAAGGCAAAACAGTGAGACCGCCCATGGAGATGTCGAAAACGAGAATGGTCTTGGGGATGGGGTCCCATTCCAAGATGGCGAGAAATAATTGTTGTCTTCCACAAGAGATGTGGCACCCTTTGCACTTTGGAAATAATTTTGGGGATGCGATAACAAAGGACATATTAGTCCTAGTTGGCAAAGATTCTTTATGGTTTGATAGATTGGTGGATGATCAGTAAGGATCCGAATCCATTTGGAGATGAACCCATTTCCTTTTACATAGCTTGAAGTGTTTGATGGGACCAAGTCTAACAATATGTTCAGATTCACACTTCACTGTGTTCATATGGAGTGATAATAAAGTTAAATTAGATAGCTGAATCATTGTAGGAGGATGTGTTTCACCATTCTTGATTGTCTAAGAACCCATCTTTGGCTAATTGAGTCGGGTGTTGTTACGACCCCCCTTCCGGTTGGTCAGATCCTCCCATATCCGGATCTGGTTATCCATCAATAATTCATTCTGTAATCTCAACTAAACATTCATAAACAGACTGCAATTAAAATACTCAGAATGGAGTATTTAATACTTTTACATTCACAAAATAAAATTTTCATGATACATTGTCCCATTACAACTATTTACATGTACACCAGCTGGAAGGAAATACACAAAAAGATTATCAACTACCTTATAGAATAAAGCTACTGTGGCTGGCTGGATGACTAAAGTCCTTGCGATGGCTCACCGACACCTGTTGGGTTTTCCATAAAGTATATGATAATAATTAGCGAATGTTAAGTAACGAAGAAGAGAAAAGCAAACAAATGGTGTAATTTTGCAGAACTTGTTGTCACAAAAAGTTTAATTCCTTCTCATTAGTTTAAGTCCTATTCCATCTACTCCACATCAGGGATTAGTACATGGGAACCCTATCATTCATGGATTCTGAAGCTATGGACACTTCGGGATTGGAGATTGCGTTGATCTGGTGATCTTATGCTGCTGCATGTCGCCTCAATAATCCTTCAATACTATCCTGACAATTTTCATATTCTTTTATTATCCAGAGTTTCAAACCATCATCCTGGCAAACAAAGAAGCACACCGTCTTCGAAGACTCGGTTGCTTAAAACCTCAGGCTAACCTTTTGTCATGTATACTAGCGGCTTTAAGTACGTGTTATCGTGACACAACCACTATCGAACCACCCGTGCCTCCACATGGCACGATCACATATTCCGTCGTTCAACTCGAATATATTTGCACATGGTACCACACATTGCAAATCATTCATTTTGTGCACACTTATCATAACAGGCAATCGTGTACCACGTAGGTAGGGTAACACCAATACATGTTCCTTCCGACAAACCTACAAGCTGCATGCCCGACCTGTAGTTCTACTCCCCGTCATTCTTCACATAAGACATGATCCTTTTCAGGATCTAACTCAATACCCATCAATTTCCATGATGTAATTCTTTCGTTAAGTCTTCAATTTGCATAATTATCAATACTGAGTATAGACTTACATATATATATATATATTAATTTATACGCATATATACTCATATTTATGTATATTTTAACTCCAAACCCTAACTTTCCAAGACATTACATCTATTTGATGCTAGCCATTATTTTAGTAGGAATTACAAAGCAACTTTCCATATTTTCTCAAAAATAGCCAAAGTAGGGTTCTTCGTAGCGAAGAGCATAGCATTAGAAATTTCAACGATCTCATATGAAAATCCAACAACAAAAGGAAGGATTTTGTTACCTAATCGAGATCTCTCTCGCGTATGCAGCGCTTTATCGTGATTCATTTTCAGAAAAGATGATTTACGGCTCCTGAAACGATCGAATTTCATTGTTTTTTTATCAAAAACGTTAAGAACGTGCCAAGAACGGACGAAGAACACGAAGAACACGAAAAACACATGAAGAACATATTTTTCTTTTAAAATTTCAGCAGAGCTTCCCCTTATACATGGTGATATTTCTAGGAAAATTTTGGCAGAGTTTCCCCTTATACTGGAACATATCTCGAGGAAAATTTCGGCAGAGTTTCCCCTCATATCGGGACATTTTTAGGAAAATTTCGGCATAGTTTTCCTTTATATCGGGACATTTTTAAAAGGAAAATTGAAAAGAGTTTCCTCTATAAAATCATCGAGAGGAAAGAAATAGCGAAACAAAAAGAACATAACAGAACTGTAATCAATGGAGAATCGGTAGACACCAGGTATTAGATGAGTGAAGGTGTGACGAATCATAGGGTTCACTGACGTGCATAACCACCCGTACCTAAGCAGGGCGTTACACATATTTCTCCCTTAAAACAAGAATAAAAGCAAAATAGAAAGAATTTAATATAACTATAAGCGATGGAGAATCGGTAGACACCATGCGTCTTTAGGTGAGTGAAGATGTGACGAGTCACAGGGTTCACTGATGTGCATCGCCGCCCAAACCTAAGTAGGATGTTATACAGATTTCTTCTCGAACCACAAGAGAAAATAAATCGAAAAGTAAGATGAATCGAAACTAAGCTGGAAAAAGAAGATGAATCGAAAACCCTAGCTCATGTTATAGTATACTTACAAAGCCAACAAGGAGAGGATCGTACATTCCTCTTCGTTCTCCCGGCAGTGCTTTACTAGCGCTCCTTCCCCTCCCACTCCTCCCGACATCTCAACCTTAACCATTGGGGTGGTGGTGGTAGTGAAAAGCGTAGAGAATGAATGAGCAGTGGGCTATTTATAGACTTCAGAAAACCACTAACCATAGTTAGTAAACCTTGGTCTAGACCTTAACCACGGTTAGCTACCCATGGTTTGGGCCAAAGCTTATCCGAAATTAGGGCTTAAGTTAGATTTATCCAGAATATTCTAGATTAACTAATGACGTTTAATTAGTACTAATCGTGATTAACTTTCACTAATCACAATTTAACTTTCGTAGTTTACACTTAACTTTTTCTAACCATTGATTAGTGTTTCGCTAATGATCATTAGCGATCCTCAATCCACCAATAGTTTCTTTAATCCTGTTTAGTTAGTCTTAATGACAATCATTACGGGTTAATGACTTCTTAAGCCTCCTTATTTCTCTTTCTTCCGAATATCATAACAATTCAAACGGAGTCCGATTCATACGAAACAAATTCTGTTGATTTCCTTTTGATGAGCCGTATCTTATGATATATGATCCAAGAGATGATCAAGTTCGAGGCTTTATAGGTGCTGATGGAGATCCAACCTTAGATGTTGTTGGTAGAGTCTGGATGGGATATTGTAATTTATTGAGGGAGGAGGTCCATCACTCTTATATATCGTGTGACGCCCCCAGGGATCCAAATACTCAGCAATACACTTTCACAACATACAATTCTATATTCGAAATACCAAGTTGTAACAACCATGCAGGAGAACAGTAAAGAAAGAAGAATTGCATTTTTTTCATTCCATTCATACATCATGTCCACAAAAAGAATATTATTGTACATTGCCATACAAAAATAACCACATGAATAGATACATCCTTTTGTCTCTCAAAATGTAAGTACAAATACAAAAACAAAGAGCGGAAATTCAACTGTACCACAAAACAATGCTGTAACAATTCAACTACATCCGCTTACTGCTGCGGCTGCTGCTCCTGCGAACCTGCCGAATTCACGCAAATATGTTTATGAGCAAAGCCTCCAATACGGATGTAAAATAACAACTAGAAAGATAAACATAAAGTGTAGAAGCAGTTGTGAAAACTCACAAGTATAAAGAACTTCCCCGTTTCCAACATCCACTAAGAAACGAACCTCACAAAGAACAACCATACCACGCAAGGCGACTTGTAACAACTTGACTTATAGTTCCAATTCATATATGAATATGTATTGTACATCACGTCTGTCGCTACCTGGGCGGAAGAGTGAAAGATACTAATTTATAAGAGAGTAGGATCATAATAGAATTATAAATCAAGCTTCGTGGATAGTCTGTTGTCTTGGTACATGTGAGACCTCACACTATGACTCTAAGGTAATAAGAAGACCTTAGGGTTGGGGTGCCTCCGTAGGCATGCGGTGGGGTACAATGCATCCTAACTAAGTTCCCAATACGTCCACTAGCTTCACTTAACAAACTAAAGTTCTGATTCCCAATTCAAAATTTCAACCCACGACTCGCCGTTAACCATCCAAGTCCACATTCCATCGATAGGGTTCCCGATAAATGGAAATGATATGATTTAATACATTTGATCCTGGATTACCACTAATCACATAGTTTTATGACTTTTTATTTTAGAGTCTCGGTGTCTTTCCTCACAAAGGTGCATTCGAGTACTTATACGTGGGGCCAATACCTATAAGTACCCAGAAGTCACGTCAGTAAGGAAAGATGAGCTTGGAATGTAGTTTAATGCTGCTTATGATCACCACATACACACCCTGTTAGTAGTACACATCTCAAGAGGATAACATAGAGCCCGTATGCCTCATCGCCAGGCGGAGAACACAAAGACACATTGCGCAGCACAAAGCACAATGCGCAAACCGCTTGACACCATGGCGGAAAAATCACTAAGATGCCAAAAAGAGCACTAAGTAGTGCACACAACACCTGGTGAACTAAAGCAGCATTAATCTCACGACTAAGTTATTTATGGTTGTCCAAGACTATTCGAGTTTCCAAGGAGGCATGCTTCTCCATGGATGATACTTCTTTTTATCATTAGATTTAATTATCAAGTTGATTCGTGTAAGATCACTTAGGCACTAAGCCGATGTCAGTCGAAATCTTGGCATGCATGCATGTTAAAGTTCACATTTATGATTTGCCACACCTAAGTGGTGAACCGCCGACCAAGCCACCAATATCAAAGTAGTGCTTGAACAACTGCAACAAGCACTTATCTGTTGCCCACGCTACCTAAGGATGAGGATTGCAGATCGTTAGGAGATCTACACAAGCTTGAACTATTGTGCATCATTTTATAGATGGTAAGGTAACTTAGGTAAGATCATTTATTTGCCCAAAACAATGCCTAAGATAGCCGGATACATCAGGTCTGCCACCTCTGATGGCTATACTAAAAGTTTGGAATTTCAATTTAACATGGCAAGTACTTATATGGCAACAATTGAACAACTAATCAAAATTACAATGAAGAAGTGGTAAGAAACCAAAGTTATGGTTTGAATCTATAAATTATTCATTAGAAATTTCCTATTACGAGACTAACATTTGCACAGAGAAAATGAAAAAAAAGGACATACAAGTAATTAGAAACAACAACAAAAAAACAATATATATTCCAAACAGTAGTAGTCACAGCAAGAAGCTCAACAAGGAAGCATGTAGAAGTAAGTTTTAGGTTCAAAGACAAGATGCAACAATATGTAACAACAAGAATAGGATACATTATTGATAATTGTAATCATATAACTATTTAGGAAAAAGAGCTGATGTCAATTGCCAACACAGAATATTCAACCCAAAGAACAGAAACCATAATGCTTTGAATCAATGATGACAATCTACATTTCCTTTTCGAATAATATGGGAACAATATGACATGCAAACTATATTTTAAAAAATTATCACTTGCACAAGCAAGCATATGTTGGAAACAATCGACAAGTAAAAGAAAGAACTGTCGACACATGTACTGCCCAAGAGTGAAAGGAGGATTATGATTTCCTGAGTGTTACTTGTATTCTACCTTTACTAAAACTAGACAAGTACTTATGCAATGAGTCTGAAAATTCTAGTAATGTTGATATGGAATCCGCCATTAAATGGAATAAAAAGAGATACTCCACGTTACAGAGAGATGTCAACCATGAGACCTGAAGGATGAATGCACTCAGATTCCCTAGAGGTTTTAGGAAGCACTGGCAAACTTTACGTTTGGACATAAAAAAAATCTGTAGTCTCTGATGAACAATCTAATGACTATATAATCATAATTTAGCAAATATGCAGAAGATTTTCTTAGAAAGGTATAGATGTCACAAAAAAATGGCATGCCAACTTCAACCAGGAAAAACAGAACAAGAAAAAAAATTACTTTACAGTTCTTCTCTATTGAAATGAATCTAAGCAAACGGGTACATCATAGGGACTGCAAACAAAATTAAATTGCCCATTCAAGTTGGATGGTAGCTATCACGGTGCTGTGATAAAATAACCAGAATCAATTCAATTAGTACGGAAGCCACCAGCTCGCAATTCTACAAACAATACATTTCAAGGATGTTCTTGGAAGGAAGCAGAAACTATATTTTATTTTCTACAGCACATGTTCCTTTGCATAGCAGGCATGACATGCAAGGAAGATAACAAAAATTAAGCAACTCCTACAAAAGTTACGTTCCAATTATAAGTCCAATTTCATCCATAAAAAATGCAAGGACATGGAGCAACAACATTCAAGAATCCTGAAACTTTTGCGCTTATCAAGCCCTGCAACCAACGAAACAATATAACAGCAGTACTGCCAATTTCAGATGGCTTCTCGGATAGAAAGGTTCTTCTCATCTATTTGTCTCCCACAGAAGGCAACAAGTAATGTACATCCATAGTCTAAATCAGAACACAAATATTATATTTATTCATAGTTCAAGCCGAAGAGCTCATCCGAAATCAGATGATCAGTCGAGCAGGGATGCTTAGGGAAAAGATCGAGGGAGGGCTCCCCCGGCAACTTCGCATGCATAGCTAATCATACGAATGCGACCCAATCCCACTCAATAAAGGTACTCGATGTAGAAGAACGAAAATGTAGATAAAATGGTGTGAATGCAGCAACAAGAGGGGATGGTCCGTACCTTATCAAGGTGAGGAAAGTGCCCCCCACGGAGAGGTCTTCGCCTTGACACCTTTGGCTTCGTGATCGGGTGCTCCGGCGATCTCGGGCGGCTCCGGCGAGCACTAGGGAGGAGCTCTGGTGGCCTTGGCCTGGGAAAAAGAGGCTAGGTCAACCAAACCAATGCCCGACCTCCTTTTATGCCCGAGTTGGTTAATTGGATCCGGGTTCACTGACCTATGGTCATAAAATGACCGTATATCCCTCATCCGATGTCGGATTTGGACGTTCTTGGACTCGTTGGAAAGATCTTGACGAGTACTACGCGATGGGATCCTCAATCGAATATTTTGTATACTGAGTAAGTACAGATTTTGCAATTAAGCCCAGACTTCAATAATTTTTGCAATGTAGTCCCTGTTCGGGTTTCGGGGTTTTACATATTGGGTTTATATATTTGGCTTGTTGAAGTTATTTAATTATCTCATTTTATTTTTTTATTGAATATTGTAACCCTTTCGGGGTTTCTCATGTAACTATCTCTTTTTAGGCTAGAGGGTTTCACACTATACAAGAAACCCCATACCCCTTGAATAAAGTATTCTATTTATTCTCTCTTTTCTCTCCACATATTACCAGAGCAAAGGTTCTGAGATTGGGGTTCATACCCGAAACCATACGCTACTTGCTAGCCTCCTCTCTCTTCCTCTCTCGGCATTACACGTCTAGAACATGCCTCAAGTAGTCATCACTGCTACTCCTTCATGCGAATCTTACACGGGTTTGTTCCGCCTCCCTCAGACCATGTACGGGGCCCTTGCGTGGCATCGACATCATTGTTGAGGCATCTACTTCATCGCTGCAACCTTCTGCTGCCGCCATAATAGGCTTGAAAATCCTCTTTGCTGCACTATATGGTTACCTGCAACCTTTAGTTGTTGCTGATAGGACCTCAGTGGTCCTTTCTATTGTGTAGGTAGGATACATGGGTGCTCCCTTTTTGTGCACGTCACCATAAGGTCCCGAAGTTAGGCAAAATAGGACACAAGGGCATCGACATCACCTATCACTATTACTGTTAAGCACCCCTTGTTTTGTGCAAATCCTAGGGTCTCATTGGTAGGATGGAGCATTGGGATGGGCCGACCCGTATCTGACTCTGGCCTGACTCGCAAAAGCCCGGACCCAACCCGAACCCGATGCCGATGTACACATGGGTCGGGCCCCGATTCTAGTTTTGTTGAATTTTCAAGCATGGGCTGAGCCCAGCTCGAACCCGAGGTACGATAGCCCAACCCGAACCCACTAAGGCCCGACCCGACCCGCCATATTTGCATGTGTGGGACTTTGCATGGCCATAATAGCTATACCACACCTGTTTCTAATATTAGGATTGGAATTAATAATGAAAAATTCTTACCTACCTCAGCTGCTCCAAACATAATCCATACCAAATCAACATTAAGTTTATTGATGAACGTTGGCAACTTGTATTGATAATTTGTTTGCACTGGAATATTAGCATAGAATTATGTTTAAACTATGAACTTATCGATATTAAAAATGAAAAATGACAGAAGTTAAACAAACCCATCTGTACGGAGCAATTTAAATGTAATTACTTGAAAATTATGAACTTTATTCCAACTCGTACATTTCTCCCGAATTTGATTTTTTTGCTCATACGAATTGAAGCAAAAAATATAGTACTTTCAAATCACTATTCCATGTCAATGCAATCAAGGTTTCACGGAGGAGTTCAATTATATTCGAATATGTGCAACCTTCATGGAAATAAAATGGGGGCAGGCCGAACTCGTGCCCGACCCTGTTGGCCTTGGGCTGGGCCCGTGTCCTGAATTTTCCTAAAAAGGCAGGCCACAACCCTACCCAGGGCTCGAGAAAATTTGTTGGGCCTGGGTTGGGCTTTCCCGGGTTGGGCCGGGTCGAGCCCAATGCTCCACCCTTCTCATTGGGCCTCGTGCCTAAAACACATGATTACCTAGACGTCTACTGCAACTCCATGATTATTTTATCTGATCACGATGGCCACAACTTTTATCAAGAAGAAACTCCGATTCTCTACATCCTTTATGATGATGCATGGTACTTCTATTAAACTTAAAGATGCATAGAATTATGTGCTATGGTTTCGGGCTTTTAAGGTGCTCATCAGTGGTTGGGGGAAGATGTCGATTTTGATAAGGATCCTCTATAAGAGATAGACAAGGATTGTATGCCTTAGCTTGAGGACAACTATCAAGTCATGACATGGATGACCAATAACATTGAGTCCTGCATCACATCGAGCCTCCTGTACAAGAACACTACGAAGGACATATAGGACGAACTGGCATAGACTTACTCTCTGTAAACTACCAAGTTTCGTCTTGTTGACATCTACATGCAGATTTGGTCCGCTTCTCAGGGAGAGTCCACCCATTGGAGTATTGTCGGAACCTCAACAATCTCTATGAGAAACTTGCCATCTTCCAGCCAACTTGTTGTCCCAAACATGTCACTGAGAGATCTGACTGGCAAGTTTACATGTTTCTAGCCATTGAGAGCAGATTGAGACTTCTACTGGATACTACTTTTCCACTGTTTGTGGAGAACTCCACCTTTCTAGCTTCATCCGGACGAGGAAGCTGCTTTACCTCGCAGCAGGTCTAAGTCGTTACTCTGATCGTTGCCATGGTCACATGTCATGTATTCACTGACAGAAGACCAAATACCCATCTGAGAGATGTTGGGCGAAATTTCGCAGCATGCCTCCACAGGTCAATGTTGCATTTGATTATGACACAAATGGGACAGGGGCAACTTCTGATCGGGATCCCAGTGGATAAACAGTCCAACTCTGCATCACAGATCACTCACGCCTAATGCAACTGCTATAGAACTCTTCTCCCAATGAGACCAATCTTGCGCACCTGGTTACTACCTTAGGTATGATAGCCAACTTTGCTTCTGCCATAATATTGATATGGATTATTAACTCTGATGCGTCTACTCACTCGATGAGAGAAGGTATTTTGCTGAACTCCTCTCAACTCTCACTGTGAAGTCGGTTCGGCTAGCCAACAATGCTTATTATTCCATTATAACTGTTGGGACTATGGCGCTTTCCTCCAAATTTAGGCTCTCTGGAGTTTACCATGCTCCTGATTTGAGCTTATTATTTGTTCATAAACTTTGTGCTGTGTTGAACTCTTGAGTGATTTTTGACAATTCTATTGCTATTTTCAAGACATTCGGACGATGCAGATTTTTGGTGGGGGTTATAGAAGAACAACCTCTACTATCTTGATATACATGTTGATTCTATTTTTGCTGGTGATATTTTTGTTTTTGCTAACTCGTTCCCATGGCATTTGCGGCTCGATCGTCCCTTTGCTAGAGCCCTTTCCCAGATGTTTCTCGAACTGTCATCACTGAAGCCATTTGAGTGCAAAGCCGGTTAGTTCAGTAAATGTCATCGGGCTTCATTTCCACCTAGGGATGGGCCACACCGATCGTCACCTTGTTCTGTAGTCTATTGTGACATTTGGGGACCTTGTTTGGTTTGTACTATAAATGGTTATAAATAAATTTTGTAGATGATTATAACAGAGCTTCTTGGATCTATTTAATAAGGGTGTGTTCTTTTGAGGGGTTACCCCCCACTTTGGGTGGGTTACCCTCCAAAACCCATATTCCTAACCCACTTGTGGGGTCCACCATCTTTTCATCAAAAAAAATATATATTATACCATCATATCATCTAAAAATCATAAAATACTCAACTTCTACTCATTATTCCAAACTTCAATGCAATCACAACACAACAACCACCCACTTTTTCAATTTTCATACAATCATATCATAATAACTACCAACTTTTTCAAATTCCAATACAATCACATCACACAAAACCTCCCAACCCTTAACCCACCAACCAAACACACAAACACAAAATCGGGTTATCCACTCTTGGATAACCCACGAACCAAACGCACCCTAAAGGAACAATCAGATGTTAATAAAATTTTAAAGTTCTTTTAGTTGATTAAAACTTCTCTCTACTAGTATTCATACTATCAAGACTGACAATGCTCTTAAGTTCACTCAATAGGACTCGATATCTTTCTTTGTGAATTAGGGGACCCTTCACCATATGTTTGCATACCTCTCATCAAAATGAGGTAACGGAAAGGAAACTTCGCCTCCTTCTGGACATTGCTTGTACATTGCTTACTCACATGAAGGTTTTCAAGGCCTATGAGAGGGGGGATGCCATTCTTACTACCACCTACCTTATCAAAGAGGGGGGATGCCTCTTTGATTCTCAATGGTGCCTTTTCCTCTTCCATTTAGAATCTTTAGTAGTACTGCCTTTGTTCATAAATTTTAGACTATAGATAAATTGTCTTCTCATGCAATCAAGTATGTGTTCGTTGGCTACTCTTGGACCAACAAAGGGGTATAGGTGCTATGACCCTTCCTGTCATCGCTACTTTATTTCAATTGATATCATTTTCTTTGAGCAGATCAACTACTTTACTCAATCTGTCGGTGGCATACCCTTGGAGCGCCCGCCACCTTCCATTATCTACAAAAAGAAACACACTATTTATTCTGAATTTGAACTGTTACTTGTTCCTTACTTGCTGGATGATGTGTCCTCTTCGAATGTCCCCACCAATGCATCTCTGGATGCTCCATCAGAACTTTCTGTAGCACTAAGGAGGACAAAAAGGCAATGTACTATACATCCCTTATCATGTTTTAGTTCACTGATACCCTATCCAATTGTGAGATACAGTTTACAAATGCTTTTATAGCCATTACTACTCCTCGTGATCATTACAATGCATTTTAGGACTTTGGTTGGGAAAATGCCATGAGTGAGAAGTTAAGGTGATAATCGAATCAAAATTTCCCAACTTAAATTCATATTTGATTCATTTCGAGTTTTGAACATTCAAATTCAGTTTATTTTGTTGAATTTGAAATGTTATTTTAGAGCTCTTATAAATAATTTTATATGAAGCAAAATGTAATTTTAAATTTTATTGAATAATTATAAGTTTAAATATAGATTAACAAGATAAGTTGAAAAAATTGTCTAATCAAGGAAATATCAAACATAACCGTGATAAAATTACCTAATTTTACCGTTACTGTTGTCCTTTACAATTTAAATATGCCTTTTCTTCGCACGATAAAAAAGTCATGAATACATATAATAATACAATGCATGTTAAAGAGAGAATATTTGACAAATGCCATGAGTGAGAAGTTAAGGTGATAATCGAATCAAAATTTCCCAACTTATATTCATATTTGATTCATTTCGAGTTTTGAACATTCAAATTTAGTTTATTTTATTGAATTTGAAATGTTATTTTAGAGCTCTTATAAATAATTTTATATAAAGCATAATGTAATTTTAAAGATTTTATTGAATAATTATAAGTTTAAATATAGATTAACAAGATAAGTTGAAAAAATTGTCTAATCAAGGAAAATATCAAACATAACCGTGATAAAATTACCTAATTTTACCGTTACTGTTGTCCTTTACAATTTAAATATGCCTTTTCTTCGCACGATAAAAAAGTCATGAATACATATAATAATACAGTGCATGTTAAAGAGAGAATATTTGACAAAAAAGTTGAACACATTATGATTACCATTGAATGTTAAAGCAAGACAAGATCAAGCTTATATAGAAGGTTAATACAAACATTTTTTTAAAAATAAAACAGTAAAATATAATTTAAAACCACTTCATTCATTATAATGATAATCGACGTATAAAAACTAAATTCATGAAGCATACTTGATTTTTGATATACAAAGGAACAAGATACATTACGGTAAAAAGAGCTTGCAGAGTACCCATGTGATGCTAAATGTTGTCTTGGCATTTATTGCCGTCATCATGGATTGTCATGCAAGGAAAACCAAAACAAAAAAGACAAGGATAATAAATACCATTGTCTACATTGGTTCGTGGGATCTTACTCACTAATGAAAAATGGAAAAGATAAGATAAGGAATGCGAGAACCTGAAAATAAACGTGAGGCGTGGAATTAGAATAAACTTAAAAAATGTTCTTTCTAAGTAGACATTATGACTAATATTTGCTACTTCATTGTTTTATATTTAATTTTTTCTTTAACTAATAAGATTATAATACGTTAATATTAAATTGGGAATCTTAGAAGTTTTTGTAATTCTATCAAGGGTTTTTATTACTTATGCCCTTAACTTTTACAATATCAGTTATGCCCCTCCTTATTTGTAATATTAGTTGTGTCACTGCCTGCTTACAAAACTTACAATTCTGCTCTTCTGTTAAGATAAAGTAGGGGCATAACTGATATTACAAAAGGAAAGAATTGTAAATTTATAAGAATATCGGACATAACTAATATTACAAAAAGGGGGTATAAATGATAGTGCATAAGAAGGGCACAAATGATAAAAACCTTTCTTTTAATGCCTCAAAATTTTTGAATAACATAGTAAGATTGACCATCATATAATCATATTTTTACTAATTAACCCATTCCCATACTTTAACTCAGCCATGACCTGTCCTAAGCCTGGATAAATTGAGGAGGGTTGCGTTAGGCAACCGACAACCAGCGTAAAATAATCGGAGACAACTTCCTAAATAATGTTTTTTTAAATACTATTAGGAAGTTGCCTCAAGACAATAAGATCTTTTTCAATATAGATTTAAGCTAATATTTAGATTTCATTGGGACGTTCCCTAAATTGCGACATGTTGCATCGCCCAAATGTAATAAACAATCGACAAGGGCTGCCAAAGTTGCAAAAGTCGGTAGTCGGTACTCGGTCGGTCCGGTCACTGACTAAGGATTAATCGGTAGTCGGACGATTAATCGGATTTAGTCGGGCTTTAATCGGCTTTGTTTTTTAAATATAAAGTCATTTTTATACATATATTATAATATATTTACATATATTTATATATTTTTTTACTATCATGAGAAATCAAAAGAAGTAATTGAATTTAAATAAAACATTAAGCGTATTAAATATGTTTGATTTTAAAAAAGTAAGAAAATATGGTATCTTCAAGCAAAAATTGGTTGACTAGTGGACGTAGTCGGAATTAGTCGGTACTCGGTCGGCCACCCTACTGACTAGACTAGTCGGACCTACTAGTCGGGCTAGTCGGGAGACTTTTACAACATTGAGGGCTGCTACATCGCTACCGTATGTAGTTCAAATTTGCAAGGGTTTTCGCACGAGGAACACATGCGAGTAAATAAGCTAGTTTCGCTAAATCGCCGTCCGGATGCATTCTGAAATTTGTAAGGGTTCTCGCATGATGGGCGCTTGCGAGTAAAGAAGTTAGTTCAAAGGTTGCAAAGGAAGTTGTAGATATATAGTTGGAATATTGGCACTTTGATTGGCAAATCGATGGAGATCATAGATACGATGGAAAGAAGGAAGATTTAGATACTACTATATCTCCAAGAGACAAAATGGATTGGAGAAAGTAATGGAGATCGAGAAGGCATGCTTTAAACTCTGGTATTCAGGTAAAAATAAGGGTAGAAACGATGTTGGAGTGGTTGTTCATAGGGATTTGAAGTATTGGATGGTTGTGGGGCAAAGATTCGAGGATCGGATTATTTTGCTAACGTTGATGCTTGAAGAAGAAATTCTGAATATCATCTCAGTTTATGCACCGCAAATTGATTTAGATGAAAGGATTAAAGAAGCTTTTAGGGAGGATCTGAATAAGATTTTGCAAGGAATCCCTCAAAGAGAGATGATTTACCTTGGTGGAGATCTTAATGGACATGTGAGAAAGGATGCTTCAGTGTATGCTAGTGTTCATGGAGGCCATGACTTTGGGGATAGAAATGAAGAGGGAAATGTCATTCTAAATTTTGTAACGGCTTATGATCTTTTCATAGCAAACACTCACTTCAAGAAGAGGGAGTAGCATTTAATAACTTATAATAGTGACTCGACTAAAGCACATATAGATTATTTTGCATTGATGAGAAGAGATTGGTTGTATTGCAAAGACTGCAAAGTAATCACATGAGAGAGTTTGACAACCCAACATCGCTTGTTAGTCATAGATGTGCAAAGAGAAGGGTTCGTAAAGAAAAGGATGGTTTCTAAGATCACTAGAACTAGATGGTAGAATCTTCAACCGAAGCAATCATGCTTTAGGGAGAATGCTTTAGAAGACTTATCTTGGTATTGTATCGGAAGTGTAAATGAGATGTGGGAGGCTGTAACACCTTGTATGCGAAGGGTAGCCAAAGATATGCTAGGCAAGTCAAAGGGAGGAGCTTCAGGCCAAAAGGAGGTTTGGTAGTCGAGGGGTGCGAGAGAAGCTCAAAATTAAAAGAGCATGATTTAAAGCTATGTCTAAAGATAGAACAAAGGAAATTGTCACAAACTACAAAACAACGAAGAATGAAGTAAAAAAGGCTATGAGTGAAGGTAAGTAAAAAGCGTATGAAGTTTTGTATAAAAATCTCAGCTCTAAGGAGAGCCAAAAGGATATATTCAGGTTGGCTAAAGCAAGAGAGAGAAAGGTCAAAGACCTTTCTCAAGTGAGATGCATGAAGGATGGAGAAGGTCACTTGCTTGCTACTTTTTTTTTGAAATCTTGAAATAGGGGGAGACACTTGTTGGTGTTCGCCCCATCCTTTATTCAAAAAAACGAGGCCACAAAAAAGGGAAAAAAATACAGAAAGTCCGGTCGCCGGAGCAACCAACTACAACACCCAATCATCTACCAAACACTTGGCATGTTCCTCGACATTTTCCTAATAAAAGCGCTGGCCCGAGAACAACAAGGCATTCCTCCCCAGCCAAATGGCCCAAAGGACGGCCAGAGGAAGGATCAACTCCCTTCTAGATTAGTTCTATTTGTCATCAGCGAGCCGCAGAAAGACTCGATATCCATAATGCAACACCAGGCCCACCCCGACCCCTGCCAGATTGGAAGCACCTTGGGGCACTTGAGGAACATGTGCTCGATGGACTCAACCGCCTCCTCGCAGAGCAAACACCTGTTCGAAGTGGCTCCAAGGAGCCTGGTACACTGATCCCTCGTCATCAACCTTTGTCTCCGAAGCAGCCATAAGACGAAACCAATACGCTCAGGAAGCTTGAGCGACCAGAGGAACGCACAATCACGGATCAAGATCTCCGAGCGGACGACGGCGGCCTACAAATAGCCCCAAAGGCCCTTTTAACCGTAAACTAACCCTCACGCCAACCCCAATGGTCTCTCCTCTCCGATGGACGCCCCACCTCCGTGATCGCATCCAGGAGGCCCAAAAAATCCTCCAATCTTTGGTCGGAGAAAGGGGAGCAGAAAGTCGGGCACCAATTTCCATTCGACCAACACGCTGCAACCGTCGTCAATTTGTCATCCGCGAGAGCAAATAACCATGGAAATTGCGTGCACAACACTTGCTTGTTACTCAGAAGGATATAGAGACTTGATGGAAGCAGTATTTCCATATGCTTTTCATTAGGGAAGGAAATAGAGAGATCAATTTGGGTGATTTAGCTAGTAGTGAAAGTTACTTGAATCGGGCAAGTTATAGACAAATACAAAGAAAGGAAGTAGGGGATGCTTTGAAGGCTATGAGACATGGGAAAGGTATAGGACCGGATGAGATTAGTATAGAAGTATGAAGAATTTTAGATGAGCGTGGTTTGTCTTGGCTTATAAATTTATTCAATGTTATTTGGCGAAGCAAGAAAATGCCTGAAGATTGGGGGAGAAGTATCGTTATCATTGTGCCTCTTTATAAGAACATGAGTCACACTATGAAAATCTGGGAACGTATGATCGAAAGAAGGTTGTGGCATGTTTCCAAAGTAATAGAAAACCAATTCAGATTCATGCCAGGTCACTCAATTATTGAAATCATCAATTTGCGGAGAACAATGGAGATTTATAGTGCTAAACAGAAGTACCTCCATATGATTTTTATTGATTTGGAGATGGCTTATGATTCTGTCCCACACGAGGTATTGTGGAGAGTTTTGGAGAAGAGACAAGTACCTGTCCTATACATTAATTTCATAAAGGAAATGTATGATAGAGCTTTATCTTGTGTATGGATCTAGTCTTGGAAGACCGACTATTTTAACATCACCATTGGTTTATGTGGGAAGGATTGAAGAATGAAAAGTTCTATTTATCGTAGCCCTAGAGCTCTCTTATATAGGAGAATAGCTCTAAGGAAAAAATTACATAAAGAGACATAATAAATAGAAATTTATAAAAGATAAAGAGATATAAATATCTCAACACTACCCCTCAAGCTGGAGCATATATGTCTATCATGCTCAGCTTGGAACAACAACAGTGAAAAGGTCCCTTTGCAAGAGCTTTGATAAACATGTCGGCAATCTGATCGCCTGAAGCAACATGAAAAGTGAATATAAACCCCTTCTGGATTAAATCACGGGTGTAATGGTAGTCAACCTCAATGTGCTTTGTCCTTTCATGGAAGGTTGGATTATTAGCTATGAATAGAGTAGCTTGACTATCACATTTGAGGTGTATAGGAAGAGGCACCTCAATAGTTAGGCTAGCCAGAACGGATTTGACCGACATCATTTCCGTGCTCCCTTGAGCCATGGCCCTATACTCTGATTCGGAATTGATCTAGCTACAACCGTCTGTTTCTTACTCGTCCATGAAACCAACGAGCTGCCCACAACAATGAAGCCTGAAGTAGACTTCCTGTCCTTGGGTCAAACCACTACGACCAACATACGCCCAAGAAATATTGCCTTTTTTTAATATAGGAGCAACCACTCATTCTCCATATGATCTATGCCAGGTTACTCAACTATTGAAGCTATTCACTTGTTGAGGAGAACAATGGAGATTTATATATCTAAAAGGAAGAATCTCCTGATGATTTTTATTGATTTGGAAAAAAGTTTATGATTCTATCCCACGGGAGATATTGTGGAGAGTTTTGGAGAAGGGGCAAGTACTTGTAATATATATTAACACCATAAAGGATATATATGATAGGGTTTCATCTTGTGCAAGCATCCAATCTGGGAAGACTGACTATTTTGACATCAACATTGGTCTGCATCAAGGTTCATCTTTGAGTCCATTCTTCTTTTACTTTGATTATAGACGAGTTGACATGGCACATTCAGTATGAGATAACTTATTGTATGCTATTCTGTTGGGAAAAATAAGAGCTGTGTTTATTCTTGGAGCCCTAGACTCTTTTATATAGGGAGAGGTCTATGGGCAAATTACATATAGTAGACAAATGAAAAGAACAATAAATAGAAGATACAGAAACATAAACTAAACTTCTACACTCCCCCTCAAGATGGAGCATAGATATCTATCATGCTCATCTTGGATAGGCACTTCTGGAAGGAACCCCGAAGTAAAGCTTTGGTAAGAATGTCTGCCGTTTGATCTCCTGAACTGACATGGGTTGTAGAAACAAAACCTTTCTAGATCACATCATGGATATAATGGCAATCCACCTCAATGTGCTTCGTCCTCTCGTGAAATGCAGGGTTGTTTGCAATAAATAATGCAGCCTGATTGTCACATTCTAGTGATATGGGGAGAGGAACATCTATATGTAGATCTGTCAGAACTGCGCGAACCCACATCACTTCCGCACATGCTTGGGCCATATCTTTATACTCTGATTCAACACTCGATCTCGCAACTACTGTTTGCTTCTTGCTCTTCCATGAGACAAGTAACTCCCCAACAAATATAACGAAGCCTGATGTAGACTTCCTATCCTTCAGGCACCCTGCATAGTCTGCATCTGCACATGCTGAAATAGTAATAGTGCCCTTCTTCTTAAACATCAATCCTGCACTTGGAGATGACTTAAGATACCTTAGTATCATATGTATGGCGTCCGTGTGTACCTGGTAAGGTTGCTCCATAAACTGGCTCACTTTATTCACTGCAAATGTAATATCTGGTCTGGTAATAGTAACATAAAGAAGCCTCCCTACCAGTTCTCTGTACCTCCTTTTGTCAACCTCCTCAGTATCGACATCATGCATCTTCATGCTTCTATCCATTGGTCTCCTGCCAGGCGCTTAAAGGTAATATGAGAAGCAATCGGATATGAAGCACATGACCTCTTCTGCTTTCTCAGTGCAATCGGCAAATCAAGATCTGCATCAGTTGTACCAACATCCGTGTCATCCGTTGCTTGGTCCTACTGAGAAATGCCGTTAGTCCCATCATTAGGAATAATGTTATCAGAACAAACCTGGGGCATGGTTGATGATTGTCCATGATCATGAGCAGGGGTTGGCCGTCGACTGTAGTGACGTGGTAGGGGAGGAACCAAAGATATGGGAGGTGGTAGTGGTGGCGGTGGTGGAGATGGTGGTTGTAATGGGGATGACGGTGGTGGAGGGAGCTTGCTGTGGCGTATACAAGGGTAGAGGAGGAATATAGAATTCATCATTTATAGCTGATGGCACCAACCTATCACCTGTATGAGAGAAAAATATGATTGACTCAAAAAACGTGACATCTGCACTGACATAATATCTTCGACGTAATGGATCATAGCAACGATACCCTTTTGAGTCCTGGAATACCCGAAAAAAACACATTTGATAGCCTAAGAGAGAGCTTGTCAACCCCTGGAGACAACTGGTGAACGAATGCCACAGACGCAAAGACACGTGGAGTTAGGGAAAACAACTCCTTGTTGGGAAAAACAAGGGAGAAAGATATCTTCTCCCCCATCACAGATGAGGGCATGCGGTTAATGAGATAACATGCAGTAAGAACCACATCGCCCCATAACGAGTGAGGAGCACAACTCTGTATAAGAAGCGCACGAGTGACATCAAGAAGGTGGCGGTGTTTTCTTTCCGCGACACCATTTTGTTGGGATGTGTAGGCACAAGACGTTTTCACGTTGCCCGTGAGAATATCCTGAAACACAAGAAATGATGGGTCAAATATCGCTCGACAATGTAGATCCTTAGTAATCTGACTAATTGACAGTAAATTCACTGAGAAATTAGGAGCATGGAGCACATTCTGCAACTGCAGGGTGTTAAGGCGATCTGTCCCTGTCCTGTATGAGTCCCATCTGCTATGACGACGGTCCTTCCTGGGGAAGCTTCCGTGTAGGATGTGAGTTAGTGTCTATCTCCACACAAATGATGTCTGGCACCTGAATCTACAATCCATTCTGAGGTATGTGAGCCATGGTGGAAAGCAGAAGTATGAGCACTACAACTAGCTTTTGCAGTAGCAACAACATCCAGGCTGCTCTCTGAATCTAGTGGAGATGTACTGGATGGTGGCGTAATATCACATAGATGAGACACTAGGTCATCATATCGTGAATCCGACGTTGGCGTAGCACCATGTATCTGTTCTGCTGCACGGGCAGAGGCTGGGAAACCATGCTTAGAGTAGCATGTGTCTTATGTATGGCCAATCCAATGACAATAAGTGCACTGTAATCCACGACCACGACCAACCCTACCACGTGATCCTCGTCCACGAAAATGAGATGAATTGCCTTTTCCTCTAGAGGCTGCCATAGCAGAAGAGTTAGGTACAATAGTAGGGCTTGAGATACTGCTTCGTCTCAATTGGCGAAAGGCCTTTCCATGGGAGGAATGGTAGCATCAGCCATAATCTGAGAAGAAGCAGCCTCATATTGTGAGTCAAGAGAGGCTAGAAAAACTCCCACCATCGTCACATTCTGATATATCTTAATTGTTCTGGAGTAGCCATGAGAGGCATGAAGATGTGAAGCCTCTCAAACATTACCCTCAATGCAATGTAGTGAGTATGCAGTGGTCGACCATTCTGCTTCATCGTAAAGATGTCATGCTGAAGATGTAGGATTTTTGTCTCATTCTTGGCTTGAGAATATGTAGCAGGAAGAATGTCCCACATGGCTTTGGCAGTTGGTTGATGCAATACATCATTAGCAATGTCTGGAATCAGAGTACCAGACAACCGAACTTGAGCATATACGTCATCAACCTCCCACGAGGCATACAACCCTGTTTTCTCCTCTGGCTCTTTCTCGATAAGAATATGTTTCTTACACATCGACTTCATTAGGCTCATGAACTGCATGGCCCATAACTCGTAGTTGGATCCATCCATCTTCAGAATAGGCATAGGACCCTTGAAGGCGCCTGTAGCGGGATCTCGATCTTGCTTTCTGACATTATGACCAGAGAGAATCAGTGTTGTAGACAAGATAATGTTTGGTCTACACTGACAGAAGGAGCTTTGGTTGCATGTGTACACCTCACACAACCAAACCCATTAATGTGGAGACGCGGGCGAAAGTCTCCTTAGGTAGATGATGAAGATACCCTAGGGTTGACCGAACCCTAGGGCGTGAAGTAGTGCGTGAGGCCTAAGAGGACCGAAGGGAGAGGCGACGCTCCGCTTCAACGACTAGGCGATGCACAGGCCACAGGCGACGCTCACGGGGTCGAAGGGCGAGACCGAAGGGGCCGCAGGATCGATGCCGAAGGGGCCGGGCTGAAGGAGGGCACCGAACGCGTGGCCAAGGAGCGGCACGCGGGGCCGAAGGCGACGTCGGAGGGCGGCGAGAGAGAGGGCCCGTGTGTTGGGCTTGGTGGTGGACGGCTAGGTTTAGGGTTTGGTACAAGAACTCCGGTCTAGGACCACCGCTCTGATACCATGTTGGGAAAAGTGAGAGTTGTATTTATTCTTAGAGCCCTACACTCTTATATAGGGAGAGGTCTTTGGGCAAATTACATATGGTAGACAAACGAAAAAAACAATAAATAAAAGATACAGAAACATAAACTAAACTTCTACATATTTGATGATATTGTTTTGATGGATGAGACTAGAGATGGAGTATATGAGAAGCTTGAGGTCTTAAGACATGCTTTGGAGACTAAAGGATTTCATATAAGTAGGGCTAATATTGAATGCATGGAGTGCACTTTTAATGGAAGCAATAATGAAGGGATCGAGGTGAAGATTGGTGACGATAACATTCAGAAGAGAGATTCTTCTATATACTTGGGATCTATTTTGCAACATGATGGGAAATTTGTTGGAGATATTACTAATAGGATAAATGCATGTTGGTTAAAGTGAAGAAGAGCCCCTATTGTTCTCCGTGATAAGAAAATTCATTTGAAAATCAAAGGAAAATTTGACAAAGCTGCCGTGAGACTTGTTATGCTCTATAGATCTGAATGTTGGTCTGTAAACCATAGACATTCAAAGAAAATGATAGTAGTAGAAATGAAAATGATAAGGTGGATGTGTACACACACACACACACATAAAGATCGGATTCAGAATAATGCAATCAGAAAGAAAGTTGATGTAGCTCCGATCGAGGATAAGATGCGAGAAAACCGCTTAAGGTGGTTTAACCATTTGCAAAGGAAGTCAACTGATGCACCAATTAGGAGATGCGAGTTTTGGGATGTTGAGCTAGTTAAGAAAGGGCGAGGAAGGCCTAAGAAGTGTTGGAATGAGACTATACGAATGGATCTTTTTTGGATCTAAGCCCGATAATAACCCAAGATAGATCTGAGTAGAGGTAAAGAATCCATGTAGCCGTCCTTACTTAATGTGGGAAAATGCTTTGTTGTTCTTGTTGTAAGAGCATCCGCTCTATCATGGGCCTGAAATAATCGAAATAGGCTTCTCCCTCATTCTTTTTTAAGCATCCATGACATATATTGGGCCATACACCTCTCTTCTTCTATTATTATGTTTTGGACACAATCCACTTGGGCCCAAGAAAATTACCCTCCCCTAAGAAAATTACACCTCCTTTTTTTAATGCAGGAGCAACATAATGAGGCCACATTTTTATCTGAATGAAAGGGATCGTGCCTTCTCCCTTCCTCATGATTAGGGTTACCATCGTGAGTCCGTCTTCATAAAAAAATCATCGTCTATGCGATCCCGCTTGGGGATGGGGCTTTTCCTTCGAGCTGGAGGTAAGACACAACCATGAAGAGATGAGGTGAGGGGTCTTCTTGATTGGAGCTACGTGAAGATGCAGCATATCCTAGAAAATTGGAGTGGAGGTGGACCTCTCACGAGGTGGGCTGTCATCATGCGAAGGGCTTGTGATCGCTTGGACAAGACAACACTACCTTGAAGTGCGGCTAGGGCTCACATGGAGGAGGAGACACTGCCTTTTAGCACCATATGCACTCGCTGATATAGGTGTTTTCTTCTTCCTCGAAACTGTGGGCTTCTGGCTTCAGAGATTGCGTAGGATTTGTGGAACAACCATCTTCTTCAACTATGCATGTGACATCCTATATTTCTTGATATGCGGAGAAGTATGCACCTGGACATGAAACCGGTGTAGGAGTTCCGGGTGAGTAGGGTTCCTAGATCTCTTGATCGAAGATGCTCTAGATGGCATCACCTGTAGGTGAACTGACCGTGCTGGAGATGCAACTCATGCGAGAGCACATGGCTTGATGTTAGGGCTGATTATTAACGACCTGATGTTTAGGAATTAGGGTTCCACTCTAAAATTCCATGTTGACAATGATCTTCAGAATTAGGATTTCAGAAACCATAGAACTCTTCTTGAAATTAAACAAATGCCATGAACAAAATAATCTTCAAGAACAAATTACCAAAATCGTACCTGCTATGATAATCAAATCTCGAACAAATAACAAAGATAAAATAAATCCTCGAGAATTGAACCTGCTCTGATACCATGTAGAAAATGATAATACAGAAGCATAATCGGAGATAAATAAATATAAATATGTAGAACACCAAAATTTTACATGGAACCCTACTCTGTGAGGAGTGAGGTGAAACCACGGGAGAAGGCCTTTCAAGGGTCGAGTATTCTGTTATTTCTTTTTCTCAGTTGTTACAATGGGTATATGGCTTCTTATATAGCCGTATCAGAATGACTGTGTCCTACTCATAGTAGATGTTGGACTAAACCAGTAATTGGGGTATTTGGACCCTGAAAGGATTAAATTGCCCATCTATGATGATCCATACTCAAACAATTTTATTTGAATCGATTTTTTTAAATTTTTAATTGAACTCGAATGATTCAATTCAATTAGCACCCTAGTGAGATGGATGCGCTTAGTTTGAGGGGTACATGGGATCTTGTGTAGCGTCCTGTCGTCAAGTGAGTTGCATGCAGATGGATCTTTACGACTTAACAGTCTGTTGATGGATCTATTAACATATTAAAGCCATGCTCATGGCAAAGGACTTTACGCAAACCTATGGAGTTGACTACTTCGAGATGTTCTCTCCAATGGCTAGAATGGGGTCAATCCACACCATTCTTTCCGTTGCTGCCAATAGGTTTTGGCCTATATTACAACTCAATGTGAAGAATGCTTTTCTCCACGGTGACCTTAAGGAGGAGGTCTATATGATGCATTCACCGAGTTACTCCATTGTGGGAGAGCTTGTATATCGTCTCCGTATGGCCATTTACAACATAAAGCAAGGTCCGCGAGCTTAGTTTGACATGCTTACTTCTGAGATCAGTTCATTTAGCTTCTATAGGACGACATCTGATTATTTTCTGTTCATCGGACGAAGGACTTCTTGCACCATGATACTAGCCATTTATGTTGATGAAATGGTAATTACTGGTCATGATAAAATAAGCATTCTAAAGACCATGTCTCCCTCCAGAAGGTATTTGTCACCAAGGACCTTGGCCAACTTAGATACTTTCTTAGAATTGGGGTGATATGTACCTTAGAGGGACTACACCTATTACAACAGAAGTATTGCCTTGCTATTCTTACAACAAGCTTACTTGGATGTTAACCATCTGGCATTCCAATGGAATTGTGAAAACGTGGTACATCTATAGATCATGAGTTTGAGGATACTACACGGTATAAAATCCTAGTGGGCAAACTACTCTACCTTACTATCACGGTATAAAATCACGGTATCGAATGATACAATTCAATTAGCATATGCTGTGAACAGAGCTACCAACACATGGAGAGACCTCACCTCACCACAGTCATTGGCAGGATGCTCTCTTCACCTTCGATTCTTGATGGAATCTCCAAGAAAAAGGCCTCTTTATGGGGCCTTCTGCAATATTGACGTTACTGCCTATGTGGATGCTAATTATGCTAGTTCTCCATTTGATAGACGATCTACCACATATTATGCTATTTTTGTTAGTGGGAAACTTGTTATATGGCAGAGAAAGAAGCATACTATTATTTCTAGATCGAGTTTATAGGCTGAATACAAAGTGATGGTTCACGATACTTGTGAGGTTACCTGGCTAGTCTCTTTAAAGCATCAACTTGGACTTCCTGCTATTACTCCTATCTCTTTATCGTGACAATAAATCTGCTACATACATTACTACAGATACTGTATTCTATGAGCGAACTAAGCACATTTAAGTCGATTGCCATTTCATTCGAGATGCAGTAAATGGAAGAAAGATCACCACTCCACATATCTCCATAGATCTTCAGGTTGTAGATATATTCATAAAGGTCCTGCTGAAGAAACACATATCATGGTTGACTTTCAAGTTGGGCATGGTTGATAGATATATTCTAACTTGAGGCGGAAAGTTATTAAATTATCTTCTTTTATTTTATTTATTGAAATTTGTAACCCCTTTGGGGTATCTTATGCAATCATCTCTTCATGGGATCTAGGTTTCCGTGCTATATAAGAAACCCCATGCCTTGAATAAAGTATTCCTTTCATTCTAAACTATATTTTTTCTCCACAGGGCTATTATGACCAAGGCAAGCATTTCCTTTGGTAGGGTTGGTGTCATGGTCTAAGTGCCGATGTCAATGCCATTTTGCCAACAAGTTCGGAAATGGGTACGTTGATGAGAATGTCGAGGTATCTCGGGTTCATGCTGAAATGACTTTCAAAAGATAAAAATTGGTGCTCGTGAGGAATGGTTGTCTGCTTACGAATGTGGGTGGAGACAAGATCCTTCACAAGGGGAACCTGTCTCGCCCGAGATGTGGTGGTGGGCCTGATGGCATGGAAGACATGGACCATCTCTTTTTCGAATGCAGATTGTCGATGATGGTTTGGTAGAGTGCGGGAATTCCACGGCTTAGGGTTGATGAAGAGAATACCTTTTGGAGCTCCACTAGGGTGTTTTGTGGAAACTTACACGAGGACAACTTATTTCCATTCGCTCATCTATGCGCTATTTGGTGTGATAGAAACTAATCTATTTTCGATGGTTAGTGTTTCTATTCTAAGAATGTGTTGGAGCATGCAAGACCCTTCATTTGTCTTGGGCATCTTACGATAACTTTATTTATATAACAATACAAATTTTGCAGTAGTCTCAACTTGGGACTACACCCTCTTTTTCTTTCAAAAAACGATAAAATATGTGAATTTAAAAGACAAGGAGTCTCCAATATATCTTAAATGCATAAGCAAGATAAACATACTATTTTCCTATATTTAGGGTTCATTAACAAATTTAAAATGCCATTATATACCTATTGTCATGCAAATAGGTGTGGAAATTAGCACATATTGGCATTCTATGGAATTTCCGTGAAAAACATGAAATAGTATTGAAAGAAGACAAGAAGAAAACATATATAAAGTGAAGATTCATGATTCATCATTTATGATTCACCATTCAATTCATTCATCCTTGGAAGGAATGTATTGTCGAATCCAAACTTTATCGCCTGGTTTCTCGGTTGTGTCGACAACATGCTTCAACATATTCACAATAGTTTTCCTTGTCATTTATGGGTAGACGGTCTTGTAGTCCATGACAATTTGTTTATACTCTTGGTCAAGCTATAAAGAGTATCCCAATGTGCGAATATCAATTTTTTTATGGAAAAGAGGGTGGACTCCCGAGATGGGAGAAACTGCAAATTATATAATTAATTAAAAAGGACACTTACATATTACCTTATATGGACTCCCAAAAACATGTGAGAGCCTTACAATGGGACACAATATTTTTGTTAGAAAATAGAGAATGCGGAAGCGTATCAGAAATAATGATAAAGAACTTGAACATAAGACGTGATTTACGTGGAACCCTACTTCCTAAGGAGCGGGATAAAACTATGAGAGGATGCTTCAATGGGTGTATGTGTTCATTGCACTTTCTCAATGCACACATGAGGTCTGGACTCCTTAAGTAGCCTCCACAGAGCCTCCATGTCCCACCATTAGTAGATGTGGGACTAAATTTATGGATGGGGTAAATGGATCCTGAAGGTATCCATTTACTCATCCACAACTCATGGGCGCACAACCAAATAATCCAACACTCCCCCTCAAGCTGGAGCATGCAATGCTCAGCTTGGACAAATAGAAAGAAATTCAACTGACGCTACATGACACTACAGACAATATCAACTCAACGCGCACAACTGTCGACTGCTGTCGAGGACGTTGCTTCTCATACCTTGCATGTGAGGAGGACGAACGAGCTGCGGTGTGAGTCAACTGAATCTCCTCGTCGGAGAGCATGTGCTCTGAACTACGCCTGTCAGAGTTTGCAACTAAAAATGAGTCTCCTCGTCGGAATACTCTGGCCCGCCACAACATGTGGACAACTGCTCCATCTCTGAAAAGAGTCGAACTGGAAAAAAGACCGTGGAAGTTTAATCCTTGTCGGAGTCCACGGTCGCTGGAGAATGGAGTCTGATAGTCTCCTTGTCGGAGAACTGGGTCTTTCCCATTTGGCACAGGAATGGTACTCTACTCTGGAGTCCCTATGAAACCACATGAAAACCTTGCCCACATGGCATAGAGAATAGTCCTCTACTATGGAGTCCCTATGGCTCACATGAAAACTCTTGCCGACAAAATAAGAAGAATGATGGAGACTACATAAAAGATGGCATACACTTGCACATCTGAAAAGACCGCATACATGTGCATGTCTGAAATGAAGACTCAGAATCTGAACATCGAGTTTGATCAACTGATCATCCGTATAGTCTGGAAATCTGATTGTCCTCTGAATATGGAACAAGACCTGTGATTCTACATAATACTCCCCCTTTCTCCCATACTTGTCGGAAAATGACGTCGACAATGTTAGAGTTATTATATTTACATTTATGTTTGTAACTCTTTGGGGTTTGTAACCACTCGAGACCCTTCGGGTTCCATAACCCTCGGACTCTCTAGGATTTTCTCTCTATATAAGAGATCCTAGATCTATGGAATAAACATCTCATTTGTCTCTCTTTTCCACATGGTATCAGAGCGACAATCCTAAACCGAAGCCTAATACCCTAAATCCGCCTCCACCACCAGCCCTCTCTCCGCAGACAAGGAGAGATGGCTGGACCTCCTGCATCGCTCATGGATTCGATGGTCTCGCGCAATGCATTCCGAGTCCCCAGCAACACCAGTTGCCTTCTCCAGCGACACCTAAAGCGTCGCTTAAGGCTCTAGCAGCTCCAGTCGCACCTCCTGCATCGCCGGCACCGTCTGGAGCCCCCCTTCTATAGCCCTTCACCGCGACTTGTTTCTCCCAACTTGATGTTACATACTCTTTATTTTATCAACTATGGGAGAAAGGGGGAGTCAGAGATGATTCTTCAGGATGTCTGCTACCCTACCACGATTGACAGAACAATACTCCAGACTACTACTTAGGTCATCCGTCTTCACCGAGCATCGACTTCTTCGTCAGGGTGTATAGTTATTCTTTTACGGTCGGACTACTACTCCGCACTGGACTTCTTCTAAAGCGATTCTTCTCCACGCACGACAGAGATATGTTCCGGTGACTTGCATGCACGACAGAGATACGTTTCGGTGATTTGATATCGTAACAACTCTACATGCATGGCAAAGATACGTTCCGGTGACTTGAAAGCCGCAAACCCGTCCTCGAGTGAGGTCTTCTACCAGTAGCGGACATATGTTCTTATGATGCATCATATGAAGATGTGGTGTATACTTTTTCTTTTTGTTACAAGCTGCAGCTTTCTCAGCTCTAGCTTGAGGGGGAGTGTTAGAATTATTATATTTACGTTTATGTTTATAACTCTTCGGGTTCTATAACCACTCGTGACCCTTCGGGTTCCGTAAACATCTGTGACCCTTCAAGTTCTGTAACCCCCTGTGACCATTTGGGTTCCGTAACCCTTGTACACTCTAGGATTTTCTCTCTATATAAGCGACCCTAGATCTATGGAATAAATATCTCATTTGTCTCTCTTCTCCACAGAGAAAGTTGAGAGAAGACAAGAAATTAGGGGTACAAACCATTATCATTTTTTTCGACTTTTCTTGGAAAGTTTTCTTGGCTATTTCATTCATCAAATTTTTTATAGCCATCATTCATTTCATTTTTTTAATAATAAGCCATATATATATATATATTTCTCGACTTTTCCTTATTTTTTCTCGGTTATTCTCTTCTTTTCATTTTTATTACGCAGGATCATTTTTTTCCATACGCGTGTTTTTTTTCTGAACAATATAAACGTCGCCCATTTGAGCCCAAAGATGCCTTAGCCCAATTGGGCTTTACAAATTAACTCTCTCATCTCTCCTTTTTTAAACATATTTTTTCTAGCCTACCCGGGCTCTCAAGCAAATAACCCCACAATTTTTTAAATTAGTATTCCCATTGTGGGAACCCTTCCTATGCAGTAGTCGCCCCTTGATGGGCGTTTCTTTCTTCACGCCGCCACCCCTGCCGCCTTACACCACCATGGGGTTGATCGCGACGACCTTGCGCCGCTTGGGGAGAGAGGAACGCCTCTAGGAGTTGCGTTGATGCTCGACTTGGATGTTGCTGGAGGTGGCACAACAGGGGCAGGCGACACCTCCAAAGGCTGAAGGACGCCGGTTGCTGGAGCATGCTAGAGTCGCGCAGAAAAAAAGGAGGGCTGCACATCGCCTGAATCTGGAAGCCGCCTGAGATCGCCCGCGTGATGGGAAGGAGGGGATCGCTTAGCGTTCACTATAGGAGGTGTAGGCACAAGTGGTTGTCATTCATAGGGATGCGCCTCCTGTACGAGGAAACTGGAGTAGGCACACCCATATAGGGTCCCTGCGGCCTGAAGAGGGGTTTGCCATGGAAATCAAAATGTGCCTGGGCGGAGGATATGCGGCGAGGGAGGAGCGCCACACCGCTGCTGGAATCTACGTTGCTTGTGTGCTAAGGTTGGAAGAGGAATCACACCTGATTCGTTTTGATCAATTCTGATCGCTCCTGGAAGAGGAATCACGTCTGGATCTGATGCCACCGCTAGGGTTCCCAGTCGGAGCCTGATGCCTGCACATTGGTGCCCTAGTGCGTAGGGCTACACGAAGGAGCCGTGGCTGTTGCTTGATATGACAATTGGAGAAGACGCAAGGCATGTTATGGTTTCAAAGGAAACCCTAGAAATCAAATTGTAGTATTCTCTCCATGATCATAATAATTGAAACTTAACCATAAAACTCGATCTTGGAATGATCAGGAACAATAAAATTTTCAAGAACAACTCTTAAAATCAACAAAAAACGACACGCTTTGATACCATGTTAGATTATAGAGACTGCGGAAGTGTATCCGAAATAATGGTAAAGAACTTAAACATAAGACATTATTTATGTGGAACCCTACTCCCAAAGGAGCGGGATAAAAACCACGAGAGAATGCCTCAGAGGGCATATGAGTTCATTGCATTTTCGCAATGGATACAGGAGGTCTGGGGCTCCTTGTATAGCCTCCACAGAGCCTCCAAGTCCACCACTGGTAGATGTGGGACTAAACATATGGATGTGATAAATGGATCTTGGAGGTATCCATTTACCTATCTACAACTCATGGACGCACAACCAAATACTCCAACAATTTTCAAAGCAAAACCTTTTATTCTTAAAGACAAACTCATTTCTCACTACCCAAATAGTCCAAAGTGCTACAAAGGGCTTAGCTACATCATTCGATGAGTTGCTCCCCACTTTCCTCACCAACCCCCAGAAAGCCGCAACATCCTCAATCTCGACCCATGGAATCGCCAACTCCCTCCATACCTTGACTCACTCTGCACAAGTGAAGAAAAGGTGTTCCAAGTTCTTTGCTTGTTCCCCACATCTATCACAAATCTCGTCCTGTAGAACAAAAATCTTTGCTCTTCAAAGCCTGTTTTTTCGTAGGAACCAGTGAAAAAAATTAATCCTGTTCGAGATCTTACTTGCCCAAATAATCTTCACATCCTGGCAAAAATCTCTATCATGTATCTCTGCATTGTTTCTAATTTCTGTATGCATTTGTTTGACAGAATATAGTGGTCTCTGTTCGACGAGAACTCCGCTGGAGAAGGGATCTCCAATGAAGAGCACCAAATTCCTCCCTCCGATGATTAGAGAGAGCAACAATAAATTTCGACCTCCTCACCCCATCATGAGCCACGAACCTGAGCGTGAGATTTTTTGCAACCGCCAGCGCGAACACTCTCGGAAACCACATCTCCAGGGTGCCATGCCCTATCCAGTTATCTCGCCAGAATCGGAAACCTCACCCATCACCAATCATAGGCCTCAGCCTAGGTATCACAAATGGCAAGACCTCTCGCACCCCCTGCCATAGAGGAGATGCAAAGCGAGCACCAGCCGCCTTCAGCCCCCCTTTGATCCCATAAATCTCCCACAACAACCTTGTTGCCAAGTCCTCCGTCGATCCCCAGATCCGCACCACCCATTTTGCGAACAACGCCTTGTTCATACAAGCCACATCTCGAACTCCCAGTCCACCTTGCTCTCGAGCTCTCGTTATTTCTTCCCAGCCTACCAGATGCATGCCGGACTTCAGTTGTTTCCCATCCGACTAGAAAAATCTTCTCATCAACTTCTCAATTTTCTTTCTGACCCCCACCGGCATCATCTTGGCCGAGAAAAAGAATATGGGGACGTTCGATAAAACATGCTTCAATAGCACCGACTTTCCCCCTTAGACAAAGTAATCGCTTTCCATCCTGCCAGCCTACACTCCATCCTCTGAATGACTGCATCCCAATCTGACTTTCTGAGCTTACCCGCTACCAATGGAAGGCATAGATATGTGATCGGTAGATTCCCCAAGGGACACCGAATCAAGCCTGCAATGCTTTCATGTTCCTTGAAACCGAATATCAATTTTTTGTTGATACCAATGTCTCGGTGTTGCACCATTTTCCTTTTACAAATAAAAATAATATAAAACCTCAAAATCTTTGCAACGATTTGCTTTTGTCCCACAGGTTGATATCTGAAAGAATACGCATAGCGTCAAAGAACAAACATTATTTACGTGATTTAATATTGTCCGAAAGGAATGTCCTACTCTACGATAGAAGGAATCATATGGGTTAGATCTTTATAGACATACAAGAGGTGTGTGGCTCTTTATATATCCCCACCAGCACACCTAAGTCCCACCATTAGACAATGTGAGATACACGTGAGAAGTGTGTAATTGGAACTTTCAATACCAATTTACACATGACATGTCAGTTTAAGCCTGGAACACGTGGAGATACTGGGGTAATAAAAACAGTAGAATCAGGAAATGACTTCGTTAGTGGAGAGAATGGTTTGATGCTGAAGTTTATACCAATTTATTACAGTTACTTGCATGTAATTGATTTTATGAATATCTATAGATTTTTTGGGGGTTGGACATTTTTTTTCTTGATATCAGACCCTCTTTCCCTTGAAAAAACCAATTTTATGAAATTATAAATTATCTTAAATTTCCTCAAAAAAATATCTTAAATGAAATGTTGAAATATCTGACCAAGGATAGAAGGATCTTCTCAGATAATGACCCCAATTAAAGAAGTTATCTTTTTCTGATCCCCAGAGAAAAATGGGTCTTCTTCTTGCAGTATATGGATTATCTTACTGTCAATATCATTGTGCAAAATTTTCTGTTTTTGTATTGGAGGTCACATATTATTCTGAATCTGGAAACTTATTGAACCACTCTGTAGGCACCTGATCTGCTTGAATTGTTATTTGAACGAGGTAATCGTTGTCAATTCTTACAAAAGTATTTACCTTATTTTCATGGAATTACCTTGCTTATAAGATGTCAAAAACTAGTTATGTATTTCTTTCTATGTTGGGGTAAAATGAGATACACCTCAAATTGACATGGACATTTTTTTTGTATGGTTGTGAACGTGCTTCAAAGGGTTTCACTTCATCTTAGATAAAAATCAGGGGTTTTGAGGGAGAAGGTTTATGTGGTGAATATTTTCACTTGTTAAGGTTTATATGGCTATCTTCTATTACTTATAATGAAATCCAAAGTGTGTTCCATCGTGGGGCTGCACCATTTTTCTTTTTAAAAGAGATTTATATCTATGAATAGCATAACACAGAGTTGTACATTACTTTGTATCACGTGTCAGGAAGATTCAGGTTTGAGTGATACATACAGATAACAACTTGGAAAGGTCAATTCTCTATCATTCTCTTGGAATAAAAGAACATTATTACACATGGGATGCGAACATCCACACCATTTTTTTACAACAGACGAACACATGCAAAAGCATGGGAAAAATGTTTAGCAATGTGAGAGGTGTATGCTAAAATCAAGGATATGAAAATTAGAGAGTGAGAGAGAGAGAGAGATTAGAAGGCGAAACCTTGTTCTTGCTTTCCTTCCATTTCTCTATCTTTAATTTTCTAGGAAATGAGGTAGACTCCCTAGATTTCTCCATCTATTTGAAAACGTATTCTATATATAGATAGAGCTAAAGACTACAATTATTCCTATCTTGATGATGTCTATACACTCTTTACTAGGTATATCTTGATTATTAAAGAAATAATTACGAGCAAAAGAGAACAACAAAGATATTCGCTTAGGAAAGAGAGTATTCATGATTATTTCAAAGCAATGAAACCTCCTCCAATGAGAGAGAGAGATTAGAAGGCGAAACCTTGTTCTTGCTTTCCTTCCATTTCTCTATCTTTAACTTCCTAGGAAATGAGGTAGACTCCCTAGATTTCTCCATCTATTTGAAAACGTATTCTATATATAGATAGAGCTAAAGACTACACTTATTCCTATCTTGATGATGTCTATACACTCTTTACTAGGTATTTCTTGATTATTAAAGAAATAACTACGAGCAAAAGAGAACAACAAAGATATTCGCTTAGGAAAGAGAGTATTCATGATTATTTCAAAGCAATGAAACCTCCTCCAATGATAGTAATCTTCTCTGGTTTTGACATAAGATTTAGAGTAGTGTTAGTGTCGATGGCATATTCGCTTACATTAATACCAAGAGTAATGGACACCCTTCAACATATATAATTATATGTTTTGCAGTGGAAAATTTCTCATTATATGAAGATAAAGAGTCATGTAGCTTTTTAGGATGCATCTACCAAGAACACATTTGTAATGAAGTGAATTATTAGTCACTGTCCTCATTTTCTAGTTTAACCATCAAATCCGTGTCGTTATGTTGACTCATATCAAAATGTCTAGAAATGTACGTTTCACCTTTCTACAAATAGAGGTTCTTGGAAATGATATCCTAATTTATGGACTTGTGTATTCTTGTGAATATACATGGTGAGAGGAGATTTCTCCTAGCATCATACAAGAAAGACGAACAACAAAAGAGCGAACTTCCACATCACCAGCTTTCTACTCTTCATATGCATGCATCCTGCAAATAACATTGCTTAGATGTGTCATGGTTCGATGAAGTAAGTTATTCATGAAAATGGTTAAGCAGAATGCAATTTAATATGGTAGCTTGATGAATGAGTCAAAATCCCCACATGGCTCATTCATTGGACGAGGTTTGATTCAACCCCAAACCAATAGTTCTGAACATTATCGAATGGCTTCACCAATGGAGATTTTGCTTTATCATATGAATTATTGTTTTGACAATAAAAAAATAGTGCAGGACTATTATCACTTTATCAACCTTTTATGCATGCTTTAGTATTTATTATTTAGTTATCACACACTGTCATTTTTACTGAATATCACTCAAGGGGGGTTAGAATGGCCTTTTATAACTGTGGAGAGAAAATAATAACTTGCATTATGAGGGAGTCTTGAAGTTCTCTTATATAGAGAACTCATGTGGAGAAAATTATATAATAAATACGAAAAGAAAAGGAATACATGAAATGGTGAGAAGATAAATAATCTCTCAATACCTCGCCTCAAGATAGAGCATAGATATCAATCATGCTCAACTTGGAACAACATATTTGAAATGGACCTCTTGCTAGGGCTTTGGTGAACACAAATGTTGTCCGTTCCCCTAAGCTGATGTGAGAAATAGAGCTAAAGCCCTTCTGAATCTTATTATGAGTGCAATGACAATCAACCTCAACATTTTAGTTCCTTTCATTGAAGACATGGTTGGTTGCAATGAAAAGAGCAACCTGGTTGTCGGACTGTAGATGCAAAGGAAGAGGCATGACAATACCTAGTCAGAACCGGTCTAACCCACATCATCTTAGTGTTCCCCTGTGCCATGGCTCTGTACTCTGACTGTACACTAGGTTTGGCAACCACTGTCTGCTTCTTGCTCTTCCATGACACCAAAGAGCTCCCTATGAACACTACAAAAGTTGAGGTAGATTTCCTATCTTTGGGCCTTTCTGCATAATCTCGTCATGGATGGCCCCTTGCTGAAGAGCTGTTCAGTACTAGGAGAGGACTTTAGGTGCCTCAAAATCATATAACTACAGCCATATGTGCATGTCTAGGCTGCTACATAAATGGCTAACTCTGCTCACATCAAAAGAGATGTCTGGCATCGTGATGATCACATATAGGAGCTTTCCAACAAGCTCTCTATACCGCCTCTTGTCTACCTCCTCTCTATCATCATCATCCATCATCATCATCGTATAACTTCATGCTAAGGTCCATGAGAGTAGTGGCAAGTGATGAAACTTACGTGCATGTGTGAAGGACACTTGGATTAAGTTGCGTTGAGGACAGACCTTGACTCAGTGGATAACTAAGTCAAACAACATAGATAACATGCAATTTAAATGTTTAGGACTCAAAACAAAGAATGGAAGCAGAACTTGCAATAAACGCTGCAGTTTACGTCAGTTAAATCAAACTTTACTAAACATGTGTGGCAGATTAATGATCAATCAAATGTCAGGCATAACTCTGAATAAAATAAATCTTGAAGATGAAAAAGATAATGCCAGAATCAGACCTTATAAAGTCAATGTTTAACCAACTGGAATCACGATTGCGATTACAGATTATCCACAAACTCAGGGCAACCTAAAGCAATTGAGAGATTAATAGAGAATATGACAATGTTATTCATGTCTAGGTCTCAACGATTTACCATACCAATAGAAGTATAACAATCCACCCTCGCAGAACAAGTAGACAGAAAAATAGAGGGAGAGGGCACTCATACCAAAACCAGCAAGGGAGTTTTGAGTCGTGCTTCAGACCTAATCGGTGGCTGTGTTGGTGTGCGGTTACAACATCAACAACGGGGAATGGGTCCAGTGACGACGCGGAGATGGTGGTGGCAGAGTTCGGGTGGGACATATGGGTTGTGGTTGGAGTGATGGCGATGCAGTTGAGAGGTGGAGTCGGTGCGGTGCGCTGGAGGGATTGGGGCAATGTGGTGGAGGATGTGAAGGCGGGGATGGTGGCATGGAAGATGGGGGAGAGGTGGGTGGCGACGTCAACACATATGGGAAGAGGGATGGGGGGGAGGCGTTGTTGGGTAGAGGTGAAGTTATGTTTCGGATGAGAAAGAAGGGAGAGGAAGAGAGAGAGGGAGATAAGTGGAGGAACAAAATTCTTCTTCAATTAACATTCTCTCCTCATGGGCGGGGCCTTTTATAGGTTAGATCCCACCAAATGAAACATAAAATAGGGTCCTAATAAAACAAAAATTAGGCAAAACCTTTTACAAACCTACAACAACAAAAAAGCCTCTTCCCATAATTAAGTAGAGTCAGCTACATGGATTTTTTGCCTTTATTTAGATCTATTTTGGGTCATTCTCGGGCTTTAATCGAAATAACTAAGATCCCTTCAGATAGTTTTATTCCAACACTTCTTTAACCTTCCTCACCCTCTCTTAAGTCTTAACCGACTCAACATCACAAATCTCGCATCTTATTACCGATGCATCAACCGACCTTTTCAAATGGTCAAACCATTTTTAACAGGTTTCTTTCATCTTATACTCTATCGGAGCTACAACAACTTTCCTTCCGATCACATCATTCTGAATTCGATCTTTTTGTGTATGACCACACATCCACCTTAGCATTTTCATTTATGCTACAGTCATTCTCTGCACATGTCCATGGTTCACAAGCTAACATTCTTCTTTAGAGCATAGCAGGTCTCATAGTTGTTTTGTAACACTTTCCTTTGACTTTTAAAAGGATTTTCTTATATCAAAGAACAATAGAAGCTCCTCTCCACTTTAGTAGCATTTATTCTATGAGTAACATCTCCATCAATTTCCCTATATTGTTGCAAAATAGATCCCAAGTATCTAAAAGAATCTTCTGAATGGTTTTATCTCCAGTCTTCACCTCGAGTTCTTCACCATTGTTTCCATTGAATGAGCACTCCATATATTCAATCTTAACCCTACTTGTACGAAATCCTTTAGTTTCTAAGGCACGTTTTCAAATCTCCAATTTCTCATTTACTCCACTTATCTCATCAATCAACACAATTCATCAGAGTAAAACATACACCAAGGTATCCCATCTTGAATGTGACTAGTCAACTTGTCCATAGTCAAAGTAAAAAGGAATGGACTCACAACTGAACCTTGGTGCATATCAATGCCTATGTTAAAATAGTCACTCTTTCCAAACTGGATCCTTACACAAGATGAAGCCCCATCACACATATCCTTTATAAGGTTAATGTGTATGGCATGCACTTGTCTAATCTCTAAAACTCTCCACAAAATCTCCCTTGGACTGAATCGTAAGCCTTCTCCAAATCAATAAAAATCATATGGAGCTTCTTCTTTTTAGCTCTATAAATCTCCATTATTCTCCTCTGCAAGTGGATAACTTCAATAGTTGAGTGCCATGACATGAGTCCGAATAGGTTTTCAGTTACTTTGGAAACTTGCCCAACCTTCTTTCGATTATACGTTCCCAAATTTTCATAGTATGACTCATCCGTTTGATACCTTTATAATTCATATAATTTTGATTGTCTCCTTTATAGAAGGGGGAACAAGAAAAGGTGCACACCCATTATATTAAAAAAATAAAAAAAAACATTACAAGAGCTATGACTCGAGGAGAGTCCTTGCATGATGGATCACATTCTCAACATAGAACCGCTTGAAGTGGAAAACAACTCCATTCTGTTCTAACCAAAAAGCCCATAAAATAACCACCGACATGATTCTGTTAGTCATCGAATGAAAATGAGAATTCAAGAGGCTCCAAGAAAGAGGGCATGATACTATAATCCATCCACTTGATATCCGTTGTTAGCCAAACCTTAGTTGCCTTCTCAAATTCAATAAACAAGTTGTCTGTCAACTCTAGCTCCCATCCGCAAAGCACACATGAACTGTGCCATTGGTATGAAAAATACGTGACCATTTGTCTTTAGTGAGGAATCTCCCATACCTCAATAATCAGGGTAATACCTTATTACGCAATGAAATCTAGAGGTTGCATAACATCCTTTAGTGTCTAATCAACTCATATGGTAGTAGCTCAATTCTTCTATTTTCAGCCTATAAGCCTTCTTTACAGAGAGGCCTCTAACGCTCCATACGCGATGATCCTTCCTAGAGGATGGACCATCAACTGGGTCTAGAGTTTCCATCAAACCAATAAAATCCTGAAACCGTTGCTAAGAAAAGTCCGTAGAAAAGGTGGGCAACCAAATACCATCAACCCAGTTCTCAGAGACCCGTGCCTCTTTATTCTTAGCCAACGTAAGAAGACGAGGGAAGCACGTAACAAGAGACCCACCGTTCGTCCAGTTGTCCTTTCATAAAGAGGAGCAACAACCATCATCGAGCTTTGCCCTAAAGAAACATGACAAATCAGGAAGAACTACACGTATACCCTTTCGAAAGGCTGACTCAAATGCAAGGATCGAACCCCTCCAGGCCCCACACACCAATATCATAGATTCTACGGATTAACCTGCAACCTATGTCTTCCCCTCCCCCATATTCTCACAGCCCGCTTCAGCGGTAAAGCACGATTCATCTCCTCCAACCTTGGAACCCCCTCCCTCCTCCTTAGCAAGAGTCATCGTCCCAAATCCACAAGATGTAGGCGATACCCAACCTCATTTGTATTCCCCCAAAAGAACCTCTATATAATCCTCTCCAATCTGCTTCGAATTCTTATAGGAAGCAATCTTTACGACACAAAGAATAAAGGGATGACTGCAAGTACCCCTTTTGCCAGGACTAGACATCCACACCTCAAAAACAACTTGAGATAGACTAGAGACAATAGTTGAGGTAGAAAGTTTTTTTAAAGGAAAAAAGGCATCCCTACTAAGGTGCACGTCCATGAACTTCACCATTTATTCATAATATTACAGTTACCGGGAAAAAGCCATAAGTTACATGGACCATGAGTCCACTAAAACTATAACGTGCTCAATTATGTTTAATACGTAGAACTTATCTTGGAGGGACACCACCTTGTTTGTGGCCAACCTGAGGATTCACACCATGGTCACCAATCGAGTATTCACTAACTCCGCACCATGCTAGCTAGGACCAATATTTTTCCAGAAGCTATTATAATTGTTCGTAGCCACCTCATGTATCAAAGAGAAATCCAAAAGCATCGGGTGACCAATAAATTTTCTCCAACATATCAATAAACCATGGCAATCATCTTTAGCCACAAATCGAAAACCTTTGAAGACAAAGGGTTGAATGACATGATCACACAACATTTGTAGCTTCTCCTTCTGCCTTTACACAAGCAATATGCTCTCGAAACTACCTCAAATCCTTCATTGGACCTTCGTCGATAACGACCCTATCAACTAGTTGATCCCCATCAACATTAAAGTTGTGGAAAGACCCTTAAGAAGTTTCATGAAGTTTGCACTCGATATAGAAGTCAGCCCAACAGGGACCTTCCAAACCCCTATGGTGTTGCAACTTTTTTTGAAGCCAAGAAAGGGGGAGACACTCAATGGCATTCGCCCCTAGAATTTATTAAAGGAAGAAGAGGAAGAAGGAAGTAAACAAAACGCGTTATGCGCTCCAGGAGCTTAACAAGCCTGACACCTGTACTTTTACATTTTTCAAATAAAATCTCTGACCCGCGAACAAAAGAGCATTCCTGGCAAGCCCGATGGCCCAAATCATAGCCAGCGGACGCAATAAATCCCTTCTTTCCCGCCGACCTGCCGCTACCAGATCGCCGCAAAATGCCCCCACATCCGAAGTGCTGAACCAACGCAGGGACGGGTCTGCCCAAAGGGGCGCCACCCCCTGACAAGAGAAGAAAAGGTGCTCAGTCGTATCAATCTCCGTGTCACAAATAAGGCATCTGTCAGAGACAACAACCAGAAGTCTGGCACATCTGTCCCGCATCATCAACCTCTTCCTCTGAACAACCACAGAAAGAACCCGATTCTCTCAAGAAGGCCTCGCCCCCAAAGGAAGGCACACTCCCTTGCCAAAGCCACTGACAGGGAGGGCGAGGGTTTGGAGATAACAAAGTACGCTCTACAGACCGTGAAATCCTTTTCGCGCCAAACCCAATGATCACACTCCGTCGAGGGGCCCAACATGTCCCTCAGCACGTCCAGCAACCACATGAACTCCTCCAGCCGCTGATCCGAGAAATTTGAGCGAAACAACGGCATCCAGTTCCCATCCGCCCAGTACGAGACCTCACCAACGTCCGGATCTTCCGCGAGAGCAAAGAGGCGAGGGAAATGAGAAGCAAGATCCCCCTCGCCCGTCCAATTATCTTGCCAGAAAGCAAAGCTCTCGCCATTCCTCATCACCGGCCTAAAGAGCTCCGAAGTGGTGCGAAACCATGAGGATACCCCTCCATAAGAGAGAGTGCCCCGCTACACTCCCTCCCAAATCGTGCCCCGGTGTCGCGCCACCTAGCGAGTAGATCTGCCAAATGAGCATGGTGCAGAGCTCCTCACCTTCACCCCAGATCCTCGCCACCCACTTCAGCAGGAGCACCTCGTTCAGTGTGTCCAGACGACGCACCCCGAGCCCGCCCTCGCACTTTTTCCTCATGATGTCCTCGCAATTTACCAGATGCATACCAGACTGCCCCTGGCCACTCTTGCTCCAAAGAAATCTCCGCATCAGCCCCTCTAGCCTCTTCTTAATTCCAACCGGAAGCAATCTCGTGGAGGAGTAGCTAACAAGCATCGTGGACAACACAACCTTCAGGAGCACCAACCTCCCGCCCTTGGAAAGGATCTTCGCCTTCCAGCCCGCCAGCCTGCCCTCAACCTTCTCCACCAAGGGAAGCTAATCAGACAGTCTCGATCTCCCTGTGGTGAGCGGGAGCCCCAAATAGTGAATCGGGAGGTTGGCCCGCGACGTGCCCATCGCCGAGCAGCCAAGTTTTACCTTATCGTCACTGAAAGAGAACGGCACAAGCTTCGACTTACTAGCATTCTGCCTCAGCCCAGACATCTCACTGAAGAGCTCAAGCACTGCCGCCATCCCCCTAGCGTCCTCAAGATCACCCTCAGTAAAGAAGATGGTGTCATCTGCGTACTGAAGAAGGGGGATATGCATATAACCCTTCGAGAAGCCCTTGTCAGCCCTTCGTGTTGCACCCTGTCCACCATACAAGCCAATACGTCTGCAGCAATGATGAAAAGAAGGGGGGCCAGGGGGCATCCCTGTCTCACCCCCTCTGAGGTTGGAAGAACCCGCCCTCTGGGCGACCATTGACGAGCACCGTCATCGATGAAGTTGTCACGTACCACCCCATCCAAGTAATCCAATCGGCCGGGAAACCTCTTCTGTTCATAGTCGCTTAAAGAAAGCGTCAGTCTAAAGTATCAAAGGCATTCGAGAAGTCAACCTTCCAAAGCAAAGATTTAGTTCCGCATCTCTTCCAGTCCGCCACAATCTCAACCACCATGACTAAAGAATCCGCAATTTGCCTACCGGGGACGAAAGCCGACTAAAAAGGGGAGATGATGTGCTCCAGGACCCTGTTGAGCCTTGTCGCGAAGACCTTGGCTACGATAAGATAGATGGCGTTGGAAATAGCAATGGGTATGTAGTCCTCAATCCTGTTGGCCCCATCTAATTTTGGAAGCAGAATAACGAGAGCTTTGTTCACCCGCTCGAACCCCTCATTGCAGCGACAACATTCCTGAACTCCCTCAAGCACCTCTCTGCAAACCAGATCCCAGAAGTCTCTGTAGAAGGAGACAGGGAAGCCATGAGGACTCAACGCCCCATCACTCTTGAGATTCCAAACCACCGTCCTTAGCTCCTCAAGAGTCACGGCCTGAGTTAAGCTGGACGCATGGGCATCCGAAAGCCGCACCGCCCCCTCTCCAGACCAACGCCAGCGCCTGACAGGCCCCCTCGTCGAGAATTCCTGAAAATGGTCCGCAATAGCATTACTACCAAGCTCCCTGTCTCCCTCAACCCGTACGTTGCCGATGAACATAGATCTGATAACATTGGCCCTCCGCCTTCCGCTCGCGATCCGATGGAAGAAAGCCGTGTTCGCGTCTCCCTCCTTTAGCCACCTGTGTTTGGACCTCTGCTTCCATTCCGTCACTCTCTTTCTATCTTCCAATATTATTATCCTCTGTGCCTCAACCCGGAGAAGCAGCTCATCAACCGAAAGCGGTTGCTCATCCTCCAATCTGTCGAAAAGGCCAATCTCCACTTCTGCCTCAGCCCGGGTTGCCCGGCGAGCCACCCTCGAATCTCGCTTGAACATACAAAGCCGCGCTCGAAGGGAGTCAGCTTCCGAGTGAACCTAGCCACCGCTGAGCCAGTCACCACCACGGAGCCCCAGTGGGTCTTCACCAGCCCCCGGAAGGAGTCCTCAAGCATCCAAGCCTTCTCGTATTGGAAAAGGCCCTGAGGAAGCGAGCCCTCTCCAGAGTCCCAAAGAATGGGGGAGTGACCCGACCAGGAGCGAGGCCTGGCAACAACTGAAGATAGGGGGAAAGCCTCCATGAACTCCGCCAACGCCAAGAAGCGGTCCAGACGAGACCTGAAGCCAGAGCTCCTCCAAGTATATCTAACATCCGAAGCATCCAAGATCTCTATCCCCAAAGAGCCAGCGAGCTCCGAGAAGCAAGCCGAGCCAGGGTCCTGCCCCCCCCCATCCTCGGCCAGTCCGAGGAAAGCAGAGTAATGTTAAAGTCCCCCCCACCAGCCAGGGGATGGCCGGGAAGGGGTCACGAGCAACTCTCAGATCCAATCAAAGCTGATCCCGCGGACACGCAACACACAAGCCATACACGCAGGACATGGCGAACGAGAACCCCGATGTCAGACACTCCAGAAGCACCACGAGCAAGTGAGGACCTCTCAACTCGGCCCGCAAGGAGAAGGAAGAACCCCTCCAGGCCACTAGCAAACCGCCAGCAGAGCCATTCACATCCAAAGAGCAAAAATCTGAGATCGGGCCGGCCCCAAAGGACCGCCAAACCGAATCAGAGAGTGAAGCCAATTTGGTCTCCTGCAGCAAGATAATATCACAACCCTATTCTGAAAATCTTGACCCCATCACACTCCTCTTGACTGGGTCCCCCAGACCACTGACGTTCTGGGAGAGAATCTTCATTAAGAACTAGCCCGGGTTTCCCTTCCCACCATCACGACCCCAACCGCCCGCGCCACAGTGGCCAACAATTCGGGTACTAGAGCCGCCACTGCGGTTCTGGCACGATGTCGTCTTCGGTATCTCTTTCCTGATCTCTTCTCCGAAGTTCCCTCCCCAGCGAAGGACACTGATGCGGACCCCATCCGCACGACAGTCTGAAGAATCAGAATCGTGCTCAAAGATGGAGCAGGCCCATCCCCAATATCCTCACACCCCCTGCCATCGGCATCCCACAACCCGGGAGAGCACCTATAGTCGCCAGAGCGGCGCCCCTCCACGCGCTCCCAAGGAGGCGAGGCACAAAGGGCCTCAGAACCAAAGCCAACGAGGGGGCGCCCATCCCCGAACCCATTGAGGGAAGTCGGGCCGGGGAGCCCGGAGTACGAGATCCGGGAGATAATAGGTTCAGGAGCACCACGCACCGCAAGGACAAGATCTGCCTTCAGAATCCAGAAAGGTGGCTCCGCATTCAGGGCCCACGAAGGAGTATCCGACCGGAAAAGCTCCCCAAGAGCTGGGAAGCCGTGTGGATCAACCACGCGAGGAAACGAAAGACCAAGAGCCTCCACGTGAACGTTCGAGTGACGAGGAGGCGCCAGAAGCGAAGAGTCACCCCTGCCCCGGGGGGAAGGCAGTCCGTCTCTCGAATGCCCCACCACACCAGTGTGCCGACCCACGCATGCATGCCTAGCCACGCCATCATGCCCCTCCACGTCAGCCTGCCCCCCTCCCGGTGGAGGAGGAGGAGCAAGAAACATGATATGCAGATTGAAGGAGAATCGCCCCACCTGATGGACAGCCTTCGCCTCAGGTCCCACTCCGAGCGAGCACTCCATCAGAACCGCCGTGAGGTCTGGGTCAGACCTCGGAAGGCTACCATCAACAATGACCCCGATCATCGAGTCGATATGTCGAAGGGCCGGGCCCAAGACCCCCGTCGATTGGGAAAGAAAAGGAACCCCACAAATTTGCGCCAAACGGGCAACCGATTGATCGAGATGACCGTCAGCGAACTTGGGAGGCCTCCAGAGAATTGCCCCGAACGCCGTCGAAGCCAATAGTGCCATCCTCTGCTCAGCCGTTAAGCCGCGGGCACAGACCCGACCAGCCCCCAGCCCCACCACATCGCCGTTGAAACGACACCCAATGCATCGAGAGACCTCGTCCTCCACCGAGAAACCAGGTGGCAGATTAACCGCCAAAACCCCAATCAAGGCTCCACTGAAAAATACCAGCACTCGCCCCGCATTCAATTGCTCTTCGGAGAGGCCCTCCACTACCTCTTGGCCGACAAGTCCAGAGCCTCCCTTGCCTGCACCAGAACCTTGATCGAGAGACCCACATTGGAAGCACCACGATAAATCTCCGTGTCGCCTTGGACCTAGACCTCTTATGCATAGTAGTCCACTACCCCCTTTCTCTAGATCATCGGCTCGCTACGGACCCATGACCTCCTCCATTGGTGTATCCAGCATCACCTCGTCCTCTAACTTCTCTTATACCTAGCCATCCTCACTACGTACGACACCCTCCTTTGTGGTGGCCATCTCCTTCCCTTTTTTCCCTTCTCCAGCCACCCTCATCGTTCAACCCCTCCCGTTTATCTTGAATCTCATGCATATCTCCCCCCTTCAGGCGTAGAGAGATTCCCACTTACGCTCCAAGTGATCACTATCGAATGAGTATTGATGGGAGATTAGGATGTGGCAATAGAGTAGGGAATGTGATTGGCTTGGCTTTATGCAATTCACAATTGATGCAGGTAGATGGCCCTGGATGCTGGAGGTGATAGTATATGAAGCTGTCAAAAAGATGTTTAAGGTTGTCGATAGTCTGACTAGGGGATTTATTAAGGAGGAAGTCTGGCAACATTTAAAGTCATTAAAGCAAGAGTGATCTCTGGGACCTAATGGCTATGCTACACTCTTACATAGGGAGTTTGCATGGTCTGTCCATGGAGGATGCTATGACAGTGATTCATAAGTTTGTAAAGGAAAATGTGGGTTGGGATTGCTTAACATATCCTTTTTATTTCTCTTAAGCAAAGAGGGCCACCATGGAAAAGGTATACGCATGGAAGGAAATATCGCGATATATCGGCGATATATCGCCGATATATCGATATCGATATGGGACCGATTTGGGCACCGATATGGCGATATATCCCGAGCATTTTCTTTACAAAGGCTCGTCGATATGGGCGATATTTCAGCGATATATTGTCGATATATCGTCAAAATATCGTATCGATACGATATCGAAACGATATCAATATCGATACGTCCTTCCATGGGTATATGAGTGGACAATGATTCAGGAGTTTGTAAAGGAAAATGTGGGTTGGGATTGCTTAACGTATCCTTTTTGTTTCTCTTAAGCAAAGAGGGCCATCGTGGAAAGGGTATACGAGTTTTGTTTTAGTACACTTTCGAACATCATCTAATTAATTATGTCTACTTAATTTTTGCGTAACTGTTGATCATTCATCTGTATGAGGTCAGTGCAAATGTCTTTCACAAGGGCCATAATTTCCTTGAATTTTTTCTGGAAAAATGCACATACATACATATTTTGATGATAGCAAAAAGATGTGTTATATTAGCTTGCGTTCAGATTTAGCTATTAAAACAAGGTAAGAATGTTTTATAAGATTTTTTTGTAAGAAGGGTGAGGCCCCAAAATAGGACTCACCTCAAACTTTATGTTTTATAAGAATTGATAAAGTTGGTTGGAGGTTCGTCGTCGGAAGTGAAAAAGGAAGGTGACAAGGAGCAGTGCTCCCCGCGGTGCAAGCAGGCCTCTCCCTTTAGGGCGGAGTTGCTTTCGCTGCGCCTCGCTTGCGCATTGGGCGAGCCAATGTAGAGTACCAATCCGATGCTTCAAATGCCTTGGATTTACGCATCGAATCAAGAATTGTGGTGTTGGAGTCCGTTCGGAGGTGGTGCATAACAACACTGTTGAGATGCCATGCTTCCTGGTGGGGGAAGGTGGCGACGGGGAGGCCCTGTTCAAGGGAAGCTCGGACGTAGGCATGACATCAGAGGGCAGGTACAAGAGGGATGTGGCTTTAGTAACACCATGGATGGTTATGGCTCGAGGCCTGAGAGGGTCTGAAGCAAACGAGTTGTTGTCCTTGCTCTCGGGGAGGTCGTTTCTCAGATGGAGGTATGCGGGGCCTGAGTCTTGTGAGGGTGAGGGAGATCCCCTTTCTCTGGAGGGATATGACTCGGGTGTGGCAGCTTTTTGAGGGAATATCAATGATGTATGGTCTCACCGCCCGTGGAGTTTCTCCAGGTGAAGGCACGAATTCTCTCGTCTGGATTCGTCACCTGTACCCGCGACAACTTGGTTGGTGGACGGTGCAGGCGGAGAGGCGTCGCCTACACCTGGAGATTTCATTGGCAGATTCGATGACGGTGGGGTTGACTCGACCTCAATAGCAGGATAGAACGATCCGCAATGCGACACCCATACTACGCTCGCAGAACCACTGATGGTCGTGGCAACAATCACAGTCTGGCTCCTCAATTTTCTTAGGGATATCAATTTGGGACTCTCAATACGAGGCGTCGGTTACGTTCTGCGGCTATTCGCCTCCCGCTTGCACAAGACACTATCGCTTCATCTTCTTTGGTGAAGGGGCAATCTCCTTCGATGTTTCGGGTAGGTCCCAAACTTGCTCTATCGGGCAGAGGGAACCGCATATTGAACAAACCCGAGGCACACCCGAATACGGACCCTCAAGTTGACCAGGATCTGGACCCTCGGGTCGTTACGGGTCTGGACCTTCAGGTTGGCACGGAGGTGAACCCTCTCATTATGCCAGAACCAAGCCATCTGGTCGACCCGACTCATTTTGATTTGGTGCCCAGCCTTATCGTGGAAGATCCGAAGTAGATACTAGCGATGGGTTCCAACGCGGTTGACCCAAAGGAGAGGTTCCATGCCTCGAAGGAGGCTGACGCGGAGGATGAGAGACATATAGGTCGATCTTGGGGCGGGGGGGGGGAGGAGGTGCAAGGCTCCACTCATGATTTTGTGGCCTCGAGGGTTGGCGGGGAGTGTGGTGGAAGGGGCTAGGTGTCGCTGCAGGGTGTTGGGGGACCTGTGCAGGGAGTGGGTTGGTGGAGGTATGGGTTCTATTACTAGCGGAAGCCGTAGGGTAGGAGGAAGAAAAGGAAGAGGAGGTCGGTAGAGCCGCACGGGCGGGGGCTAGGGTGGGCAGAAGGAGAGAAACCTGCAGTTGTAGTAGTGGGGCGACGGTCTCCTATTGGGAGACTGAGTTTTTTTAGTATGCTGGATAGCAGCTTCGCGGAAAGTCTGGGCATGGTGCTGCCCTGTGGGAAGAACAAGGTTGTTTATCCATGAAGATGCCGTCATGGAATGTCCGAGGGCTGGGCTGTCCCGAGAAATGCCTGGGGGTCAAGAATCTGATTGGTGATGCTTGGGCGGATATTGTGCTGCTACCAGAAACAAAGGTTTCACGGGTCGGAGGAGAGGTATGTCGGGATTCAGGAGGAGGCTGTACATTCGACTTCGTTGAGGTCGAGGTGCAGGGAGTGGTTGGCGAGCTCCTAACGGGATGGAAGAGGAATGAGTTTGAGAAGCTGGCTGAGTGGAGGTCCGTTTTCTCGCTCTTAGTGTGTCTGAAGCGGAAGGCAGACGACGTCACTTTTACTGTGACGAATATCTACAGGCCCACGGGTTCGATGTCTGGATCCTTGGGCACATATCTTGTTGATGTGGCGACGACCAGAGAGGAAGGTATTTGGCTCATTGGAGGAGATCTCAATTTGACTTTGCTACCTGAGGATCGGCCTTTGCGTGGGGGTGGACGAGATGCAGGCTCGAAAGAGTTCAGGAACCAAGTCCATGCTATGGGGTTTACGATTGTAGATGCGGCATGTTGTGCATACGTTTGACAGAATGCGAGGTCGAGATCTCAGCTAGATAGATTTCTTCTCTCGCCTACGGGGGTGGATTCTTTTCCCCTTTCGAGGGCGTGGGTGTTATCTCGAGCGCATTTAGATCACACAACTATCCTTTGGTCGCCAGAGGAGCAGAAGAGGTCTAGATTCTTCTTCAGGTTTGAGCAAGCGTGGCTGCTGGAAGAGGGGCTTAAGGAAGAGGTGGCCTCGCGCTGGAGGAGGTGGCATGTGGAGGGTTTGGCGGTGCCGTGTCTGGCCGACAAATTGGCATTGTTGAAGAACTTCTTGCTTGACTTTGGCCATGAAGTGAGGGCGTGATGAAGGTGGCGGAGAAATGAGGCCCAAGAAGGGGTGGTCCATCTAGATGGCATGAATGACCAGAGAGACATGGTCTAGGAGGAGGTTTTGGAGCGGGCAAGGCTGCTAGATGTATTACTTTTGGAGGATGGGAAGGAAGAAGTGGACTGGTGGCAGAGATCTAGGTAAAAATGGTTACGAGAAGGCGATGTGAATACCAAGTTCTTTTATTCGATGGCTTTCGACAGAAGGAGGAATTTCATCTAGAGCCTTGAGGCGGGAGGGAGGGGGAGTGGCAGGGGACTCTCAGCTAGGGCGTGCTCTCAGGAGGCACTTTGTGGATATCTTGAGAAGGAAGCGAGGGGAGGGATGGGGGTTGCGTGGAACATGGGTGGAGGTCTTGTCGGAGGCGCATGCCGCTTGACTTGAAGCCCCCTTTGATGAGGAGGTTAAGAGTACGGTCTGGGGGCTGAACGCGGATGGGGCCTCAGGACCAGACTGTTTCCCAGTGTTGTTCTACAGGGAATTCTGGGACTTGCCGAAGGAAGAGATTCTAGGCATAATCAATGAGTTCAGGGATGGAAACAAGGGGTTCGGGAAGGTTAACGTTGTTGTTCCTCCTTCCCAAAAATGGAGCATTCGATATGAGTGAAGGACTATATGCCGATTGTGTTGTCTATTGCCATCTATGTGATTGTGGCCAAGGTTCTGGCGAATAGGTTGAGGGGGGTGCTTGACTCTGTAATTCTTCAGAATCAGACTACTTTTATCCCTGGTCGACAATTGACAAATGGTCTGGTTATGACGTCTTAGATCTGCCTCCTATGAAGTCGTGAAAACAAGAAAGGATTGATGTGGAAGATTGATTATGAAAAAGCCTATGACTGCATGGACTGGGTTTTCTTATGGGCTTCCCTACAGCGTCGTGGCTTCACTGATCTCTGGATAGCTTGGATGAAAAATATGTCACTACCTCGTCTTATTCTATCTTGGTAAATGGTAGGCCTGAACGAGGTTATTTCCAGCCTCGGAGGGGTGTGCGTCAGGGATGCCCTCTCGTGCCGATGTTTGTTCTAGTCGCGGATACGTTGGCAGTACTGTTCAGGAGAGCGGTCGGCGAAGGATGGTGCGAAAGCTTCCGCTTGGGGACCATTTCTGTTCCACTATTGCAGTTTGCAGATGACATAGTGATTTTTTTGGACAGCTCAGAGGATATGCACAGAAGGGCGATGCAACTGGTGGATATCTTCAACACCATCTCTGTCTTCAGATCAATAAACATAAGTCGGTGGTTATTCAGTTTGGGATGGACGAGGCTGAGAGCAGCATAAGGGCGGAGTTATTAGGCTGCCCCTTGGGTGAGTTACTCATTTCATACTTAGGTCTACCTCTAGTGGCAGGCATACTATGGAAGGTAGATTAGGACTTGGTACTTAGGAGATTTGAGCATAGACTGGCTGGTTGGAATGTGATTATCCTCTCTAAAGGGGGAAGCTGATTCTCTTGAAGCATGTGCTTTCATTGATTCCTATCTTTTTCTTTTCAACAAGGTTGACGCCGACGGGTGTTAGGAAAAAGATTGAAATAATGATGCGAAGTTTTTCTGATCAGACGAGATGCAGCATAGGCTTGACGTACATCTAGTGGGATGGGAGGAACTCACGAGGCTGCGGAGCAAAGGAGGATTGGGGGTTCGGGACGTGACCTGCATGAACAAAGCACTTTTGGCTAAGTGGGTGGTTCAGATTTGGGGTGACACGGATAGATTGACTGCCAAACTTTTACACACCATTTATGGGGTCAAGAGCTCGCTTGAGGCAGGAAGAACATGGTTCGAGTCTTTCCTTCGGAGCGGTGTTCGAGATATTATGCTGTACCCGTACCTGAGGTCGAGATTGAAACCGAAGGGGGGGGGTAGGGATGCCTTTCGATTTTGGTGTGATAACTGGACGAGGATGGGGCGCTCCGCACTAGGTTTCCAAGGCTCTTCACGTTGGCGACAACTAAGGGGTTTTCCGTATCAGAGGCTTGCGAGTCTGGTTTGTGGGTTCCACGATTTTTGGTTGGCCTTTTGGACCAATGATTGGAGGAGTTGGTTAGATTACAGTCCGCGCTTCCTTCTCCTGATTATATCTCTCAGGGAAGGGATCATTTCGTTTAGGAGGGCCAAATTCTCAAAGAAGAAGGCTTATTCGAAATTCAGGGGGATCATGGAAGACCCAGACCCAGACCTGAAGCGAGATATGAAGATAATTTGAGCAAGTAAGATCCCGTGCCGAGTAAAGATTTTCCTTTGATACCTTAGAAGGGGCAGACTGTGTAACAAAGCGAGAAGGGGTGGTCTTTTTGGCATTCCGGGCACTCATTGTGATAGATGTGGTACACAGACAGAGGATGCAGTCATGCAGAACATTTGTTTTTTACTTGTCCGTTGTCAGAACAAGTATGAAAGGAGGTTGGGACAACGTGGGTCTGACATGATGGATTGGACGATTTTTGGAGGTCAGTGAGGGCGTTGGAGAGCAACTCGACAGATGATTGTGCACTACCTTTTGCAACTCTTTGGGCCATTTGGGGAGGAAGAAATGATCTAATTTTAATAAATCAGAGGTTTTATTCGGAAAATGTAATCACTTATTGTTTTTCCCTTTATCGTTTCTGGTCCACAAGGTAATGTACGTCTTTTTTCTTTATTAATATAAAGGTCTTGCACGGTGAGTCCCAACTACGGGATATCACCCTCTTTTTACTTGAAAAAATAAGAATTGATAAAGTTCAAGACCACACACGACGAAAGGCCACTCTTAAGTTTTAACAGAAGATATCTTCAATGAAGTTCAAGCTACATCAAGATGAAGACAAACTAAAAGAAATTCAAAGAAGGGACGAAGAATTGAAGATGAAGTCAAAGCTTAAGAAAATACCGAGAAAAGATGAAGATCAATAAGTTTTTAAGTCCCATTAATATTTAGTTTCTTCACTTGAAATGTATAGACATCATTTATATATGCATAACATTCATTTCTTCCTAGCCTATAGCATGCATAACACATTAGTCGACTAATTTGATTTCCAATTGACTACTGGCTTTCCTGAGTTCACTACCCTGATTTTAGATAAATCATCTTTTTATTTAACCACCTTGAGCCTACAGTCATTTAACCAAGACCTTAAATGTCAATTTCAGTCACATTTCGGTGACCGACCGAAATGGAATTTCGGTCGAATTTCGACTGAAATTTCGGCAATTTCGGTCATTTTTTGTACTAGGGCCCATATATTTCGATCATTTCGGTCGAATTTCGATTTCGAATGGATATCGATATTCGAAGGAAAATTCGATTGAATTTCGCTGAAATTTCAACGTTTACTTTAAACCATGATTACTTCCAGTGTATGTTGAGGGCTAACCTTCTGTTCAAATAACGACTCTGTTTTCTGATGACTATTGTCTGTTTTTCAGAAAGTTAATGGCTATATCCTTCTGTCGACCAGTTGTATTCTTCAGTCAACAAACTTTTAGTCCGTAGTCTGTTGACTGAAAGTTGAACCAATCGACTAGTGTATTGTCTAATGCCGAGTGGCAGCTGACTCAATTCATTTCCAGTCAGTTAATCTGGTTTGAATCAACTAATTTAGTCATTAAGCGGACTTATTTTGGAGAATTTTCTAGCCAGTCTACGGACTATTGTGTTTTTTTCATGAATAGGCATTTTTTAGGATTATAAAAGGATCCTAAGGCATGATTTTTCACAATTAATAAAAGTGAATCAATCCCGCCTTTCTAGCTACAAAAGAAAGAGTCACATTTTTACTCCAATCATTGAGAGAAGAAAAGCAATTCTGCTGCGTACTTATGCTCAATGATTTTTTTCTTATGCACTTCAAAAGATTCATAAGATCATTGTAATATCACATACTATATTGCATATAATTTAAGGTTGATTGGAAGTTTTTTACTTTGTACTTTATTGTACAAGGTCCCTGGATTGTGGTTGTGCCTCGTCCATGGAGAAGAGTTCATTGTCTAGTGGTTTCTAGAGTTATCAAAGTGTATTTAAGTTGTATTATCCTTGTAAAACTGACATGTGCACTGTATACCTAGTGGACTTATTTGTTGAAATCCTGAGTCGAGAATTGTGATCGAAGTATATACTTTGTTGTGTTTCCTCCTAAGAATACTTGTTTTATTTGAAATCTAAGTTTTGTGGTTCTATTTAAGTGATCTCGCAAAGATGTGGCAAAAATATTGGGGAATTTATTTGGAAGATGAATTTTAGCAAGAGTATGTCACTATGAAGTTGTCATTTTGTTGGTCAACACTGAAGAGGAGGGGCTTCCCAGATTGTCAGTGGTATGGATGGACCGATTTGCGACCATGCTCTCCTTTTCAGTCACGGTGATTGTTGGACTATTTGTTATGTATCACTTATGCGAGAGATGGGTAAATGGATCTCTCCATGATCCATTTACCCCATCCAAGTCTTTAGTCCCACTTCTACTAGTTGGGAGTTGTGGAGACTCAGTGGGGGCTTGTATCCAGTGAGAAAATCAATAGAAGCATCAGCTCTTTGAGGCGTTCTTTGTGGTTTCACCCCGCTCCTTAGTAAATAGGGTTCCACGTAAAATCTTGGTAATCATGTTTATATTTCTAGTTCATGCTCTGTTTATCATTTTGCTTCCACGTTCCTATTTTCTAACATGGTATCAAAGAGGTTTTCATGTTCTTTATTTCCGAGATCGATTGTTCGTTTTTGAAGATTATTATGTTATGAAAATTATGTGTCAATCCCTTATATTGTTCGTAAACATTTGCAAGCATATTCATGTTCATTTCTCAAGATCATTCGAGGTCCAATTTGCAGGGTTTTCTGAAACCCTAGTTCTTAAGGATCCGTCTCCAGTAGCAATTTCCACGTAGTAACAGTGTCGCACGCACCTCCAGGTAGCGCGATGACGCACCTTTCTCTCCATCATTCAACGGCGATGGTCATACCTCTCCCTATCAATGAAGGTGAAGCCCCATGAATTACCAAGTCACCACCATCCCAAGCAGCCACAACCTTGCCGCATCTTCTTCAGGAGACAAGCACTGCACGAAGGCAACACACATGCAGTGCTCCACCTCCCATCGTAGGCGTCGAGGCCTCCCCTTTAACCCGATCCCAGGCCTCACTGAAGGCTCCAAATTTCAGGCGACACCTCCGTTTCAGGCGGCACCTTCCCCTTCCCCGGCACGTAGGGCTCCATCCCTTGTTCAGGTCTTGCGCTCTATCTCACACAAATCTCCTCATCAAGAAGCTCCCTTTCTACCTGCACGACTTCGTATCATGGACTTCCTCAAGCAGGAGATCGCCCCTCTAATCTCTAGCAGGAGGCGTCACCTTCATTCCTCTCTAGCAAACCGCTCGACAGCGCTTGAGGTCTCCCATACTCCGAGTGTGGCCCATCGCGTCACCCCTTTATAGCCGTATCTCTGGCCCCAGCGCACCGCTCCATCAGGCATCGCACATCAGGCATTACGCCGTGACATCTCGCATCTCTCCTCCCTTGCGCAAGCGAGGGCTCCTCCTGGCGGAGGGCGAATAATAGGGCCCCCCATCGAGGGTGGCACGTGATGTGATTTAAACCCCATCAGGGGGCTGCAGTTCGCTAGAAAGAGGGTTCCCTAGGGAACCCTAAAAGAGGGGCCCGCCATTTAAAAAAAACTACTGGAGAGTTCAGGTCCTACTGGTCTGAAAATAAAAACATGAGCTGTAGTTTTTTTTAAAAAGGAGAGAGAAGAGAGAAAGGCCGAAAAAAGGAAAAAAAGAGCGACAATTTTACAAAAAACGAAAGCCATTAAAAATGATGAAATGGCTTAAAATTTTGTTTAAAAAAATGATTTGAAAAGCCGGAAAAATTGAAACCGCATTATTGCTTTGTTTCTCCTCATTTCTCTTGTTTTGTCCCAACTTTGTCAATGCCATTATTTTCCGACAAGTGTGGGAGAAAAAGGGAGTGTTGTGTAGAGTCACAGGTCGGATCCGGATTCTCCAGACCAGTCAGATTCTAGACTCTACAGTTGTTCAAACTCGACTTGATTATGAATCCTCAGTTTCAAACATGCACATGTATGCGGTCTTTTTTCAGATGTGCACATGTTGGCCATCATTGTTTGTGATCCCCATCTTTTGTGTTTCGATCAGGATTTTCATGTGATCCATAGGGACTCCAGAGTGGAGATTCCATTCCCTATGCCATATTGGCTAGGGTTTTCATGTGATTTCATAGGGACTCCAGAGTAGAGTACCATTCTCTGAGCCAGATGGGAGAGACACAGTTCTCCGACGAGGAGACTTCTTCAGACTCCATTCTCAAGCAATCGTAAACTCTAGTACGAGATCCTTCCGATGTTCCTATGAGAGAGAACCCACTTCGAGGTCCCTATGAAAGAGACCCATTTTCAGAGATCTGCGTATGAATAATTAGCAATGCTCTTTTCGGCCCTTTCAGAGATGGAGCTATTGTCCACATTGTTGTAGCGGGCTAGAGAGACTCATTTCAGTTGCAGTGACTCTGACAGGTGCAGTACAGAGCACATGCTCTCCGACAAGGAGATTCAGTTGACTCACATTTCATCCTGTTCGTCCTCCTTACCTGCACAGTATGAGCGGCAACACCCTCTACAGTAGCCGACAATTGTGCGCGTTGAGTTGACATTGTATGTAGTGTTATGTAGGGTGAGTTGAGTTTTCTTCTGTTTTTCCAAGCTGAGCATTGCATGTTCCAGCTTGAGGGGGAGTGTTGGAGTACTTGTTATATGCGTCACTTATATGGGAGATGGGTAAATGGATCTCTCCAAGATCCATTTTCCCCATCCAACTCTTTAGTCCCACATCTACCAGTTGGGAGATGTGAAGACTCAGTGGGGGCTATATATAGACCCCCATACCCATTGTATCCACTGAGAAAAGCAATAGAAGCATCAATCCTTTGAGGTATTCTCCCGTGGTTTCATACCACTCCTTAGGGAGTAGGGTTCCACGTAAAATCTTGGTGTTAAATGTTTATATTTCTCGTTCATGCTCTATTTATCATTTCACTTCCGCATTCGTATTTTCTAACAGTGATGACAGGAGGGGGCGGATCCAACCAAAGTGGAGCATCATGCAATGTTATTAATTGGGGCCTTTATTATTTATACTTGCAACAAAACCTTGGCGATGAGAGCTATAAACATATGTACCGCCGAAACATTGAGGGGCTTATCACCGAGCCCAATGACACCATTTTTTCATTGAAGAGGGCATCCTCCATGCCTTTTTGGCAAGATATCATCTATATTTTTTAGGAGGCCTCAAGATTGTGGGTGAATCATCTAAAGTCGAGCTTTATGCCTTTTTACATGGACAGGCACTTTATAATGAGACACTCAATAATCTTGTCTACTTCGCACATGATTCTTCTTATTACTTGGACGTGTCACTGGTTAGCATGAAGTACATGGATTGGGGACTGGTGTAGGAGTAGATGGAGCACTATGAGGGTTGGTCTTTTATTGTACTTTTTAAGGGAGGTCATCTGATTTAGTTGAAGTTTGTGTTGTCGTTTGTTCAGTTCTACTACCTACATCATGGCAAAAAGGATGATCGCTTTATGGAGGAGAATTTGTGGAGGGGAGGTAGTGCATGAGGTGAAGGGATGCTCTTTGTGATGTAGGTTGATGTGTGTTGTCCATTAAAGGAGGGGGAACAAGAGCTCCAAGAACCATTTAAGTTACAACTTGTCCCTCATCTCAAAGTAGATGATGCCGTTTCTTGGAAATGAGGATTGTTTATTTGAGAAGATTCTTTGCATCTCTTGAGGTCATATAATAGAGTTGGACAAGGGGGCAAGTTGGGTGTGGGGGGTATGGACTCATAGTATCTTTAGCTTGCCCTTCTCAGATGCTCGATGTGAAGATTTCACATATATGTTGGCACCGATCGACAAATTTCAACTGAAGGATAGAAATAGATTGACAAAGTTCTCCCCTGTTACTGTTTACAGGAATATTTGTAAGGGGAGGAGTGACGGACCTACTCATTAGAGATTATACATGCATTCGAAAATTAAGGCCCCCTATTAAGATTAAGATCCAGTTGTGGTTGATGAGATTGTTTTTATTTTTTTTGTTTTTGAGGAGAACAAGGGTGCAGTCCCAAGCTTGGAACCCACCTTATTTTTTTTGTGGTTGATGAGATGGGAACTGATTGTCAATAAAATGTATCGAAGATGATGGATGTTGATGAGAAATGCTACTTGCCTCTGTATGGTTGCCGATGAGGATGTCAAACACATGTTACACATCTTCTTGGTTTGCTTTTGCAAGAGACGTTTGGGGGTGGCTTATCTTATTGTTGATTGATTCTACCTTCATGGTGTCCTTTTGGCATCCAATGTCCATTAGAAAGAGAAAGTTGGGGGCAGCTTAACATGTATTCTACCTCCATGGTGGCCTTTTGGCATTCTTTCAGAGGTGGGGCACCATATTTACTAGGAGACAGGACTGGGACAGATGTAGGCCCCTTCTTGGATAGATATGGATGAACTAAAGTGAGATGTTATGTCGAAAATGTGTGGTACTTGATATCTGGCTGTTGTAGTGTCTAGGAGGGGTAAGGTTAACTTGCACAGACCAGTTTGTTAGTAACTTTTAAAGCTTTCAATGAATCTTAGGATATTATGAACGATCATACATCTCAAAAGATCATTCTATAATTTTTTTAAAGTATTGTTACATGCATCTAATTCTCTACTATTTAGAACTATAAAAAACCATACTTACGAAGCATATAAAGTATGCTATCTAATATTTCTATTGATAATCGGAAGACTGGATCACTAATGAGGTTAGTAGGGAAAATTGGTGCAACTTCCAGAAAGGAGGAAGTATGATAATCTTGTTGAAGGTGCATTGTGAACATCTCAGGATGGGTCAAATGGGATTTGTTAATAAAGTGTAATAAATTGGTAGACGAGCCTTGCATGAGGAATTGGTGAAGGCCAGAGATGTGTCAAAAGGAGACCATTTTTGCTTATTTGATTTACTTGAATCCAAACATAGTTATGACCCTAGTTAGATCTCTTTAGGGCTCCATGTAGCTTATCTTTACAATGAATAAAGTTGGGTGGGCACCAGATTTGGTGCCCGCCCTTTTCCCTAAAAAATCCATGTAGCTGAACCCTCTTATTGTGGAAACTATGACCCTAGTTAGATCTCTTTGGGAGTCCATGTAGCTTATCTTTACAATGAATAAAATGGGGTGGGCTCCAGCTTGGGTGCCTGCCTCACTTTACCCTAAAAAATTCATGTAGCTGAACCCCTTTTCCGTGGAAAAGGGTTTGGTTTGGTTTTGATAGCCAGTTAGTTACCTATTAGCAAATCCACATCCATTCTATCAAGTATTTGCTTAGATATACAGGAGATGAGCACAAAGTTATCCCTATATATTTCCATTGCATATATGTTTTCTTTGAAAATAATGGTTCAAATAAGAGCTACAACAACAATAGTTATCAATCGAATGTGTCAGTTCCAAATTCGGAAGAATAAAGAGAAGAGAGATGAAAAAGGAAAACGCTAAAAGGAGGAAAAGATGTAGTTTTTTGAGCATACAATAACAAAAGGAGAGGAGAAATGAATGGGATAAAACTGGAAAGGATGTAGTTTTTCTTCACGTTATAACATTTTTTTAAATTAAGGAGATATGGTTTCAAGCAGTCAATTTTTGTTTCTCTGAAACCAAACTAGGTAAAGCTTTTATCCAGCAACTAGTAGGGTTGCCTACGTGGATTAATCGCCTCTAAACAGATTTATCTTTGGTCCTAAGTTAAATCATTTCTGGTTTCTAATATAAATGTAAATTATTTTTAATACTTATGTCTTGCACTTCTTTAGCCTTCGACTCTCTTGCAAGGCCCATCAATCAACGTCTCTCATCTTTGATTGAAGCATCAAATGGCCCAAATTAACGGCGTAGTTGCCATTTTTTGTACTTTTATCATACTGGTTAGGTTTATCTTTACATACGAATACATAGATTTACATGCAATCACAAAAGAAGGGCGTTGATGTAAACCCTTTTACTTTTTCCAATTAGTAAATAAAGTTAGTTAATAAAGTTGGCCAAGGTATGTGAGCACTATATTTGCTAATTAGGACCCGACTTTTGCTTATTGGTATGACAGGTTGTGACCTTTTAATTCGCGAGCTTCCTTCTATTTTTGATGGTTCAGCAAAATTGAGAGCCCAAGATCAAGATGATTCCAAAGCTACTTTGGCACCAAAGGTAAGTTTTAATCATCTAATGAATTGAATTAACTTACTAGGTTGACTAGTTGAATCGACTATGAGGGTATTGAATAGAGTATCTCTATTTGTTAATAAGTCGACCCGGCCAATTAACTAGTTGGTTATCAACTAACGAAGAATGATGCTTTTTGATGTTGTTTTACTATTTCCCCTCATTTATAAGAGAGATAAAAGTAAGATGTGCAATTTGTTAAGTTACATTAATCTTCAAACTGTCCGAATCTATATAAAAATAAATATAACCTACTTGATGGTTAACTCAATCCATCTTCGATAGTAGATGGAGTGGGGGGGGAGGGGAGTCATAACGAGTGTTGGAGGAGCGAAGGGAGAGGAGTTGCAGTTGGGACCAGAGGAGATCATGAGGGAGGAGAGGAGGGCCACCATCAGAGAGTCTCGTGAGGGGAATGGCTGGGGGTGAGGTGTTGGAGCTTTTGGCTCTAGATTTTTTGGCATCGAACACCAGACCTCGTGTGCCTACACTTTTTAGTAGAGTGGTGTTGCTGAATGCCAATGCCATCGCTTGATGTGATCATGACACTTTTGGTTCAGAGTCGCACTCCACACTCTTTATGGGATGATGCGTCATGCGGTTTTTACTGCTTGTTACTTGGTGGACAGTATGCCTTGCTTTGTTTTAGAAGAGAAGGTTCCTTTCTCGATTGTGTTTCTCGAGGACATATTTTCCCTTACACTCAGTGTGTTTCGCGCTGTGGGTTTTGTACACCACCTCACTCCTGATCGTGATAAGCTCTCCCTTAGAGCTATCGAGTGTGTCTTTGTAGGCTACTCTCGGAACCCAAAAGGGGTACCGTGGCTTCGACCCTATTAAACAGAAGTGCTACGTCAATGCTGATGTTTTCCTGTCGTGTGTTTTTCTTTATAGGTGATAGGTTGACTCCATCTGTGACACCGTAGGATCCGGGCACCCGTTTATGCCGCCTTTATACTTTTACATTCACGAGCAATCTAAGTTAATGAAAATCAGGGATTTTTTTTTTGCGTTTCGTATTTCTGCCATGACATTCGCATTCCACATTCATAACCACGGAACCAACAAAGACATATGCCACCAGAATTCCATTGCATTAATTTCCGTAATTTTTACTTGTACAAAAGAGATGACATTATATACATATATCCCAAAATATATACATAAGAGAAAGGGTAAATGAGGAGGGTAAATATATACATGTATCCCATTGCATTAATTTCCATAATTTAACTCAACCATGGCCGGTCCCAAGCTCGGGTAAATGAGGAGGGTTGCGTTAGGTAGCCGACAACCAGTGTAAAACAGTCAGAGAGAATTTCCTAAATAGTACTTTTTTCTAACTCATGACAATCGGATCTGTTCAACATGGATTTAAGCAAACATATAGATTTCGTTGGGGCATTCCCTACTTACGACGCGTTGCATCGCCCGAATTCAATGAAAAATTGGTAAGGGCAGCTACATCGCAGCCTGGATATAATTCAAAATTTGCAAGGGTTCTCGCATGAGGAATGCATGCGGGTAATTAAGCTAGTTCCGCTGCATCACCGCTCGGATGCAGTCCAAAATTTACAAGGGTTCTCGCATAATGGACGATGCGAGTAAAGAAGTTAGTCCAAAAGAGATTACAACGGAAGTTGTGGATTGGTAGTTGGAATATTGCACTTTAACTGGAAAGTTGATGGAGATAGCGAATACCATGGAAAGAAGGAAGATTCATATACTATGTCTTCAAGAGACTAAATGGGTTGGAGAGAAAGCAAGAGAGATCGAGAAGACATGCTTTAAACTTTGGTATTCAGGTAAAGATAAGGGTAGAAACGGTGTTGGAGTGGTTGTTCATAAGGTTTGAAGGATTGTGTGGTTGAGGTGAAAAGATTCGGGGATCGAATTATTTTGCTAAAATTGGTGCTTGAAGAAGAAATTCTGAATATCATCTCGGTTTATGCATCGCAAATTGGTTTAGATGAAAGGACTAAACACGCTTTTTGGGAGGATTTGGATAAACGTCTACAAGGAATCCCACAAAGCGAGATGATTTGCATCGGTGGAGATCTTAATGGACATGTGGGAAAAGATGCTTCAGGGTATGCTAGTGTTAATGGAGGACATGGTTTTGGGGATAGAAATGAAGAGGGAAAAGCCATCCTGGATTTTGCAACAGCATATGATCTTTTTATAGCAAACACTCTCTTCAAGAAGAGGGGGGGAACATTTAATTACTTATAAGAGTGGGTCAACTAGAACACAAATCGATTACTTTGCGTTGAGGAGAAGAGATAGGTTGTGTTGTAAAGACTGCTAAGTAATCCCAGGAGAGAGTTTGACAACCCAACATGGTTTGTTAGTCTTGGATGTACAAATGAAAGGGTTGGTTAAGAAAAGGAGGGTTTCCAAGATAACTAGAACTAGATGGTGGAATCTTCCACTGAAGCAAGCGAGCTTCAGGGAGAAGGTTTTAGAAGACTTATCTTGGGATTGTAGCGGTAGTGCAAACGAGATGTGGAGGCAGTAGCATCTTGTATCCGTAAGGTAGCCAAAGAGATGCTAGGCGAGTCAAAGGGAGGAGCTCCATGTCAAAAGAAGGCTTGGTGGTGGAGTGAAGGGGTGCAAGAGAAGTTAAAAATAAAAAGAGCTTACTTTAAAGCTATGTCTAAGGATAGAACAGAGGAAACTGTCATAAACTACAAAATAGCGAAGAAGGAAGCAAAGAAGGCCGTAAACGAAGCTAAGTCAAAAGCTTATGAAGTTTTGTATAAAAATCTCGATTCTAAGGAGGGACAGAAGGATATATTCAGGTTGGCCAAAGCAAGAGAAAGAAAAACCGAAGACCTTTCTCAAGTGAGATGCATTAAGGACGAGGAAGGTCATGTGCTTGTTACTCAGAAGGATATAAACACTAGATGGGAGCAGTTTTTCCATAAACTTTTCATTGGAACAGGAAATAGAGATATCACTTTGGGTGATCTAGCTTGTAGTGAAAGTTACTTGAATCGTGCATGCTATAGACGGATACAAAGAAAGGAAGTAGAGGAAGCTTTGAAGGTTATGAGACCTGGAAAAGGTGTAGGACCGGATGACATCCCTGTAGAAGCATGGAGAGTTTTAGGTGAGCGTGGTTTGACTTGGCTTACGAATCTATTCAATGTTATTTAGCGAAACAAGAAAATGCCTGAAGATTGGAGGAGGAGTATCGTGATGCCTCTTTATAAGAATAAAGGAGACATACAAAATTGTTCAAATTATAGAGGTATCAAGCTGTTGTGTCACACTATGAAAATTTGGGAACGTGTGATCGAAAGAAGGTTGAGGCAAATTTCCAATGTAAAAGAAAACCAATTTGGATTCATGCCAGGTCGCTCAACAACTGAGGCTATCCATTTGCTGAGGAGAATAATGGAGATTTATAGAGCTAAAAGGTAGAACCTCAACATGATCTTTATTGATTTGGAGAAGGCTTATGATTCTGTCCCACGAGAGATATTGTGGAGAGTGTTGGAGAAGAGACAAATACATGTCCTATACATTAACCTCATAAAGGACATGTATGATAGGGCCTTATCTTGTGTTAGGACCCAGTCTGAGAAGACTGGATATTTTGACATCAACATTGGTTTACATCAATATTCTGCTTTGAGTCCATTTCTTTTTACTTTGATTATGGACGAGTTGACCAGTCACATTCAGGATGAGTTACCTTGGTGTATGTTATTTGTTGATGATATTGTGTTAATTGACGAGACTAGAGATGGAGTAAATGAGAAGCTTGAGGTCTGGAGACATGAGTTGGAGACTAAAGGATTTCGTATAAGTATGGCTAAGACGGAATATATGGAGTGCACCTTTGATGGAAGCAATAGTGAAGGAATCGAGGTGAAGATTGGTGACGATAACATTCAGAAGAGAGATTCTTTTAGATATCTGGGATCTATTCTGCAACATGATGGGGATGATGGAGATGTTACTAATAGAATAAATACCGGCTGGCTAAAGTGGAGAGGAGACTCTGTTGTTCGTTGTAATAAGGAAATTCCTTTAAAGATTAAAGGAAAGTTTTACAAAGCTGCCGTGAGACTTGCTATGCTTTATGGATCTGAATGTTGTCCTGTTGACATGTGTAGAGAATGAATGTAGCAGAAATGAAAATGCTAAGATGGATGTGTGGACACACACGTAAAGATCGGATTCGGAATGATACAATTAGAAAGAAAGTTGGTGTAGTTTCGATCGAGGATAAGATGCGATAAAACCGCTTAAGATGGTTTGGTCATTTGCAAAGAAGATCAGCTGATGCACCCGTTAGGAGATGCGAGTGTTGGGATGTTGAGCCGGCTAAGAGAGGGTGAGGACGACCCAAGAAGTATTGGAAAAAGACCATACGAAGGGATCTTAGTTTTGTGGATATAAGCCCGGGATCGGCCCAAGATAGATCTGAATGGAGGCAAAGAATCCAGGAATCCATTTAGAATATGAGCTGATCAAAAACTACCACAAAAGAAACTGTATCGTTTAGAATATACCCCATCGCCAGGAATCATCAACAGCTATTGAGCTACAGGCTGCTTGCTTGCCACAAATGAAAGGAAGAAGAGGCGTTAGCGAGAGCTGGTACTTCCATAATCTTATTAAAATAAACATGTATTTAATATGTTCAAAAGAAAGCAAGTAGACATGCATTTATGAATTTAAAATCTACCACTGCCTGCGTGGAAAAAGATTTTCAAATTATTTTGTATGCGTTTCCCCCTTATTACACATTATCCCATTATTTTTCATATTCTTACATAGTAGTTATGAATTATATATATGATTTCTCCCTTTTTTTCCCATAGATTATATATATATATTTAATATTAGCTAATGGCCCATATGTAAATGTTTTTCTTGTTATTTATATCTCATGTTTATTGATCTTGATGATGGGATGAGAATATTCTATTTTGGTTTCTTAATTCTATCTATCTTTCAAGTCTAGTGGATAACCTGTGGTCGTCGTCTATGTATAACCTCACAATATGACTTTAAGGCGTGAATAATGCCTTAGGGTTCGGGTGCCTCTGTAGGCATGCTGTGTTGTGTAATGCATCCTAACCAAGTCCCAACACGTCCACTGTCTTATAGGGATTTCAAATCCAACTTAATTATAGTCAATTCCAACCAACTCAACTTATCATTGATTTCATCTCTTAACCCAGATACATTATAACCTAATCAACTTTGATTGTAACTTCTCCAATCCTTACCTGACTTAGATGTAACCATAGATGATTTAGATATAGACATGGATGATTTTGTTGTAGCATCGCCAAGCCTGTTGGTAGAAAGTAACCAAAACTCAAGCGGTGAGGTAGCCTCCTTAGCAACTCTTCTGTTTCGCCCTCTAATTGGAAATGAGGTCCAACAAAGGGAAACGTCTACTCCAAAACTACATCCCAAAGACGGGTGAGAGACTCTTCCGAAAGTCACTCTAGACGGGTCCGACCGGTAATGGGCAAACAAGCTCGTACGAAAAACAAAAAGCTGAGGATTCCCCGCATGGGTATCCAAAAAAAACTATGGATCAACGGAGCTAGTTAAAAGTCAGAATCCCAACGAGGCGTAAAAAACCATGCGTGCTAATGTAAAAACTGTGAAAAGAATTAGGATCCTAGATCCGCGCACTTGGCGACCGCTGCCCGAACTGAGCTTCCTATCTCCTGCTAGTTGATGATCACCGTGCCCTCGCACGGTAAGGTGTAAAGGTCACCATGATCGACACATATAATGGTCATCACTGAGTATTATTAAACCAATTACTCGATTTTATGTCTCCAAAAGTTTCTGTTGGGAAAATCAAACGAGTTGTTTATTCCATAAACCCTAGGCTCTCTTATATAGGAGAGGAGCCTTTGGGTAAATTACATAAGGAGTCCATAAGGATGTAGAAAATATAAAATAGTACAAAACATAAATTATATCGCTACGCTCCCCCTCAAGATGGAGCATAGATATCGATCATGCTCAGCTTGGACGAGCACTTATGGAATGACCCTCTAAGTAATGCCTTGGTAAAAATATCTGCAGTCTGGTCCCCTGAGCTAACATGAGATGTAGAAATGAAGTCCTTCTGAATCATATCTCATATATAGTGACAATCAACCTCAATGTACTTGGTTCGTTCATGAAATGCTGGATTATTAGCAATAAATATAGCAACTTAATTGTCACATTCCAAAGCCATAGGAAGTGGGACTTCTACATATAGATCTGTAAGAACAACTTTTACCCACATCATTTCTGTACTAACATGTGACATAGCCCTATATTCAGACTCCGCACTGGATCTGGGTACAACAGTTTGCTTCTTACTCCTCCATGAGACGAGAGAGTTTCCAACATATACAACAAATCCAGTGGTGGACTTCCTATCCTTTGGACATCCTGCATAGTTTGCGTCTACACACGTTGAGATAGCAATCTCCTTGTCTTTCTTGAACAATAGACCTGCACCTGGAGATGATTTAAGGTACCTGAGTATCATATGTATAACATCCATATGTACTTGACGTGGTTGCTCCATGAACTGGCTCACCTGACTAACAACAAAAGAAATATCAGGTCTGGTCAATGTTCAGGAAGGCGGTATGCGGTATTCAGTCGGAGGGGTCACTGCATAGAGAGTATGCGGTATGCGGGAGAGTATGCGGGGTATATGCGGTTTTATGCGGTTTGGTATTTTTTATTATTAAAAATATAAATAATGTTTTAATATCATGTTAATATCATTTAAATATTATATCTCTTGATTATAATAATAAAGATTTGACAATACAAGGAACAAAACTATTGGGATAAAAAGTAATATAAAGTCAAATGAGCAAAAACATCAATTGAAAGAGCGTTAAGTCGGGTGCGCGTGTTTAGGTTAAGGTTTAGAAAATGTTTATTTGAAAATCGACCGCATACTGGGCCGCATATACGGTATACTCGGCCGAGTAAGCGACCTGACCCGCCTAGAGGCTGATTTGGTCATACTCGGAGCGCTAAGTCTTCCGAGTATGAGTATGCGGCCGAGTATACGGTATATTCGGCCGATTTCTTGAACACTGGGTCTGGTAATGGTAACATAAAGAAGTTTTCCTACCAGTTCTTTGTATCTTCTCCTATCCACCTCATCAGTATCATCATCATATAATTTCATGCTTGGATCCATAGGTACTGTGGCTGGTCGACATCCAAACATTCGTGTTTCACTTAGCAAGTCAGTGACATATTTCCTCTGAGTCATCACAAGTCCATGTGAATTTCTGGCGAACTCCAGTCCCATAAAATATCTAAGTACTCCAAGATCCTTGGTTACAAATTCACGACACAACATTTCTTTCGCCCTTTGAATTCCTTGTACATCATCACCTGTAATCATGATTTATCTACATACACCATACTTGCAATCATACCTTTGGATGTATTCTGTATAAAAAAGGGATGATCTGCATTAGAACGTTTATATCCCTGTCTTTCAAACAAGTATGAAAGTTTCTGGAATCAAGCTCTAGGGCTCTGTTTAAGGCCATAGATAGCCTTATGAATATCGATATCTTGGAGTACTCCCCCCATAGCCTCAAATTTCAGCGAAATTCGGTCGAATTTCTATCGAATATCGATATCCAGTCGAAATCGAAATTCAACTGAAATGACCGAAATATGGGGGTCCTAGTACAAAAAATGACCGAAATGATCGAAATTCCGGTCGAAATTCCACCGAAATTCTGTTTTGGTCAATACCGAAATGGTGACCGAAACCGACATTCTCCCCCTCAACATCAAAATCAGGTGGCTGTTGCATGCAAACTTCCTCCTGCAAATCACCATATAGAAATGCATTCTTAACATCCAACTGAAACAATGGCCAATCTCGAATAACCGCAACTGAGAGAAGGATCTATAAGGTGGAGTGACGAGCTACAGGCGAGAATGTGTCAAGATAGTCCACCCCATACGTCTGTGTAAACCCACAGGCAACTAGGCGTGCCTTGTATCTGTCAATGCTCCCATCTGCATTTTGCTTCACTGTGAACACCCACTTACAGCTCACTGTAGACACACCGATAGGTGCAGGGACCAGGCTCCAAGTACCTCTGGACTGAAGTGTAGCCATCTCTTCTTCCATAGCTAAGCGCCATCTACTATCCTTCAATGCATCTCGGTAATTCCGTGGAATGTCCACGACAGATTGTGCAATAGCAAAACTCCTGAATGCACCAGATAAACGATCAAACGAAACCGTGGATGCTATAGGATATGACACGCAGCTACGCTTCTGTTTCTGAAGTGCAATAAGTAGATACAAATCACTGACATCATCATCTGTCCTCTGTAACATAGCCTGCTCAGGTAAAGCATTAGATCCATCATTTGAAATTATATTCTCAGAACATACCTCATACGAGCTAGATGATGAGCGGTGACCATGAGAAGAAGCAGGCCGATGCGTACAGTGGAGTGGCAATACTGGAAGAGGAACTGTAACTGGAGGTGCATGTGATGTAGAAAGTGGTGGTGATGCAGGTGTAGGTAGGGGTGGGGGTGGTGGTGGCATGTATATGGCTTCATCAGTGTCAAAGGACACCGATTGATCACATGTAGGAGAAAAGTCTATAATAGACTCAAAAAAGGTGACATCGGCACTAACGAAATATTTCTTGTGTTAGCGGATCGTAACACCTGTAGCCTTTTCGTGTCCTGGAGTACCCGACGAAAACACACTTGACAGCTCTAGGAGAGGGCTTGTCAATAATTGGAGACAACTGGTGGACAAAGGCAACCGAGCCAAACACACGTGGGGTAAGTGAGAACAATTCCTTTTCAGGAAAAACCAAAGAGAAAGGAATCTTCTCACCTTAAACAGACGATGGCATACGATTAATGAGATAACATGCCATTAGTACAACATCTCCCCAGAAAGATTGAGGAGCACGACTCTGTATGAGAAGTGTCCTGGTGACATCAAGAAAATGACGATGTTTCCTTTCCGCAACTCCATTTTGTTGGAAGTATAAATACATGATGTTTGATGGATAATTCCTTGGGTAGAGAAATAATTTGAGAGAGTATGAGTACAAAATTCCACGGCATTATCACTTCTCGCAATTTTCACAGATGCAGAAAAGACATTACAAACTTTATTCATGAAATTTATGATAATATTCCCAGCTTCAGATTTATTCTTTAATAAAAAGACCCAAGACAGACGAGAAAAGTCATCAACAATGACATTATAAAACATGTGTCCCTGATGATCAGGAACAAGACTAGGACCCCAAATGTCAACATGAAACAACTCAGACTTGGAGCTAAGGCTCCGATTATGACGGTTGGGAAAGGTAGACCGATGATGCTTTCCCATCTGACAAGCCTCACATTGTAGTAATGTGTGAGGCGAAACCTAGGGTAAAACACGACACAGTTTCTGAAGCGGTAGATGATCGAAGCGCATGTGCCACATGAACGGAGAGACAAGTCCAATAGGAAGAGAGAAGATTCCGCATATGGAGTCCGAACGAGGCGATATAATCCACCCTGCTCATGGCCACATCCAATCACGTTGCCCGTAAGGATGTCCTGAAAAATGAGAGAAGATGGATCAAAAATTGCTCGACAATTTAAATCCTTCGTAATCTGACTAATGGATAACAAATTCATAGAAAAATCAGGTGCATGCAACACATTTTTGAGATGCATAGATGGTGTCAGGCTAATCTCCCCCTGACCAGTAATCGGGGAGTGCGTTCCTTTAGCAATAACCACAGTGCGTCCTGGAGGAACCTGTCGATAGGCTGTAGGTAGACCTCTATTACCACACAGATGATGTGTGGCACCGGAGTCCATAATCCACTCTAAAGTATCGTATCCACTACTGCTAGTGAATGAATAAGTACTACCTGAGGTACTAGTGGATGCAGAAGCAGCAACATCAGAATGACTCTCAGAGGCTGGCGATGATGTAACAGGATCAGATGGAAGGATAATGCCCCTCAAACGAGCAATGAGATCATCAAATCATTGGTCTGAAGAAGAAGCATACGGAGGTTCAATCTGTTTAGCTACTCGTGCAGAAGTTGGAAATCCATGTTTAGAATATCTTGTGTCCTCATTATGTCCGGAACGATGACAGAAAGTGCATGGTTGGCGAACACGACTCCCTCTACCTCGACGTCCACGACCACGAAACTGATGATGACCCCCGCGACCTCGAGATGCTACCATAGCTGAGGCGGTCTGATTGACAGTAGATGAAGGAACAGTAATACGACTCAGTCTGTGAAAGGCTTCCTCCATAGGAGGAATAGTGGAATCTGCCAAGATCTGGGAACGCGCTGCCTCGTACTCTGGATCAAGGGCTGCCTGGAATACACCAACCATCGTGGCATTCCTGTAAGTCTTCTGCTGCTCAGGAGTAGTTGTAAGAGGCATGAACCTATAAAGCTTCTCAAACATTCCACGTAAAGACGTGTATAATGAGTGTAAAGGCCGTCCATTCTTCTTGATTGTAAAGATGTCGTGCTGAAGTTGCAGAATCTTCGTCTCATTCTTTGCCTGTGAGTAGGTAGTAGTCAGAATATCCCACATTGCTTTTGCAGTGGGCTGATGGAGAATATCATTTGCAATCTCAAATTGCTAATGTTCCTGATAGCCAAACCTTGGCGTATGCATCATCTGCCTCCCATGAGGCGTTAACCCCAGTCTTCTCAGCAGGCTCTTCCTCAGTAAGAATGTGTTTCTTACCGATCGACTTCATCATACTCATGAACTGCATTGCCCACAGTTCATAATTTGATTCGTCCATCTTCACAATAGGCGCAGGACCTCTGAAGGCGCTTGTGGATGGAATATCGACCTCGCTTTCTGACATGATGATAATAGAAGACTAGGGTTGTAGACTGGAGATATGGATGTCTACACTGACATTCACGGGTTTGGTTGCATGTGTAGACTCAAGCAACCAAACCCGTAAGGAAGAAGGTTCGACGAGAACCTATGTAACAACCCTGGCACGAGAGGGCCCTAGGCGGTGATGGCCTAGGCAATACGAAGAGGCCCGCGAAGAGGAGGTGCACGAAGAGGAGGCGCGTGCAGAGGGCCTAGGCGGTGAAAGGGGAGACGCGCGCGCGCAGGGAAGGCGGTGCGTAGGAGGTGGCGGCGCGCGGAGGGGGCGGCGCATGGAGGAGGCGGCGCGCGAAAGGGGCGGCGCGCGGAGGAGTTTTGCGGTGGGGTTAGGGTTAGGGTACAGGAGCTCCGGTCTAGGACCGCCGCTCTGATACCATGTTGGGAAAATCAAACGAGTTGTTTATTCCATAAACCCTAGGCTCTCTTATATTGAAGAGGAGCCTATGGGTAAATTACATAAGGAGTCCATAAGGATATATAAAATGTAAAACAATACAAATAACATAAATTATATCTCTACAGTTTCCTTTCATGAAATTCCTTGTGTAATTTGGTAAGAGTTGAAATCCTTATGCCCAATACTAAGGCATTCAAGGGGGGGTGTCTTACTAACTTCCGGATAAATCTCTAGCATCAAGTACTGTTTCTCAGAGAGAAAAATGTATCAGCCTTAAATAAATATCAGATCGTGACAGTGAAGACATGTTACCGAGATTCTCATGTCAAATCTATCTTAATTGCGAATAAGATCGTCATACTGTTCAGATTGCTAATATTGAGACAAAGCAATCGCAATAATCGCAATATACAGTACTCTTTTTATCACTAGAGTATATATGATTAGTATTAGTGGAAATATATTTCAATTAATTTACTTAAATTTTACCAAAGGAAAACTGTATGATATGCAAAGCAGAAGTAAATTTATAGTGATACACTCAGAGGTATATGCCGTATAGCTTTCCTACCCATATATAAAAAAAATGAAATTTTGTAATAATCCAGACTAAATCTCTCTTATACGTCCATAGAGTACTAGAGATATGTCGAAGGTAAAACTATGGGCAAGAATTTTAGTTACATAGAAATCGATGATCAGAACTGTTTACTTTGATAAACAAATATGAAAATAGGACGCTTCTGTTGAATTAGACTTGACATAAGAAATAACATCAGAAAGGCAGTGAGATTTCTATAGGGGAATTTTAGTAGAAAGTGTAAGGGGATCGGCCAGATTTTTGGAAGAATAAAAATCCAAAATCTATTGGATGGAAAGAACATATAATATTCTGTGTTAGGTAGATTTTTATAAGCTTAAGTATTATTATACGAATAAAATTGAGACCTCAACTGTGGATGACATGATAAGTAGTGTTTCAGTACATGATCTCTTTGCTCATCAATGTAAGGCTTTACAATGTTTAACAAGCACCTCCCCCTTTTGAAAGTACAGAAAATGTTACAGAAGATGCGTTATTTTTGAAAATCTTAAACTTAATTCAAGAAAAAACGAACTAGAAAGAGACCCCGTCTCAATATTATATATATATATATATATATATATATATAGTCAAAGCTAATAGAGGAACAACCATTAAGTTCCTCCACCATCAAGCATTTACTTATACATACGTATATATATTTTATAAAAAAATTACAATATATACATGTGCATACATGTATTGCCCACACCCTATGCATGGTTCAAGTGCATAAATGCACATTCCAGATTCTTAGCAGAAACTTTAAACATTGGTAACAAGAAAGCTACAAAGAGTACATATCCTAATGCAATTATTTATATGATATAAAAATAAAAATTCAATTCAACAGATAAGGAATAAAATTTTCGAGTTAATTAAATAGAGCTGTGAGATTTGGTGTCTGATTAGCAAATGTAACTCAAAGAGGGCAGTAAGAAGGGAATTGGTTTGTAAATTTGGATCTTCAAATTACATGTATGACATCAAAGGAAGAGAGGGGATTGTACCTAATTAGATCTCCAAAAATGGAGATCTAATTTGCATGCAAAGGCTGGATTTTTTGGAGCAGAGAACAACAGCTCCTTAGCTGCAGCAATTGTCTCCAGATTTGGCATCAAGTGGAGCAGGAATTCCTCTTGTCAGGAGCCTGGAGTACAGTTCCAGGCAAGGAAGAACAACAACAAATTACCCTCCCAAATGCAGCAGGAATGATTATGGAAGAGGAAACATTTGTTGGAATTGGGGGGAAATGGAGAAGGGAAAGAGGGAGGGATCTCTCACGGCTGGAATGGGAGGAATTATATAGGGAGAGGGAATGAGGGGGGAGGGAAGGTTTATGGAACCTTCCCATGTCATTTGTCTCTTTTTTTATGACATCATTAATCTTGTAATATATATATTTCTATTTTGTTTATAGATATTGATAGGAGAATGAATGAGATGCATTAGACGTACCCGATGGCTCTTCTATATAGGAGAATAGCCTTGGGTTATTTGCATGATAAGTACGCAAAGAAAATAAAACTACATGAAAGAGACATAAAGATATTATTTATCTTAACACTCCCCCTCAAGCTGTGAGCATATATATCTATCATGCTCAGCTTGGAACAACATTTTGAAAAGGACTTCGAGATAGAGCCTTGTTGAAGATATCTGTCGTCTGTTCTCCTGTATGCACATGAAAGGTAGATATGAGGCCTTTCTGTATCATGTCTCGAGTGTAGTGACAGTCCACCTCAATATGCTTTGTTTGTTCATGGAATGCAGGATTATTTGCTATGAATAATGCAGCTTGATTATCACATAGAAGTTGCATAGGAAGGGGAACTTCTATGGTAAATTAGTCAACATCAGTCTAACCACATCATTCTTCTGCACTCCCTTGTGCATGGCCCTGTACTTAGATTTGCACTTGATCTAGTTACCACTGTCTGCTTCTTGCTCTTCCACGAGACAAGTGAGTATCCAACAAACACTGCAAAACCTGAAGTAGACTTTCTGTCCACAGGACATCCTGCATAGTCAGCATTTCGACAACTGTCACCTCCAGAGATGCATCCCTACTGATAAGAGTTCTGAACCAGGTGAATTCTTTAAGTATCTCAAGATCATATAGATAGCATCCATATGTACCTTCCTGGGCTTCTCCATGAATTGACTGGCCTTGCTTACTGCAAACATAATATCTGGCCTGGTGATAGTAACATATAAAAGCTTCCCAACTAGCTCTCTATACCTCCTACTATCAACTTCCTCAGTATCCTCATCATACAATTTCATACTTGGATCCATAGGAGTAGTGGCAAACTTGCATCCGGTCATACCCGTCTCAGAGAGGAGATCCATAACAAACTTTCTCTGGGTCATCACTAGACCACGATGATTCCTGGCAAATTCTAACCCCAAGAAGTAGCGAAGCGTGCCAAGGTCCTTGGTCACAAATTCTTTACCTAGGAATTTCTTGGCTATTTGAATACCTTGATCTCATCTCCTGTAATAATAATGCCATCCACATAAACCAGAATGACAACCGTACCTTTCTGTGGCTTCTGAACAAAAAGTGAGTGGTCTGCAGTTGACCTCCCAAACCCCTTTTGCTCAATCAACTCTGACAACTTTTGATACCAAGCTCTAGGACTCTGCTTCAGGCCATAAATGGCCTTATGTAGCCTGCATACCTTCCGGGACTCCCCCTCAGCAGTAAACCCAGGTGGCTGCTGCCAGTGTTGTCAAAGGCGCTCGCCTAGGCGTTAAGGCGAGGCGAGGCGAGCCCTAGGCGCCTTGCCTTGCTTCAGGCGAGGCGTTTTGCCTCAGGCGCTGCCTAGGCGAGCGCCTGGCCTAAGGCGCCAGGCGCTTCAGGCGAGCGCCTGAAGCAAAACTGGGGCTTTATGTTGAATTGATTGTATTTTCCCTATTTTTTTAATTTTAAAGTTGCATAAATATTAGTTCTGAGTAATATTTAGACATGTTAGTATATATATGTGCGTACAAATACATGCATCAATTATACATACACTAGCATTACACATACATACACACACTAAGCTCTACATAAACACATACACATACATTTAAGCATGCATATTAATTATAAGTATTATAATTTAAAACATTATACATACATACAAACACATATATGTATATATAGACATATACACATATACATGTAAACATATGTATATGCATGCATATCCATGCATAAACATATGTACAGATGTACATGTATACACATGTACACGTATTTACATGCACTACACATATATACATGTAATATACATTCACTTATAAATATTGCATAAATATTGCATAAGCACAGTCATGTTAGTCCTTAATTCTGCATATACACATACATTTATACAAGTTAATTCTAAATTTTATTTACAAGTTACATTTATATTAGTTTTAAGTACTACACTTATATGTATATATATCTAAATAAATATACATGTACTTACATATACATTTGGATTGATATTAGATGTAATTTATACATGTTAATAATTAATTCTACATATACACATTATTGTAAGTCCTTAATTCTATAATTCTACATATAGACATACATGTTAGTCCTTAATTCTACATATACATATACATTTATACACGTTAGTTCGAAGTTCTATTTACACGTTACATTTAAATTAGTTTTAAGTATTTTAATTGCAGACATAATATATACTTACATACACATATACACGCATATATAAATAAATATACATACACTTGCATGTATAGTGGATTGATATTAGATTTTAATTTAGGTGTGTATATGTGTAATATTTTTTTGAAAAAAATACATGCATATACATATAAATACATACATACACACATACATATATGTATGTATAGGTATATAAGATTATATTTACATAAATATATATAGTATATATAGCGCCTCGATTGTCTCAGGCGAGCGCCTAGTCAAGCGCCTAGCGCCTCAGGCGTTTTGGACTCCTAGCGCCTTAGAGCGCCTAACGCCTTTGACAACATTGGCTGCTGCATGTAAACCTCCTCCTGAAGGTCCCCGTAGAGGAAGGCATTCTTCACATCAAGCTGAAATAACGACCAATCCCGTGAAACTGCAACCGCTAGTAGAATTCGTAGCGTTGAGTGTCTCGCTACTGGAGAGAAAGTGTCTTGATAACCCACCCCATATGTTTGGGTGAAACCTCTCGCCACCAACCTTGCCTTGTAACGATCCACACTCCCATCTGCGTTTTGCTTAATTGAAAATATCCACTTGCAGCTTACAATCGAAGCACCGCGTGGTGCAGAGACAACACTCCATGTCCCTCGTGACATTAAGGCCGCCATTTCTTCTTTCATGGCACGGTGCCACCTGTCAATCCTGTAAAGCCTCCATATATGTTCGAGGTATAGTAACCACAGAAAGTTTCGACTACAAGCCTCCTGTACTCATCTGAAAGATGATCCAAAGAGACATGTGCAGCAAGTGGGTAGGTGGCGCATTTACGCCGAGGCTTCCTTAGTGCAATAGGAGCATTTAAATCTGCATCACCTCTGTCTTCTATGCCAGAATCATCCTGTGTCTGATGAACTCCAGTGTCATCAATAGAAATAATGTTATCATGACATACCTCAGGCGTGCTGGATGATGTGGACGGTTTATGAGTAAAGGAAATAGTAGAAGACCTGCGAGTATAACAATGGGTACGAATCTTGGCAGAGGTGTAGGTGGTGGTGGTGGAGGAGGAGGTGATGGAGAATGTGATGGTTGTTCAACTTCAAGTGGTGGAAGAGGTGGAGGTGGAGGAACAACAATATCCTCTTCATAGGTTGTGGACAACCGATCAACTGTAGGAGAGAAGTAAATAATAGATTCAAAGAAGTAACATCAGCGCTTACGTAATATCTCCTACCAACCGGATCAAAACACCTATACCCTTTTTGAGTATGGGAGTAGCCAACAAACACACACGTGATAGCTCGTGGTGAGAGCTTATCACGACCAGGGGTAAAATTATGCATGGAGGCCACATATCCAAAGACTCGAGGTGTAAGAGAGAATAGTTCCTTCTCGGGAAACTCAATCAAGATGGGAACTTTTTCTCCTAGAACAGTAGACGACATACGATTCACCAGGTAGCAAGCGGTGACAACAACATCCCCCCAAAAAGAATGAGGAGCACGACTTTGAATCAACAATGTACGTGTGACATCAAGAAGGTGGCGATGTTTGCGTTCCGCTGCACCATTTTGTTGCGAGTGTAGCTACACGAAGTTTGATGAATAATGCCATGGGAACTGAGAAACTCAGACAAAAGTAAAGTTGAAAATCCCAAAGCATTATCTGTGCAAATGAGTTTTGACATGGGCAGAGAAGACATTATTAACTTCAAGAATAAACTTTCTTATAATAGCTCCAGCTTAAGACTTTATTTTCAACAAGAACACCCAAACCCAAGACAATCTGGAATAATCATCCACAACAACCATATAATAACGATGACCCTGATGATCAGGGACATGACTTGGACCCCAAATATCAAAATGAAATAGTTCAAAAGAACGACTACTATGATGGCTCGGACGACTCGAAAACGAAGACCGATGGTGCTTCCCAAGCTGACATGCTTCACAATTCCAACACGATGCGAGTAGAGATCTGTGGTAGGACATGTCACATCTTCTGAAGAGGAAGATGACCAAATCGTATATGCTAAAGAAATGGAGAAACTGATCTAGACGGAATAATAGCAATCCCAACACATGATGGAATCGCAAGCTTATACAATCCTCTCTGCTCACGGCCATGTCCAATCACCCTGCCAGTCAGTATGTCATGAAACACAAAAGAAGATGTGTCAAAGATGGCACGACAATGTAAATCTTTTGTAAGCTGACTAATGGACAACATGTTCATCTGAAAATTAGGGGCATATAAGACATTCTGAAAACTCAAGGAAGGCGTTAGAGTAATCTTCCCCTGACTAACAATGGGTAATCGAACCCCATTTGCGATAACAACAGATCTACCAGGTGTAAGAGATCTGTATGTAGTAAACTGCATCTTGTCGTCACACTTATGATGGGAAGCTTCGGAGTCCATAATCCAATCTAACAAGTCTGAGCAAGCAGAGCTGGTAAGTGCAAAATGAGTACATGATATGCTAGAGGACGCCTGGCAGAAACGACAGACTCTGTGGAACCCGGAGACTGAGGCGCATGAGTAGTCATCATCTCCCAAAGTCTGGAGACAATATCGTCAAACCGAGCGTCTGGGATATGCGCAGAGGGAGTCTCAGTCTGTTTAGCTACACGCGCTGTGGGTGGAAAACCATGCTTGTGAAAGCATGTTTCCCTCAGAATGGCCTGGACGATGACAGTGAGCACAAGGAACAACGATCTCAGCCTCCCCCTCGACCACGAGGTCCACGATCCCGAAAGTGGGACGAACCTCCTCTGCCACGAGTAGCAGCCGTAGCAGAAGGAGTAGGCTATACTGTAGACGCCGACGTATTCAGAATTCTACTTAATCACTTATAGACCTCCTTCATAGGTGGAATGGTCTCGCTAGTCAGAAGTTGAGTACGTGCGACATCGTACTCAGGGTCAAGGGAGGACAAAAAAACTCTCGTCACCGTGGCTTTTCTATATGCCTACTGTTGTTCCGTACTGGATGTGATTGGCATGAAGCTATGCAATCTCTCAAACATGCCCCACAGATGAGAGAAATGGGCCTGAAGTGGTTTCCCATTCTGTTTGGTGGAGAAAATGTCGAACTGCAACTGAAGTATCTTGCTTTCATTCTTCTACTGCCCATATGTAGCCGCTAGTATGGTCCCACATAGCCTTTGCAGTTGGTTGATTCACAATATCATTCGCGATCTCTGTAGTGAGGGTCCCAGAGAGCCATATACGAGCATAGGCATCATCTTGCTTCCACGTCGCATTCGCCCCAGTCGTGTCTTCCGGCTTAGAGTCTGTCAGGGTGTGCTCCTTATTATGGCGCTGCATCAGGGTACGAAACTGTATGAACCATAGTTCATAGTTGGTCCCATCCATCTTCACTATAGGGGCCAGGCCTTTGAAGAGACCCGAAGATGTGAACACGTCACCCTTGTTCTCTGACATGTTTGGAAAAGAGCCACAGACCGATTGAGGAAGAAGAAATAGGCGGTCTCCAGAATCATATGAGGGATAGGTTGTATGTGTAGACTCATACAACCATCCCTAATCCTTGTTCAAGCGCCCGCACGCACCAACGAAATGTAAGGGGCGCTGGAGAAGCCTAGGGGCTGCTGGGGTCAAGGGCTGTAGTCGCCTGGGGGGGGGGGGGCGGAGCCACGCAGGGGCGACGTAGGAGCGGCTAGGCGGTGCTGCTGGATCGCTTGGGGCGGCTGGTGGTATCGCTGGAGCGCCTGGGGGAGGTGCTGGGGCAGGTAGGGAGGGCGGCGGTGCCGCGAGCTGCTGTGGTTGCAGCTGGCGACGCGGGGGGCGGGTGGGTGTAGGGTTAGGGTTTTGGGTGGGATATCGGGACCCCGGTCTAGGACCGTTGCTCCAATACCATGATAGGAGAGAAAATGAATGAGATGGGTTAGACGTACCCGAGGGCTCTCTTATATAGGAGAATAGCCCTTTGGTTAATTACATGATAAGTACGTAAAGAAAATAAAACTACATGAAAGAGACATAAAGATATATTTATCTTAACATATATATTTAAAAAATATGTATACGGTCTGCTCTAAAGCTGTAGTAGAAATTAATTTTATAATATTTTTTTATTGAGATGTTTAAAAATGTCTGTATGCGCATATCGAACCTTCGATTTTGACGTGCAATATCTCGATTTGATCGTCTCAGAACAACGATCAATATGAGTATAATATCGATATACTTTTGATCGGGTTTGGATGCCTGAGATTTTCGAGATACGATTTTAGTTTGAGGTTAAATTTTACGATTAAAAATACCAAATGACCTCCGATTGACGAACGATCGATTATGTTGGTCTTATTTCGTCAAATCGGATTTTTAGGTGGTCTCAATTCATTTCACGTTTTTCGAATTTGCGTCGTGGCCTTTTCACGACACGCATTACGATGCGACCGATTTTTGATCAATTTTGCCCGAATTGACTTTTGATTTGCGATCAGTTGTTCGATTTAAGTTATTTAGCATTGACCAACAACTTTATTGGGTTAATTAGACCCAAATTGGATCGGATTCGGGTTCTTTGGAAATCGGATGTTACACCATATGGTTCTGGAGAGTAGGTATATGTGTTACCTCCTCATATGGCACCACCACCTCCAATCCCACTAGCACCTCCACCTCCACCACCATAAGGCTTCCTATGGTGTATAGAGTTCATAAGGCTATCTATGCCCATAAGCAGTCCAAGATCATGGTTTCAGAAGCATGGAAGGACATATCAATATCGGTATCGGTATCGGTACCATGTCGATACCGATATATCGACCCATATCGCCGACATCGGACCGAAATTGTGCATTTTTGGCCCGTCGATACCCGATATTGACCATATTGACGATATATCGGTGACCTGTCGATACCGATATATCGCCGATATATCGGGATACAACCTTCCATGTTCAGAAGCTCTCTGACTTGATAGAGTAGCAAGGGTTCATGAGGTCAAGTGCAGATCATTCACTATTCATTCAGAGGACTCAGAGAGGTACAATTGCTATTGTAGAGATATATTTATGTTGCGTTATTTATTTTCTGTTTCTCGTACCGTCTCTTAATTTCCTTTACTTATGTATGCCGTATGTAATTTACGCATAGGTTACTCTCCTATATATGAGAGCCTAGGATTCATGGAATAAACAACTATTGATCTTTTCCCAACATGGTATCAGAGCGACGTTCTTGACCAGAGCTCCTATACCGAAACCCAAACCCTGATCCCCACCACAAACCTCATGCGCTGCCCGATCCTTCTCCCTCGTTCTCGGCCTCGTGCGCGCCTCTAGGTCATCTTAGCCGCCCACGCGGCCTCGCTGCTTGGCCTTTGTGGCCCAGGCGGTGACGCCGCAAGGTCCTATGTGGCCCCTGCTCCCTTCTATCCCACTGCTAGGGTCCCTGCGCCCCTCCACCTCACCGTAAACCACCGACAAGGCCCCTGCGGCTCTTCTAGCCCGCCATTGGACCACCGGTTGCTCCCTGCGAGCCCTACTAGCGCGCTACCAGGGACCCTGCGGTCTCTTTGCCTTGTCGCCAATGGTCCTCCGGCCTCCTTTTGATCGCCTCTAGGCCCTTGTGGCCCCGCCAACTCTAGCTTGCTATTGGTGGGTTTGGTTGCTTAAGTTTGCACATGCAACCATACTCTTGTATATCAATGCATGCGAAAATTTATCTAGTCGACAACCCTTGTCTTCAAGAGTTATCATGTCGGAAAGCAAGGTCGATATTCCCACCACAGGCGCCTTCAGAGGACCTGCGCCCATTGTCAAAATGGATGGGTCGAACTACGAACTATGGGCTATGCAGTTCATGAGTCTAATGAAGTCGACGAGTAAAAAACACATTCTTACCGATGAAGAGCCAACGGAGAAGACAGGGTTGTATGCCTCATGGGAGGCTGATGACGCAAATGCTCAGGTCTGGTTATCTGGAACCCTGATTCCAGCTATTGCGAACAATGTCGTGCATCAGCCGACTGCCAAAGCTATGTGGGATATTCTTGTTGCCACGTACTCCCAAGCCAAGAATGAGACGAAGATATTACATCTTCAGCATGACATTTTCATCGTAAAACAGAATGGTCAACCATTACATGCTCGTTATCCTGCCTTATGGGGGATGTTTGAGAAGCTTCACAGCTTCATGTCTCTGACTGCTACCCCAGAGCAATTGAAGACATACCGGAATGCTACAATGGTTGGGGTCTTCCTGGCTTCTCTTGACTCCCAGTATGAAGCCGCCTCCTCTCAGATACTTGTCGACGCCACTATTCCTCCCATGGAGGAGGCCTTTCGGAGATTGAGCCGAATCCATATCTCTACTGCTTCTCTAGTGTCGAATTCCTATGCTATGTCAGCCTCTCGTGGAAGAGGTAGTCCTTCTCAGTATTGTGGATGAGGTCCATGTGGTAGAGGTGGTCGTGGCCGTGGACCACCTTGTACCAATCGCCGTAGATCTGGTCATTCAGAGGATAGATCCCATTCCAATTATGGTTTTCCAACATCTACAAGTATAGCATAGCAGTCTCAGCATTATGCAACTCCACCTACATCAGATCTGTAATATGACGAGCTTGTATCCAAACTCAGAGATCTCATGCCCCCGGGAGGCATCCCTTCACCTACTGAGCTAGTACTCAGTAGCTAGTACCTCAGGTAGTGTTCATGCTTCTACTTCTGTTCATGCCTCGGATATTTCAGAATGTTACATAGATTTCGTTGCCACACATCATTTGTGTGGAAATAGAAATCAGTTTACAGACTATAGACAGGTGGCTCCAGGGAGGACTGTGGTCATAGCAGATGGGACCCATTCCCCAATCACAGGACATGGGGAGATTACCTTGACGCCCTCATTGCAGTTGCATAATGTGTTGCATGCGCATAAATTCTCTATGAATTTATTGTCTATTAGTCAAATTACTGGAGATTAAATTGTGGAGCAATATTTAATCCATCCTCGCTTGTTTTTCTGGACATTCTTAGGAGACAGGTGATTGGTTGTGGCCGTGAGCAAGGTGGGCTCTATCCAGTAGCTCAAACGGCGTATGTTGGCTTATCTTCCCATTCCACTGGACCAGTCTCTCCTTTTCTTTGGCATCTGCGCTTCGGTCATCTCCTGCTTCAGAAACTGCATCGAGTCCTGCCTCAGATTGCTCCCAATTCCTCGTTCAATTGTGAGACGCTTAAGTTGGGGAAGCATCATCGGTCTGTCTTCCCTCGTAGTCAGAGGGTCAGAGTAGTCGCTCCCCTTTTGAGTTGTTCCATGTTGACATCTGGGGTCCTAGTCGTGTTCCCGATCATAGGGACACAAGTTCTATTTAGTTGCTGTGGATGATTTTAGTCGTCTGTCATAGATTTTCTTATTAAAGAACAAATCAGAAGCAAGAAGTGTTATCATAAATTTCATTGAAGTAGTGCAGAATGTTTTTTTCCAGCATCTGTTAAAATTGTAAGGACTGACAATGCCTTAGAATTATGTACGCATGTGCTATCTCATTTCTTCTCCTCCTACGGTATTCTCCATCAAACATCATGTGCGTATACGTCTCAACAGAATGGTGTTGCAGAAAGAAAACACCATGACCTTCTAGATGCTATCCATACTCTTTTAATACAAAATTGTGCACCACATTCTTTCTGGGGTGATGCGGCTCTCACAACTTGTTATCTCAATAATCGTATGCTCTCCTCGGTACTGGGAGAGAAGGTCCCCTTTTCACTTGTTTTCCTTGATAAGGATTTGTTTTCCCTTAGTCCTCGTGTTTTTGGCTCGGTTGCGTTTGTTCATAGGTTGTCTCCAGGAAATGACAAGCTCTCTCCCAGGGCGGTCAAATGTGTCTTCGTAGGGTACTCCCGAACCCAAAAGGGCTACCGTCGCTATGATCCGGTACACAAGAATTATTTTGTTAGTGCCGATATCACATTTTTTGAATCCGTCGTATATTTCTCTCCTATATGTGACAAGTTGACAACTTCATTCTCGGATAATTAGTTTTATATTCCACCACCACCCATACGCCAACCACCATCATTACCATTTCCACTTCCAATACCTTCATCAAAACCATCAGAACTGCTACCTCCGCTAGGTTTAGTTCCACCGCTACCATATCATTACAGTCGAAGACCTGTTCCTGCTATGATCATGGTCCGTCATCAAGCATATCCCAGGTTTGTTCTGAAAATATTGGTAGTCATGATGGAACTAATATTGTTTCTCAGCAGGAGGTACCTCAGGAGGTTGATGACCAAGTTCTAGGCGAGAATAGTGATGATCTCTATTTACCTATTGCTATTAGGAAACAAAAGCGTTCATGTGCCTCATATACGATTGCCTCTCATGTCACTTTTGAGCATCTGATGGGTGATTTCAAGAACTTTGTTACTGATCAATCCACCATGGCCATACCACAGACTTATTAGGAGGCCCTGACTAATAGCAGGTGGCGTCTAGCTATGGAGGAAGAAATGGCTGCTCTTCAGTCTAGAGGTACATGGAGTCTGGTCTCGGCTCCCACTGGGGCGTCTGTAGTGAGTTGCAAATGTGTGTTCATAGTGAAGCAGAATGCATATTAAGTATTGATCGATATAAGTCTCGTCTTGATGCTCGTGGCTTTACGCAGACATATGGGATGGCCTATCTTGATACATTCTCACCAGTTGCTTTCCATTTTACGCTACGGATTTTGCTATCAGTCGTTGTGATTAAAGATTGGCCTCTCTTTCATCTTGATGTCAAGAATGCTTTTTTATATGGTGATCTTCAGGAGGAAATCTACATGCAGCAGCCACCAGGGTTTGCTGTTGAGGGGAGTGTGCACATGTATGTAGACTTCACAAGGCTATCTATGGCCTTAAGTAGAGCCCGAAAGCTTGGTTCCAGAAGCTCTGAGATTAGTTTGAGAAGCAAGGCCTCAAACGATTGAATGCAGATCATTCTCTCTTCACACAGAGAACCTCCAGAGGTACGGTTGTTATTATGGTATATGCTAATGATGTTCTTATTATAAGAGATGACATACAAAGAATTAAGTGGGCGAAAGAATTTCTGGGTTGTGAATTTGTCACCAAGGATGTTGGAGCTCTTAGATACTTTCTGGGACTGGAATTTGCCAGAAATCAACAAGGGCTCGTGATGACTCAAAGGAAATATGTCACTTATTTGCTAAGTGACATGAGAATGTTTGGATGTCGACCTGCCACCACACCCATGGATCCAAGCATGAAACTATATGATGATGATACTGATGAGGTTGATATGAGCAGATACAGAGAGCTGGTAGAAAAGCTCTTGTAGGTTACCATTACTAGACCCGATATTTCGTTTGCTGTTAGTCCGGTGAGCCAGTTCATGGAGCAACTACGTCAATACATATGCATGCTATACAAATGATACTCATGTATCTTAAATCATCTCCAGGTGCAGGTCTACTGTTTTGAAAAGATAAGGAGGTCACCATCTCAGCATGCGTAGATGCAGATTATGCAGGGTCTCCAAAAGATACAAAGTCCACTACTGGATTTGCTATATATGTTGGAGATTCTCTCACATCTCATGGAGGAGTAAGAAGCAAACTGTTGTAGCCAGATCTAATGCTGAGTCTGAATATAGGGCTATGGCTCAGGTTAGTACATAAATGATGTGGGTTCGAGTTGTTCTTACAGATCTATATATAGAGGTTCCCCTTCCTATGGCACTGAAATGTGACAATCAGTACTCAGTAGCTAGTACCTCAGGTAGTGTTCATGCTTCTACTTCTGTTCATGCCTCGGATATTTCAGAATGTTACATAGATTTCGTTGCCACACATCATTTGTGTGGAAATAGAAATCAGTTTACAGACTATAGACAGGTGGCTCCAGGGAGGACTGTGGTCATAGCAGATGGGACTCATTCCCCAATCACAGGACATGGGGAGATTACCTTGACGCCCTCATTGCAGTTGCATAATGTGTTGCATGCGCATAAATTCTCTATGAATTTATTGTCTATTAGTCAAATTACTGGAGATTAAATTGTGGAGCAATATTTGATCCATCCTCGCTTGTTTTTCTGGACATTCTTAGGAGACAGGTGATTGGTTGTGGCCGTGAGCAAGGTGGGCTCTATCCAGTAGCTCAAACGGCGTATGTTGGCCTATCTTCCCATTCCACTGGACCAGTCTCTCCTTTTCTTTGGCATCTGCGCTTCGGTCATCTCCTGCTTCAGAAACTGCATCGAGTCCTGCCTCAGATTGCTCCCAATTCCTCGTTCAATTGTGAGACGCTTAAGTTGGGGAAGCATCATCGGTCTGTCTTCCCTCGTAGTCAGAGGGTCAGAGTAGTCGCTCCCCTTTTGAGTTGTTCCATGTTGACATCTGGGGTCCTAGTCGTGTTCCCGATCATAGGGACACAAGTTCTATTTAGTTGCTGTGGATGATTTTAGTCGTCTGTCATAGATTTTCTTATTAAAGAACAAATCAGAAGCAGGAAGTGTTATCATAAATTTCATTGAAGTAGTGCAGAATGTTTTTTTCCAGCATCTGCTAAAATTGTAAGGACTGACAATGCCTTAGAATTATGTACGCATGTGCTATCTCATTTCTTCTCCTCCTACGGTATTCTCCATCAAACATCATGTGCGTATACGTCTCAACAGAATGGTGTTGCAGAAAGAAAACACCATGACCTTCTAGATGCTATCCATACTCTTTTAATACAAAATTGTGCACCACATTCTTTCTGGGGTGATGCGGCTCTCACAACTTGTTATCTCAATAATCGTATGCTCTCCTCGGTACTGGGAGAGAAGGTCCCCTTTTCACTTGTTTTCCTTGATAAGGATTTGTTTTCCCTTAGTCCTCGTGTTTTTGGCTCGGTTGCGTTTGTTCATAGGTTGTCTCCAGGAAATGACAAGCTCTCTCCCAGGGCGGTCAAATGTGTCTTCGTAGGGTACTCCCGAACCCAAAAGGGCTACCGTCGCTATGATCCGGTACACAAGAATTATTTTGTTAGTGCCGATATCACATTTTTTGAATCCGTCGTATATTTCTCTCCTATATGTGACAAGTTGACAACTTCATTCTCGGATAATTAGTTTTATATTCCACCACCACCCATACGCCAACCACCATCATTACCATTTCCACTTCCAATACCTTCATCAAAACCATCAGAACTGCTACCTCCGCTAGGTTTAGTTCCACCGCTACCATATCATTACAGTCGAAGACCTGTTCCTGCTATGATCATGGTCCGTCATCAAGCATATCCCAGGTTTGTTCTGAAAATATTGGTAGTCATGATGGAACTAATATTGTTTCTCAGCAGGAGGTACCTCAGGAGGTTGATGACCAAGTTCTAGGCGAGAATAGTGATGATCTCTATTTACCTATTGCTATTAGGAAACAAAAGCGTTCATGTGCCTCATATCCGATTGCCTCTCATGTCACTTTTGAGCATCTGATGGGTGATTTCAAGAACTTTGTTACTGATCTATCCACCATGGCCATACCACAGACTTATTAGGAGGCCCTGACTAATAACAGGTGGCGTCTAGCTATGGAGGAAGAAATGGTTGTTCTTCAGTCTAGAGGTACATGGAGTCTGGTCTCGGCTCCCACTGGGGCGTCTGTAGTGAGTTGCAAATGTGTGTTCATAGTGAAGCAGAATGCATATTAAGTATTGATCGATATAAGTCTCGTCTTGATGCTCGTGGCTTTACGCAGACATATGGGATGGCCTATCTTGATACATTCTCACCAGTTGCTCTCCATTTTACGCTACGGATTTTGCTATCAGTCGTTGTGATTAAAGATTGGCCTCTCTTTCATCTTGATGTCAAGAATGCTTTTTTATATGGTGATCTTCAGGAGGAAATCTACATGCAACAGCCACCAGGGTTTGCTGTTGAGGGGAGTGTGCACATGTATGTAGACTTCACAAGGCTATCTATGGCCTTAAGTAGAGCCCGAAAGCTTGGTTCCAGAAGCTCTGAGATTAGTTTGAGAAGCAAGGCCTCAAACGATTGAATGCAGATCATTCTCTCTTCACACAGAGAACCTCCAGAGGTACGGTTGCTATTATGGTATATGCTAATGATATTCTTATTATAAGAGATGACATACAAAGAATTAAGTGGGCGAAAGAATTTCTGGGTTGTGAATTTGTCACCAAGGATGTTGGAGCTCCAGAAATCAACAAGGGCTCGTGATGACTCAAAGGAAATATGTCACTTATTTGCTAAGTGACATGAGAATGTTTGGATGTCGACCTGCCACCACACCCATGGATCCAAGCATGAAACTATATGATGATGATACTGATGAGGTTGATATGAGCAGATACAGAGAGCTGGTAGAAAAGCTCTTGTAGGTTACCATTACTAGACCCGATATTTCGTTTGCTGTTAGTCCGGTGAGCCAGTTCATGGAGCAACTACGTCAATACATATGCATGCTATACAAATGATACTCATGTATCTTAAATCATCTCCAGGTGCAGGTCTACTGTTTTGAAAAGATAAGGAGGTCACCATCTCAGCATGCGTAGATGCAGATTATGCAGGGTCTCCAAAAGATACAAAGTCCACTACTGGATTTGCTATATATGTTGGAGATTCTCTCACATCTCATGGAGGATTAAGAAGCAAACTGTTGTAGCCAGATCTAATGTTGAGTCTGAATATAGGGCTATGGCTCAGGTTAGTACATAAATGATGTGGGTTCGAGTTGTTCTTACAGATCTATATATAGAGGTTCCCCTTCCTATGGCACTGAAATGTGACAATCAGTACTCAGTAGCTAGTACCTCAGGTAGTGTTCATGCTTCTACTTCTGTTCATGCCTCGGATATTTCAGAATGTTACATAGATTTCGTTGCCACACATCATTTGTGTGGAAATAGAAATCAGTTTACAGACTATAGACAGGTGGCTCCAGGGAGGACTGTGGTCATAGCAGATGGGACTCATTCCCCAATCACAGGACATGGGGAGATTACCTTGACGCCCTCATTGCAGTTGCATAATGTGTTGCATGCGCATAAATTCTCTATGAATTTATTGTCTATTAGTCAAATTACTGGAGATTAAATTGTGGAGCAATATTTGATCCATCCTCGCTTGTTTTTCTGGACATTCTTAGGAGACAGGTGATTGGTTGTGGCCGTGAGCAAGGTGGGCTCTATCCAGTAGCTCAAACGGCGTATGTTGGCCTATCTTCCCATTCCACTGGACCAGTCTCTCCTTTTCTTTGGCATCTGCGCTTCGGTCATCTCCTGCTTCAGAAACTGCATCGAGTCCTGCCTCAGATTGCTCCCAATTCCTCGTTCAATTGTGAGACGCTTAAGTTGGGGAAGCATCATCGGTCTGTCTTCCCTCGTAGTCAGAGGGTCAGAGTAGTCGCTCCCCTTTTGAGTTGTTTCATGTTGACATCTGGGGTCCTAGTCGTGTTCCCGATCATAGGGACACAAGTTCTATTTAGTTGCTGTGGATGATTTTAGTCGTCTGTCATAGATTTTCTTATTAAAGAACAAATCAGAAGCAGGAAGTGTTATCATAAATTTCATTGAAGTAGTGCAGAATGTTTTTTTCCAGCATCTGTTAAAATTGTAAGGACTGACAATGCCTTAGAATTATGTACGCATGTGCTATCTCATTTCTTCTCCTCCTACGGTATTCTCCATCAAACATCATGTGCGTATATGTCTCAACATAATGGTGTTGCAGAAAGAAAACACCATGACCTTCTAGATGCTATCCATACTCTTTTAATACAAAATTGTGCACCACATTCTTTCTGGGGTGATGCGGCTCTCACAACTTGTTATCTCAATAATCGTATGCTCTCCTCGGTACTGGGAGAGAAGGTCCCCTTTTCACTTGTTTTCCTTGATAAGGATTTGTTTTCCCTTAGTCCTCGTGTTTTTGGCTCGGTTGCGTTTGTTCATAGGTTGTCTCCAGGAAATGACAAGCTCTCTCCCAGGGCGGTCAAATGTGTCTTCGTAGGGTACTCCCGAACCCAAAAGGGCTACCGTCGCTATGATCCGGTACACAAGAATTATTTTGTTAGTGCCGATATCACATTTTTTGAATCCGTCGTATATTTCTCTCCTATATGTGACAAGTTGACAACTTCATTCTCGGATAATTAGTTTTATATTCCACCACCACCCATACGCCAACCACCATCATTACCATTTCCACTTCCAATACCTTCATCAAAACCATCAGAACTGCTACCTCCGCTAGGTTTAGTTCCACCGCTACCATATCATTACAGTCGAAGACCTGTTCCTGCTATGATCATGGTCCGTCATCAAGCATATCCCAGGTTTGTTCTGAAAATATTGGTAGTCATGATGGAACTAATATTGTTTCTCAGCAGGAGGTACCTCAGGAGGTTGATGACCAAGTTCTAGGCGAGAATAGTGATGATCTCTATTTACCTATTGCTATTAGGAAACAAAAGCGTTCATGTGCCTCATATACGATTGCCTCTCATGTCACTTTTGAGCATCTGATGGGTGATTTCAAGAACTTTGTTACTGATCAATCCACCATGGCCATACCACAGACTTATTAGGAGGCCCTGACTAATAGCAGGTGGCGTCTAGCTATGGAGGAAGAAATGGCTGCTCTTCAGTCTAGAGGTACATGGAGTCTGGTCTCGGCTCCCACTGGGGCGTCTGTAGTGAGTTGCAAATGTGTGTTCATAGTGAAGCAGAATGCATATTAAGTATTGATCGATATAAGTCTCGTCTTGATGCTCGTGGCTTTACGCAGACATATGGGATGGCCTATCTTGATACATTCTCACCAGTTGCTTTCCATTTTACGCTACGGATTTTGCTATCAGTCGTTGTGATTAAAGATTGGCCTCTCTTTCATCTTGATGTCAAGAATGCTTTTTTATATGGTGATCTTCAGGAGGAAATCTACATGCAGCAGCCACCAGGGTTTGCTGTTGAGGGGAGTGTGCACATGTATGTAGACTTCACAAGGCTATCTATGGCCTTAAGTAGAGCCCGAAAGCTTGGTTCCAGAAGCTCTGAGATTAGTTTGAGAAGCAAGGCCTCAAACGATTGAATGCAGATCATTCTCTCTTCACACAGAGAACCTCCAGAGGTACGGTTGTTATTATGGTATATGCTAATGATGTTCTTATTATAAGAGATGACATACAAAGAATTAAGTGGGCGAAAGAATTTCTGGGTTGTGAATTTGTCACCAAGGATGTTGGAGCTCTTAGATACTTTCTGGGACTGGAATTTGCCAGAAATCAACAAGGGCTCGTGATGACTCAAAGGAAATATGTCACTTATTTGCTAAGTGACATGAGAATGTTTGGATGTCGACCTGCCACCACACCCATGGATCCAAGCATGAAACTATATGATGATGATACTGATGAGGTTGATATGAGCAGATACAGAGAGCTGGTAGAAAAGCTCTTGTAGGTTACCATTACTAGACCCGATATTTCGTTTGCTGTTAGTCCGGTGAGCCAGTTCATGGAGCAACTACGTCAATACATATGCATGCTATACAAATGATACTCATGTATCTTAAATCATCTCCAGGTGCAGGTCTACTGTTTTGAAAAGATAAGGAGGTCACCATCTCAGCATGCGTAGATGCAGATTATGCAGGGTCTCCAAAAGATACAAAGTCCAATACTGGATTTGCTATATATGTTGGAGATTCTCTCACATCTCATGGAGGAGTAAGAAGCAAACTGTTGTAGCCAGATCTAATGCTGAGTCTGAATATAGGGCTATGGCTCAGGTTAGTACATAAATGATGTGGGTTCGAGTTGTTCTTACAGATCTATATATAGAGGTTCCCCTTCCTATGGCACTGAAATGTGACAATCAGGTACTATATTTATTGCAAATAATCTAGCATTTCATGAACGGATCAAGCACATCGAGGTAGATTGTCACTATATACGTGACATGATTCAGAAGGGTTTCATTTTCACATCTCATGTCAGTTCAGGGGACCAGACTGGGGATATCTTCTCCAAGGCCCTAGTCAGAAGACCCTTTTAGAGCATGATCGACATCTATGCTTCATCCTGAGGGGAGTGTAGAGATATATTTATGTTGCGTTATTTATTTCCTGTTTCTCGTACTGTTTCTTAATTTCCTTTACTTATGTATGCCGTATGTAATTTACCCGCATGCTACTCTCCTATATAAGAGAGCCTAGGGTTCATGGAATAAACAACTATTGATCTTTTCCCAACATCTATATTGGTTTACATTGATGATATCATTGTTACAGAGGATGATGCGCAAGACATTCGAGCAGCTAAGGATTTCTCTTGGTCAGCAGCTTGTAAGCAAGGAACTTGTCGATTTACGTTACTTCCTTGGACTTGAGTTTTATCTTGTAGCTGTGTATGACTTTTCTAGACTATCCTGGATTTTTCTTTTAAAAAACAAGCATGAAGTTGGGTTTGTCATTAAATCTTTCATTCTTAAAGTAAAGAATATTTTCTATATTATTAAGTTTGTTCACTCTGGCAATGCCTTAGACTTGTACACATTACAACTTTCCGAGTTCTTCAAGTTTCTTAGCATCATACATCCGACCAAGTGTGCCTACACTTTTTGGTAGAATGTAGTGCCGGATGGGAATACCATCATTTGATTTAACCATGACACTTTAGTTTTGATTCAGAGTCGTGCTCCACACTCTTTATGGGGTGATGTGATTTTCATTGTTTGTTACTAGGTGAATCGTATGCCTTCCTTTGTTTTAGAATACAAGGTCCCTTTCTCGATTTTGTTTCTCGAGGACATAGTTTCCCTTACACCTTTTGTGTTTGGCTCTGTAGATTTTGTACACCACCTTACTCCTAGTCATGATAAACTCTCCCTTAGATCTATTAAGTGTCTTTACAGGATACTCTCATATCCAAAAGGAGTAACGTGTCTTTGCCCCTATTAAACAGAAGTACTACGTCAATGTTGATGTCTGTTTGTCGTGTATTTATTTTCTACAGGTGATAGGTTGACTCCGTCTGATTCTGGAGAGTAAGTATATGTGTCACGTCCTCCTATGGCACCACCACATCCGGTCCTACTAGCACCTCCACCTCCACTACCACAAGGCTTCCTATGGTGTGTAGATAAGTCTATATATGCCCTTAAGCAGAGTCGAAGATCATGGTTCCAAAAGCTCTCGGACTTGATAGAGTAGTAGGGGTTCATGAGGTCGACATCATATCATTCACAGTTCATTCAGAGGACTCGGAGAGTTGCAATTGCTATATTGGTCTACATTGATGAAATCATTGTTATAGGGGATGATATGTAAGATATTCGAGCACCTAAAGATATCCATGGTCAGTAGGTTCTAACAAAGGAATTTTTTGATTTACGCTACTTCTTTGGACTTGAGTTTGCCAGGAATCAATGAGGTCTTGTTAACCAAGAGGAAGTACATTATAGATCTTCTCTCTGAGGCATGACTGATTGCAGGCATGCCACTACTCTCATGGATCTGAGAATGAAGTTATATGATGACATATAGAAGGTAGACAAGAGGAGGTAGATGGAGCTCGTTGGGAAGCTCCTATGTGTGACCATCACCCGGCCAGATATATCCTCTACAGTGAGCATAGTGAATATGTTCATGAATCAGCCTAGACAAACACATATGGGTGCATTCCATATGATTCTGAGGTATCCAAAAACTTCTCCTGGCACTATTCTTTTAGTTACCAGAGGAACATCACTTATCGTTACAACATGCACAGATGCTGACTACGTGATCTTCCAAGGATAGGAAGTCTATCTCAAGTTTACAGTGTTCATATGGAGTTCCTTGGTGTCATGGAAGAGCAAGAAACATATAGTGGTTGCCAGATCGGCAGAGCCAGAGTACTGAGCCATGACACAAGGGAATATGGAGATGATGTGGGTCAAATCCATTCAGACTGACTTAGCTATTGATGTGCCTCCTTTCCATATATCTCCAATGCGATAGCCAGGCTGTTCATTTCATTGCCAATAACCCTACCTTCCATGAGAGGACCAAGCATATCAAGGTTGACTGTCACTACACTCGTGACATGATTACAGAAGGGCTTTATCTCTACCTCTCATGTCAGCTATAGGGAACATACAACAGATGTGTTCACCACGAGCCTAGTTAGAGAGTCATTCCAGGGATGATGTTCTAAACTGAGCATGATTGATATTTGTTAGAGAACTTGAAATGTGGAAGCATATCAGAAATGAAAAATAAAGAACAATTAAGAACACGAGATTTTAACGCGTAACCCTTCTTCATAAGGATTGAGATGAAACCACAGGAGAAGGCCTCAAAGGGTCATATGTTGCATGGCACTTTCTCATATAATACAGGGGGGGTCTGGGGCTTCTTATATAGCCTCTACTAAACCCTCCAAGTCCCACCACTGATAAATGTGGGATTAAACACTGGGATGTGGTAAATGAGTCTTCACCTGGAGAACTCTAGCCCGCCACAATGAAAGGCCGTATCTCGATATATCGGCGATATATCGCCGATATATCGATATCGACATGAGATCGATATCGAAATCGATATATCGATATATCCGATTTCATGCATTTTCTTCAGAAAGATTCCTAGATATATCGACGATATATCTATATCGACACGATATCGAAACGATATCGATATCGATATATCCTTCCATTACATATGGACAACTACTCCATCTCTCTAAAAGGGTAAGGGCCTAACTGAAAAAGTTGTTGAGACATCCTCGTTAGAGCCAACGGTCGCTGGAGAATGGAGTCTGAAAAGGTCTCCTCGTTGGAGAACTGGGTCTCTCTCATACTGGCTCAAAAAATGGGATCTCTACTATGGTGTCCCCTATGAAACCACATGAAAACCCAAGCTCACATGGTGTGAACCCCCGAGGATCCGGGTCACCCGTTTACGCTACTTCACGGCATTTCATTCACACAGGATCGCATAATTTACATAAAAACAGGGAAATTTTTCGTGCGGATAATTTTCCACATGACATTCATATCTACAATCATAACCACAAATCAATAGCGACAAATGGCACCAAAATCTCATTTTATTAATTTCCATATAATTTTACAACGTGTACAGTGATTGACAGTAAATAGAGTAGTCCCAAAATTTTTAAGCAGAAGAGAAGGAAACATACTACATTATCAACCGAACAAAAACTGAGACAAAATAAGCCATACCTTGTAGTATATACCCTGTCTCCTGGAAGCATCACTAGCTATTGAACAACAGGTTGTTTGCCTGCCAAAACATGTTAGGAAAGAAAAGGCATCAGCGGTTGCTGGTACCTCCCAAAAACTTATAAACATAAACAAGGATTTAATATGTTCAAAAGTAACAAGTAGAAAGGTGGAACAAGTAAAATTTGCATCTACTTGCTCAAGTAAAATTGGTTTTCAAGTTGTGTGCATGCATCTCTCATTATTGCCCATTAACCCAACACTTCCCATATATGATATATTTATATTATACATGAATATTCATGAATGTATGAGTATAAGTATATATCATCATTTTCTTTAGAGATCATGTTCGTGAGTGATGATGGACGAGTTTGAGATTGGAAAGGTTTCTTGATTTTAATTAGATTCTTAAGTCTAGTGGATAGTCTGTGGTCTTGGTTAGTGTGTAACCTCACACTATGACTCTAAGACTTGGGGAATGTCTTAGGGTTGGGGTGCCTCCGTAAGCATGCGATGTAGTATAATGCATCCTAACTAAGTTCCCAACACGTCCACTAGCTTAAAGAGATTTCGAATAAGATTATACTTACTTCCATTTACTCAACTTTGATTGTAATCCCTTCAAACCTCAAGTGCAACTGTATCAGATGTAACTCTAGATGATGTAGATATAGATATGGATGATCTGGATGTAGAATCGCCAAGTCTGTTGGCGAAAGAAAACTCAAGCGGTGAAGAAGCCAACAAAAGGGCTCTTCCGTCTCGCCCTCTAATTGGAAGCGCGGTCCAATAGAGGGATAAGTCTACTCCCAAACTACGCCACTGAGACGAGTGAGAGAGACTTCCCGGAAAAGTCGCTCTAGAAAACGACCCGACCGGTAACGGGCAACCGAGCTCGTACGTAAAACTGAAAACCAAGGATCCCCTGCCTGGGTATCCTAAAACAGAGGGTCAGCGGAACTGGTCTAAAGTCGGGATCCCAACGAGGTGTAAAAACACTGCGAGCTCGCGTAAAAACCGTGAAGAAGACTGGGATCCTAGACCCGCGCACTTGGCGGCCGCTGCCCTAGCTGGGCTTCCTATTCTCCCGCCCAGTTGAGGGTCACCGCGCCCTCGCACGGTCAGGTGTAAGGGGCACTCTAACCGACAATCTTAATTATAGGTCATCACTAATTCTTCATCAACCCTGTAGATGTGTTAACTCACATTATTATCTTAAGAGTTATCCAATTAAAGCGATCCTTGCATTGTGTATTGCCATATCCTTGATGATAAATGTAATACTTTAAGTCTTGTGGATAACTTATATCTTTCATATTTAATGAGGAAATCCGATATTTGTAATATGTAACACTAATTTCTACATCTTGTCAAAATGAAACTGAACCTCCATGCATGGGTCTGTACTTCCATATGTACTTCAGAGAACAAGTATTGAACATAGTCCTTGTGGTGATATCTCCTATTTTTCATAACTCCATTATTTAGCTTCATCGGCTATATCAAAGACATTTGTCAGAAGTAATCACCAAGACACCTCTTTCTGAAAGTATTTCATTCGATTATCCATAGTCGAAGTCAAAACTACAAAGTCAATTATTGCACTATGATGCATATTAATCTTAATGTCTTCAATTTAGTCTAATTTTTCCATTTGGCTTCTCGACATTACTTCAAGTCTTCCATTATACCTTTTAGATAGGTGAATCAAAGATAGAAAGGCAGATGAATCCTCTCGATTAGAGGACCCTCCCACTGTACGTGGTTCCTCGGCCTTGCGGGACTCTCGCTCTTTCGCTCAAGTGGTTTCCGCCAGCAGTGGCGCCGCTTCGTCGAAAGGGAAGAGCATTCTTTCTTCTGCGCCTACTGGCTTTGGCGATACTGGCATTCCTCCCTTTCCAGCAAAGATTCTTCGTGAACAGATTCCGGAGGGTCCGATGCAACAGCCGCCTCGGGATGACATCTTCTCTTCTTTTGTCGAGGGTCCTCAGGCGGGGGCTTCCTCGGACCCTCCCGTGCCGACGGCTTCTTGTCTCAAGGCGTTGGATGCAAATCTTGGCGTGGCGATTGGCGTGGTGCAGCGGCGGGGCTTCGACCGCGGGGCGATTCAATCAGCAACTCTTCGTCTCCTGGGCGAGGGCTTCTCGGGGGACTTCTTCTTCTTGGATGAATCTCGGTGCTGTGTTCGAGGACTTTCCCCTGAGCAACGGGAAATCCTCCTTTCTCGCTCGGATGCGTCAGTGATCAAGTGGCGTCGACCTCGGGTTGCTGATGGAGCTTCTTTAACCTCCGAGGTATGCGTGGTGGAGGTCCGCGGGGTTCCGTTCCTATCTCGCTCGGCTCATTGCCTCTCCGAGGTTATTCGCAGTTGGGGTCAGGTGGTGGCTATCTTGGACGATGGACTATCTCCCGGGTCGGATTGGACCTGCACAAGGATTATGGTGGAATGCTCTTCCACCCTTTGCCGTTCCATGACTGGCAAGACTTTCTCTGAGATTTTGACTCTTGGAAGATGGTCCTTCAAGCTCGAATTCTTCTTTCCGCCGCCGGTGGCTTCGTCGGTGCTCTCCTCGGCCGGGATCGATGCACCCCGGTCCGACGACGACGGTTCGTCTCCGAAGGCCCACGTGTCACTCTCGTTGCATGTTCCCGAAGCATCGCTAAGGAAGGACGACCCTTCGTCTTCGTCGCCTGGGCTTCGATTCTCGTGTGCACGTGGACGGGCGCCCTATCACGTGCCTGGAGGCTTTTTCGAGGACGATACGCGCTCGGTGGATTTATCTGTCCTTCCCTTTTCGAAGGGATGCGGCTACGGCCCGAATCTCGAGGTGGCGTTTCCGATTCCTATATCCGGGTCGGGTCTTATTGGAACCCTCTCGTGGGCCGCGCCTGACCCGTTTATGTTAGGCGACTCTATCATTTACTCCGCAGATATTCCTTGCCCTACTCCGATTTCAGCGGTGCCCTTTTATCATTCGCCATGCTATGAAGACTTTTCTCCTTCTTCCTCATCATCCTCGTCTACTCGGCTGGCGATCGAGTCGGGCTTCTCGGAGGAGATCGCCCCTGGGCGCGGTTCTGTCATCCCTCATCTTGATGGTCAGCCCTCTTCTGCGTTTGGGCTTTCTTGGTCTTCTGGCGTTCATGGGGAATTTACTACAAACGATGCTCCGCTTTCTCCGCCTCGGAATGATGCCTCTTGGTACTCTTGGAATGCATCGGTTGCTTCCCCGACTAGATTTGGTGTGGTTTATGCTCGGCGTCTGGATCTCTCATTCGAGGGGACATCTCCTTCGCCGGTTATATTATCTCGGGAGGCGGTGGCGGAGGCGGCTGGGCTTCGCCGGCTGGACCAGCGCCGTGCTTAAACTTAGCGGTTCCTCGGTCAATTTTTGGGAGCATTTTTGTAATCTTTAATGAAGATTCTCTCTTGGAATGTTCGTGGTCTGGGTGACCCTCTGCGACGCAGGGCTTTGGGCTCACGTTTGGTCGATTGGGAATGTGACGTTGCTTTTCTACAGGAATCTAAGCTATCTGGAACAGATGACGCACTTTGGAGATCGCTTGGGGCGGGGTCGATGGATGCTTTTCTTTCTCTGGACGCGATCGGCTCTTCTGGAGGTGCTATTGTGGCTTGGCGATCTTCAAGATTCTCTCTATCCTGCTCTCGTTTGGGACGTCATTCTATCTCTGTAATCCTTGTGCATATGGACACTAACGTCTCTCTGGCTTTATCTTGTGTTTATGCGCCCTTATGCCACCTTGCACGCCGTGATTTATGGGAGGACTTGCTTGGCGATGCCGCGGCTTTTGGGGATATTCCGTGGATTTTGGGAGGGGATTTTAATGTTACTTTGCTTTCAAACGACCGTCCCCGAGGACGGGGGGGGGGGGGAAGGGATCCAGGCTCTGCGGATTTTTTGGACTTCATCAATGATTTGGCTTTGGATGATTTGGTAGCCACGGATATTACATACACTTGGCGTAATAACTCCTCTCGATCTCGGCTCGACCGATTTTTGGCTAATTCTCGCTGGATGGATGCTTTTCCCTTATGCTCGGTTTCCTCCCGACCTCGTTCTTTTTCAGACCATAGCCCCATTATGTGGGATTCGGGAGAGTCGTCCCGCCCGCGCGGTATTTTTCGATATGAAAAGAGTTGGCTTCTGGAGCCTAATTTCAAGGAGCTGGTGCGCAATCATTGGACCCAGACGTCTTTCCCGGGTAGTGCGGCTCAACGGTTTTCTCTTAAACTCTCATCCCTTCGACGAGTTCTGGCCTCCTTCAAAATTTATACTCGTCAGTCTAGGATTTCCGTTCGTAACGACGCCGAGGCAATTATAACTCGACTGGATCGCTTGGAGAACGTTAGGGAGCTATCACCTGAAGAATTAATCGAGAGATCCTCAGCTGCTCAGATCGTTTCGAAGGACGACGAGAAAAGAGCCATCGAATGGAGACAACGCTCGCGTCTTCGTTGGCTCAAGGACGGGGATGCTAATACCGCCTTTTTCCACCGGGTCGCCAGTGCACGTAAACGAGCTAATCATATTTCGTCCATCGGGATTGGGGACGCTATATTTCAGACTGAACGTGAGATGGGCTCGGCGTTGGTTAATTACTTCAAGAATTTCTTCAATCGCCTCCCCTCTTCGTCCTGGCATTGGTCGGCGTCTGGTGCCCCCTCTCTCTCTTGCTCGGATGCTGCTAATTTATCTCGGCCTCTATCGCTTGACGAGCTTAAGGGGGCGGTTTGGGACCTTAACGCTGATGCTTCTCCTGGCCCAGATGGGTTTCCTATATCCTTTTATAGGGACTTTTGGGATGTTATCGCCAACGACGTCTTGGATGTGGCCCTCGAGTTTTGTGAGGGGAACCGGGGATTCAACAGGATCAATCGGGCTTCTGTGATCCTCATTCCGAAATCCCAGGGGGCAAGTCGTATTGAGAACTTCCGCCCGATTGCGATCTCTAATGGCATTTACTTGATCATTGCGAAGGCTTTGGCCCGTCGCCTAGCACCTCTTCTTGGCTCCCTCATTTCTCCCTCCCAAGCCGCCTTTGTTCAAGGGAGGCAAATCTCTGATTGTTACGCCCTAGCTTCCGCTATCATAGACGGTTGGCAAAGAAATGGAACTAAGGGGATACTTTGGAAAATTGATTTCGCTAAGGCTTATGACTCCTTGGATTGGCGCTTCTTATGGGCGATTCTGAAGGCACGGGGCTTCCCTCCGTTATGGATTTCATGGATCCGTCGCTGTGTTACTACGGTCTCCTTCTCCTTATCTCTTAACGGTCGGCCGGTGGGGGGCCTCTTTCAGCCTCGAAGGGGGATTCGTCAGGGATGCCCCCTCGCCCCTCTTCTTTTTATTATGGCGGCGGACGTGCTGCCACGTATGATTCAGGGCGTTGCCAACGCTGGCCTTACTCGCGGGTGCTATATGGGAGACCTTCATATCCCTCTCCTCCAATATGCGGATGACACCTTATGTTTTATCGAGGGGGAACGGCTTCAGTATGCGGGGATGGCAACTACGGTCCAATTATTTTGCGAAATGTCGGGGCTCCGCATCAATGATGACAAATCGAAATTTGTGCCGTTTGCTCTCTCGACTCTGGAGATTGGAGAGTGCTCCTCCATTTTGGGGGCTTCTCTCGGGGCGCTGCCATTGGATTACCTGGGATTACCTCTCTCGGTGGGCCGTGCGCGGTTGCGTGATTATCAGAGGGTGGTGGAGAAGGTTGAGGCAAGGCTGAGTGGTTGGCGCTCCTCTTTGCTATCTCGTGGTGGGCGGTTGGTGCTTCTTAAATCCGTCCTTTCGGCTATCCCTATTTACTTCTTATCGGCGCGCGGACTGCCAAAGGGGATCATGCTTCGATTGGAGAAATGTATGAGGGGATTCCTTTGGGGTAAGAATGGTACTGCTAGAAGAGGGATCCATCTGGTCGCTTGGGATGTCATCTCGTGTCCAAAGAGCGATGGGGGTCTGGGTGTTCGGCGCTTGGAGGTTATGCGTGACGCTTTTCTTCTCAAGTGGGCGTCGAGGCTTTTAAGTCAGGAAGATGGTTTCCTTGTGCGATGCCTTCGATTTGCGGCGGGTGATGCTTTTCTCTCCGTTTTTGACGGTCGCCGCCACGATCACTCTCCCATCTTTTGGCGCGAGGCCTTCCAGGTTTTCAACCGCAAACGGTCCTTATTTAGGCCGTCCCTCGGCGATGGCACTTCCTTCAGGTTTTGGACTACGGATTGGTCTGGTAAGGGCATCTTCATGAATCTTTTTCCAAGACTATTTGCGCTGGCAGGGGACAAATATGCATCGGTGGATTCGTGCTGGACCATGGGCTCATGGTGCCCGATATTGGTGGACTATCTCTCTGCTCAGCGGCTGATGGACTTCTCCGCTCTGATGTCCCTTCTCGTGGACGCCCCTACTCCTTCGGGGGGCCGGGATCACTTCTCTTGGAAAGAGGGGTCCTTCTCTTCAAAAAAGGCTTATTCGGCTCTTCTTCCCATCGTTGAGCAACCAGAGGCGTCCTTTCTTGCTCACTGTAAACTCATCTGGGGTCTCAAGCTTCCGGAAAGGATTGGTATCTTTCTATGGATTCTTCGGCGTGGACGACTACCTACCCGCGACCGTCTTGTAGCGCTCTTCCCAAACTCTCCCAATTTGTGTGGGCTGTGCGATTCGGCTATTGAGACGGCCGACCATCTATTCCTTCATTGCGACCTCGTAAGACTCATTTGGGAGGATATTGCCTGGCTGAATCTTTCTTCGCTGGAGTCTCTTTGGGAGAGCATAGCAATCGCTGCACATCGTACAAGGGCGGAGAGACTTCTTCCCTTCGCGCGCATTTGGAGTATCTGGCTGGGAAGAAACAAATCTCTCTTTGCGGGGCAGAGATTCTACATAGAAAATATTTGTATGGATGCGAACCGCTTTTTGTTGGACTGGTCTTCCGTTTAGAGTTTTTGTTTTTGTTGCGGGGGCGATTGGTATCATTTAGTGATACCACTTTCCCTCCTTCCCTTATCCCTCCCTCTCTTCTCCCTCTGTAAGTATATTCTCTTCTCTTTATTAATAAACTGGGGCGAACACCTACGGGTGTATCCCCCTTTTTTGGAGTGTCAAAAAAAAAAGAAAGGCAGATGAATAAAGCCTTGACATTACTTCACTAAGAGGTTTATGTAATAATCTAATGTATATGCTACAGATTCTTGTATCCTTTACTCTTAATTCAATGAAAATTTTTCTTGATTTCCTTCGTATACCCTAGTCATTTGACACTACAAAATATATCACGTTCATCAACTTTTATGTAGATATCTCTCATGTACGATTTCAGTCCTAAACTTCCAGCCACCAATAGTGTTAGGTTTAGAGTAATCTTATTAGGATATTGGAGTCCCAAAGCATGAAATAACATATACTGCCACCGTTGATGTTTTATAACTGTTCAAACTAGTATGTATATATGGGTGTGTATATATATATATTATTTGTATTCCAGAATTGCATCATGATATTGTTTTCCATGCAGAGTAACATTTTAGCTTATTGTTGAAGAACTATAACAGTTTAAGCAACTATGCATCCTTAAAATTTTCTTTTTCATATATGTATCAACATGTCTTTACTTCCAGCCTTAATTTAATGGTAAGATTTATCCTTACTCCTAACGGAATGATAACCAATTCCTTCTATGAAAAACGAGTGCCCAGATTTAATAAAGGAAATTATTTGGCTAAATTAGTCCACTGTTAATACTTGTCTATTACTAAAACATGAAGTAATGCAGTGAGTGTTTTGATCAAGATTTAAGTAATAGATCCAGATATCTAACAAATGCACATTTAATCAAGTTCAATCCCAGTATCCAACTCAATATAACTTCAATGATCATTTATTTCCTAACATTCCAATCCAAATCACTATTCTAAGGCATCCTTAAATTTAGCAGATTTGAAATTTCTACATCCAGGAAACATTACGGTGTAACTTTCACAATGAAATCCCCCAATTTATCATGGCCCTAATAGCATTCCCAACATAAGATTAAGTTTATGTAGTATTACATGCATAACAACAAAAGAAAGAGGGAATTGTACAATAGTGTCTGATTGTGCATGCATTGGCAGCAAGTATGATAGGGACATAGGATGGTACATATATAAATATATATTTAGAGATTTAATCTATTTAACCCTAAACTGAACCCAATTTCCAGGGTTTAATTTCTAAATCAAAATTCCAGAAATTAAGCTTGAATCAGAATAATATCAAAACTGAATCTCAAATCAATTTTCTAGCAACAAAAACTTGTGTGGATCTCATGCATGGCAGCAAGGGATGGGGAAGGAGGTACCTTAAACCTCAAATTTAGAGGGTTTCCTTGACATGCAGAAAGAACTTCAACTGTTGTAGCTGTTAGCTCATCTTGGAGCTGCAAAGATGGCTGGAGAAGCTCTAATAGAAGAAGGAACAACAACAGATTGGAGTGATTTGGCTTCTCACACGGTTGGAAATGGAAGAATAATAAGAATTTGGAGAAAAGTTGGAAGGGAGAAACAGGAAACGAGAGAGATGCCTCGCGCTGAATTGGAGCAGCAGCTCAGACTTCTCGGTTGGAGATAGATGAAAATCCGAGGCTCTCTCTCCCTCTCTCGGTTTGAAGCTATTGAAGAGATGTGGGAGAAAATTGGGATTTTGTTAGAGGGCACGTATGTGTTTATATACCCAAGAGAGTGGCATTGTTGACTGCCAGGTGTAAAAGAAATTCTAGGCAGCTGTGGTTATTATAAGCTGATCTGGATTCTGTAATTTACGTTAGTTTTTTTTGACGTCTGTGTTACTGTACTGATTATATTATTATTTATTATTTTTTTCAATTGTTTAGAATGTTAAAATTGCCCGTATGCGCAGCTCGGGTCTCGGATTTTGACGCACACCATCTCGATTTGATCGTCTCAAAATGACGATCAAAATGAGTATGATATCCATATACTTTTGATCGGGTTTTGAATACCTATTTCCGAGATATGGTTTCGGTTTGGATTTAAATTTTTGGAATGACCTCCGATTGACGAACGGTTGATTCCGTTGGTCTTGTTTCGTCGAATCGGATATAATGACAGTCTCGATTCATTTCGTGGTTTCCGAATTTGCGTTGCGGCTTTTTCGCGGCGCGCATTATGAAGCGACCGATTTTTGGTCGATTTCGCCCGAACGACTTTTGATTCACGACCAATTAGTCGATATAAGTCATCCGATGCCGACCGACAACTTTATTGGGTTAAACGGACCCTAATTGGGCCGAGTTCGGGTTTGGCGGATTTCGGATGTTACACATGGCATAGGGAATACGATCTCTACTCCGAGTCCCTATGGATCACATGAAAACTCTGAGCAAAACAAAAGTTGGGAACCTCACAAAAGATGATAAACATATGCACATCAACTTAAAGATTCGGAATTTGATCGTCGATACTGAATATCTGAGTTGTAGAGTTTGGAAAAATCTAGCATAGCTTCTGGACTGGAGAATCTATATCTATAGCTTGTAACTATACACGATACTCCCTTTTTCTCCCATATTTGTTGGATAACAATGACATCGACAAAGTTGGGAGAAGACTTGAAAAATGAGGAAAACAAAAACATCACATAAACCATCATAATTTCTCGGCTTTTCTTCTAATTTTTTTCAATTATTTGCAAAGGAGATCAACTGATGCACCAGTTAGGAGATGCGAGTGTTGGGATGTTGAGCCGACTAAGAGAGGGCGAGGACGGCCCAAGAAGTGTTGGAAAGAGACCATACGAAGGGATCTTAGTTTTGTGGATATAAGCCCGGGATTGACCTAAGATAGATCTGAATGGAGGCGAAGAATCCATGTAGTCGACCCTACTTAATTGTGGGAAAAGGCTTTGTTGTTGTATTTTTTGCTATTTTTTTCCGGTTATTTTTCTTTTTTATAGCCAACTCGTTATTTTTTCCACATATGATTTTTTTGTTTATGCATATTTTTTTAAAACACGGTCTCTTGGCCCAAATAACGGGACTAAATAACTCAGACACTTTCTTAATATGTCCCACCACCTACGCCCTTACTTTGGGCTCTTATTTTTTTTACAAAACAACCTCCCCTTTTTCTTCTTTTTTTAACCATAGCCCAATTGAGCCCTTCCCTCTTTTTCTTTTCTTCCCTTTTTTTAATAAAGCCATCGACCCACCTGAGCTTTTCTATTGAGGGTTCCCCGATGGAACCCTTCTTATCAAGCACGATGCTTTTGCACGCCACCCCCGATGGGAGTTACCGCTGGAGCTCGAGGGCGCTGCTAGAGGCGAGGCCTTCGCCTGGAGATGGACTTTGAACTTCGAGATCTCCACCTGGAAATGGAAAGGCGTGAGGGGCTCTGCTTGCCGCCTTAAGGTTCTGCTGGGCCATGCGCTTGTAGGTTTCGAGCACAATCAGAGGGCATTGGTGATGCGCCTGGGGAAAGGAGATGCTAAAGATGGAGGGGTAGCGGCTTTGGAAGGAAGAGGAGCACCACCTGAACTGGAGTACGCCACCTACACGAGAAGGGCTATGCCACCTTGAAGCTGAGAAGGTGATCGCCGCTTGCACGCTGCCTGAGGAGATCTTGATGGAGCACCAAGGAGGATAGGAGACACTCAAAGGAGGAGATGGCTCCTCCTGGAGGTGCTAGGGAGCCCTGAACTTGAGATGCGCATCACTGCTACCTTTGATCGAAGAAGATGGGAGCGAGATCGCCTTGTGCACCTGATGCTGCAGCCTGGAATGTGGGAGGTCATGCGATATTTGTTTGGAGGTTCCACGATGGGTGTGGTGGTTGGCTGTTGTGAGATATCTTCAGAACATGGAACCCTCAAGAATTAGGGTTTCATAACATGGAGGAGCATGCCTGTATTGAATTAGGGATTCAAGAAAACCCTACAAACTGGAACTCGAACGATCTTGAGAAATGAACATGAATAATCTTCAAACATCAATCTTCAAGAAAAAGAACTTCGCAATCGAATCCCAAATAAAAATAAAAAGGTTGAAATCCTCGAGAATAGACCCGTTGATCCCATGCTAGAGAATTTGAAATGCGGAAGCGTATGGGAAATAAAGTATAAAGAACAATTAAGAACACGAGATTTTAACGTGGAACCCTACTCTCTAAGGAGCGGGATGAAACTACGGGAGAAGGTCTCAAAGGACCATATGTTGCATAGCACTTTCTCATCTAATACGGGGGGGGGGGGGGTATGGGGCTTCTTATATAGCCTCTACAGACCCTCCAAGTCCCACCACTGGTAGATGTAGGACTAAACACTGGGATGTTGTAAATGAATCTTGCAGTGATCCATTTACCTATCTAGAAGAATGACACATATACTCCAACAATATATATGCTCCATCTTGAGAGGGAGTGCTGAGATATTATTTATCTTTTTATAATTCTATGTATTTTCTTTTCTTTCGGTTTTTATTATATAATTTGCCCAAACAGTTTTCTCCTATGTAAGAGAACCATATAGCCTTATGACTAAGCAATTCATTCGTTTATCTCAACAATTATTATTTGCGACATTTATATACATCAATGAATAGTCTTTGATTCTTATTTATTAATACATAAATGGGTAGCGGGTGGACCTTTTAGTTCATTACATGTACATATGTTTGAATCCTTCAACTTACAACTACGAGTTTTTGGCAGCTAACAACTGATGAATCATGGTTGTCTTTTGATGAGGAGGCGTTTGTCCTGCATAACAAGGTAGTTTTTTGTTCCCTGCAGATTTTTCATACAGTAATTGTGACGACAACACTTGTAGGTCCGTGCCTTTGCAGGTTGGCCAGGAACAAGGACCAAAATTCAGATTTTGACCGATACGTCTGTGAATATCTCAGAGATAAAGATCATTTCAACTAGATTTTTAAATTCCTATACTATAGAGAGTGATAAAGATGAAATAACATTCAGGGGTGATTCTTTGTTGTTTCCTTGTGCTGGGAAGACAGCGCTTGAGGTACAAAACTACTATCATGTATCAACACACACTTGACTCGTCCATGTAAACACTAATGGATGGTAACATGACTAGGTTCTGGTAGTCCAACTTCCTGGTAAGAAGCCCATGAATGCTCGTGATTTCTGCAATGGTTTACGAGGTCAGAGGCTGAAAAAGTTACCCGATGAGAAGTCTTCGTTACCGGTGCACTCTATTGCTACATGACAACTGCAGGTGCAAGAAATATCCTTGTACTTTTATAGTGCTTTACAATACTCTCTCTTACCATATCCGTTCATCCCCTACGTGCAATCCAGTTCCTGAACTCTGTAGCTGTTTTCATTCTGATTTTATGGACCCATTTCCCTAAGAGGGACAGCGGGAGCACTAGGATGAGCACAAGAAAATCCGATGATCGGGGAAAAAATGAAAGGTGATCAGATAGATGAGGAAACATTCTCTCAAGTCCAATTTATGTGGTGTTGTTCACTTTGCACAGCGACAACTATACACGTTGCCAATATTATCCAACTTTGTAGGGATAGAAAACTTGTGCAACTATACTGACTGTGATCAGGGATCTTAAGTGAATCATATATCCTTCTGCTTTTCCTCCGAAGCCTGTATAAAATATGCCTTATTATAAACAACACAGATTGTGACAAATACTATTTTTTCATTCCATTATCTAGATAACTGTAACAGTGGAAGTTCTAGTTGGTAGATTCGGTTCTCTTCCTGTCGAAAAAACATGTGCTAGATATTGACATAAATAAACAACCAAACATAAATATCTCTCTACACATTCCCCCCTTGTGATGATCTGCATGCAGTTGTTTGAGTACTTTATCAATATGATCCCTGTTTTGTTGGCTTGTGGCTGGACATTATTAATTTTTAACCCTCAAACTGATTGGCTTGAAAATGCCTGGGCAAATGGATTATGTACATGGAAAACTCCGCCTTTTTTAGATTGAACGCCCCTTGTTCTCCATGAATCAATCGACCTGCCTGGAAATAAATGGAAAAAAGTTACTTCTGGCAAAAGTAGCATGTTTGTGGAGGATTCGTATGTTGTATGAAAATGACAGATATTTTTGATATATTGAATGTTTACTTGGACAAATTTGTCAAAGTAAAAGTTGCAAATTTATAACATTTTGTACGTTTGTCATTGATTTTGTCTGTTTATTTTATTTGTTAGAAAATATAATGCGGAGCGTATAAGAATAAAATAATCAAAACATTGAAGAACACGGGATTTAACTTGGAACCCTACTCCCTACGGAGCATGATGAAACAACGGGAGAACACCTCAAAGGGCTGATGTATATATTGAACTTTTCTCTCACTAGATATAGAGGGTGAGGGGCTTCGTATATAGCCCTCACTGAGGCTCCACATCCCACAACTAGTAGATATGGGACTAAACAATTGGATGTGGTAAATGGATTTTAGAGGGATCTATTTACCCATCTACTCAAGTGACACATATAAACAAATACTCCAATACTCCCTCTCAAGTTGGAGCATGCGATGCTCAGCTTGGACAAACTGAAAGAAATCTCAACTCACGCTACAAGACCCTACGAACAATATCAACTCAATGCGCACAACTATCAGCTACTATCGAGGGCGTTGCTTCTCATGCCGTGCAGGTGAGGAGGACTAAACAGGCTGAGTGTGAGTCAAATTGAGTGTGCTCTGTATTGCTCCTGTCAGAGGCACAGAAACTGGATGAGTCTCCACTTGGAGACTCTAGCCCGCCACATGTAGAAGACTGGATCATGTGTGCAATCAAGGTTGCAAAAGTTGGTAGTCGGTACTCGGTCGGCTGAGTCACTGACTAGGGATTAATCAGCAGTCGGAAGACTAGTCGGATTTAGTCGGACTTTAATCGGTTTTGAATTTTATGATTATTTTAATATATAAGTCGTTTTTATATATATATATATATATTTACATAGATTATTAAGCAATTGAATTTAAGTAAATTATTAAGCATATTATAATAAGTTTACTTATAAAAACATCAAAATATATAAAAAAACATGGTATCTCCAAGCAAAAATTGGTCGACTAGTGTACCTAATCGGAAACAGGCGGTACTCGGTCGGCCACCCCACTGATTAGACTAGTCGGACCTACTAGTCGGGTCAGTCGGGCGACACTGTGTGCAATTGTTCCATCTCTGAAGGGTCGAACTAGAAAAGCGTGGAAAACATCCTCATCGGAGTCCACGATCGCTGAGAATAGAGTCTGAAAAGGTTTCCTCGTCGGAGAACTAGGTCTCTCCCATACTGGCTCAGAGAATTGGATCTCTACTATGGAGTCCCTATGAAACCACATGAAAACCCTAGCCCACATGGTACAGGGAATGAGATCTATACTTCGAAGTCCATATGGAACACATGAAACTCTGAGCCAACCAGAAAAGATGGGGACCTCACAACTGATGGCATACATGTGCACATCGAACTGCAGACTCGGAAAACATCTGAATATCGAGTTTGAACAATGGTAGAGTCTGAAATCTGAATGGCCTGGAATATGGAGAATCTGGCAATCTGGCCTGTTACTCTACATATACTCCCCCTTTCTCCCATACTTGTCGAAAAATAATGATGACGACCAAGTTGGTAGAAGACAAGAAAGTGGGGAGAGGAAAAAATATCAAATAAGTCGTTCATTTTTTACGGTTTTCGCCCCTTTTTCATTTTTTGCTTGGATATTTGCCTCTTTTTTTAATGGCCATCACATTAATTTTTTTGTAAATAATTCGTTTCATTTTTTCTAGCTTTTCTCACATTTTTTCCCTTTGCGTAAGAACTTTTCTTTTGTACACATCTTTTCTTTTCTTTTTTTTAAAACAAATCCTTTTTTTTATTAATGCAAATGCCCCCACAAGGCCCAGTTGGGCGAAATAGTCTTGTCCCTCTCTCTTTTTTTCTTTTTTTTGAATCACGACACTCTGCTCTTTTTTCATTTATTTTTTTTAAAAACAGAGCACGCCCACTTGGGTTTTACTTTAAGGATCCCCAATTGACTCCTCTTGAAGAATTGTCGCCCCCTCCCATGGGGCTTTTCCTGGAAAGGATGACACCACCTCGAGAAGGAGGGGGCGCGAGGGAGGAGCATCGCCTACTGGGAAGTCAAGTGACCTCTGCCTGGAGGTCTGAGTTAATGGAGCGTCGTCGCTGCTGGGTACAAGGTCTTGCGCTGCATGTGCAAGGGATGCGGGGGTTACAGTAGCTGTAGCTACGAGGAGAGCCACCGACTCGGAGAGGGCTTCTGCGGTTGCCTTTTGCAAGCCTTAACGAGAGATCGTGCGATGGTTGGAGGAGGTGTTTTGATCTCATACTTGAAGTGTGATACATCTATGATGCGCAATACATCTCATCTTGCGCTGCCACCGCTTGGAATGCGGAGTTGCCGCATGTCCATCCTTCCTTTTTCTTTCTTCAAGAACAGAGAGGTAGAGAAGCCCTTGATGGTCGGGAGAGATGGCGTTGTTGCTGCAACAAGATTACTTTTGATTGGAAGCGGTGATGCGCACTGCATGGAGGAGATTACATGAGTGTCGTTGTATCCCTTTCTTCTTATGATGATCACCCAATTCCAGGGCACTTGACCTGGCAATGGAACCTAAGCGATGCCGCCTAGCGATTGGACAAAGGGGTTGTTCCTCGTTCTAGGGTTTGCGCACCTGGAGGAGATCGAGAGCCCACTGCCTTTGAGGGTTATTCCGACTAGATAATCATGGAATGGGAGTCATCACTGCGGGATCTGGGAATTCTAGTGGCGGACTTTGATATGCTATGTCACAGCTTCGTTTTCCATCTTCTGCTTATCACTATAGATAGGGACTAAAAGAAACATTAAGGACCTCCCAAAACCGCCAAAGAGTATCAGGAACCATCGATGATCATTGTTGAGCAAAAATTAGGGTTTCGATAGAAGCATTAGAACTTGAACAATCCCACATATAATAATTTTCAAGAAAATAACATCAAAATCGAATCTCGAACAAAAAATATAAAATACATCCTCGAGAATTGAACCCGCTCTGATACCATGTTAGAAAATATAATGCGGAAGCGTATCGGAATAAAATAATCAAAACATTGAAGAACACGAGATTTAACATGGAGCCCTACTCCCTACGAAGCGGGAAGTTCCATGGGAACCATGGGAGAACGCTTGAAAGGGTTGATGTGTCTATTGAACTTTTCTCTCACTGGATACATAGGGTGAGGGGCTTCTTATATAACCCTCACCAAGTCTCCACATCCCAAAACTGGAATATGTGAGACTAAACATCTGGATGTGGTAAATGGATCCTGGAGGGATTCATTTACCCATCTACTAAAGTGATGCATATAAACAAATACTCCAACACTATTAAAATTAGAACTGGCCTTTCATATCCAATGACATGGAACCATGGTATTAAAAGGCTAGCCTCGAGGCGGTCGAGGCGGAATGAGGCGGGGCTTTTTAGCCTCGAGGCGTACACCTCATATGGAATGGATGAGGCGTACGCCTCAGAAGGTCGAGGCGGTCCGAGGCAGTGAGGCGGTCGAGGCGGGGCGAGGCGGTCTGTGAGGCGTTTTCTGGAATTTAAAGCATTTTTTAAGGATTTAAATTGTCTTATTGTTAGTTTTAGATGCTTATAAATGTATAGTTGTCTAGGATATATTTACAAGATGAATGCTTGAAATTTTAAGTTTGTTTATATTCATATTAAGCATTAAACTTGTCTGATTTTTCCAAGAAATTCTTAATATTACACTTTTAAATACACAATCAATAAAGTTTAAAGAAAAGCTAATGTTAAGTGAGGTGACATAATGAGAAATGTAATATACCAACTAGAAAAAACAAGATTAGATTAAAGGCATGTCAATGTTGTCATATTTTATATATTAGTCATGTAACAAATACATCTAGTCATAATTTTTTATGCACCACAATATTTTTTAGTAAAAAATATGTTGTCTTTGATATTTTAATGACAATTATAGCTAATGATTCTATTTTTGATTGGGTAGAAATTTAGTAGATAGGTTTATGGAATTTACATATCCTTACTTTCACGTTCTTATCTTCATAATTTCATCATATATTACAATGTTCTATATTATATGTATGTCAATTAAGATAATTTCATCATAAATATATTTATTATACTTTTTGTAAGTATTTTTCTATACAAACTGAGGCTTACACCTCGACCGCCTCGAGGCTATGCCTCGCCTCGCCTCGCCTCGCCTCCAGGGAAAACGCCTCGTTCCGCCTTTCGTTTTTTAAAACCTTGCATGTAACTCTACATTTAAGTCCGGTGAGTGCTAACATTATGAAGATATTTCTCATGCCTGCCATCCGCTGGTGCATCTCTTCGGAATATATGCAAATATAAATATCTTATCTTTTAGCGACTCTTATTCACTTCCCAGTTGGATCTTTGAGATTGCAACTTGTTGAAATCGGAAGCTTTTGAGGAGTAGTACATTCATTTATCATTATTCAGCTCAATGAATTAAATATGTTAGCCGGTAAAGGTGATACCTTGTTTTTTCCATCTTGCAGATAATGGCATGTCTTCTATATGGATCTTTTTTTGCTTTGAGAAAAAATCCACTTGGTTGAGCACATTAATGGAGCTCTTGACTGGTTTGTGATAGCATTCTTTATAGCATGAAGAAAAATAGCCAAAATAACCAAAACACATACGATTTATCTAATCTTTAAGTCAGCTACTCTTCTGAGTCCTTTTGTTTTTCGTTGTGCATTATGGACTTTGTGTATTACATGACAATTTTTCTCAAGTTTTTTGCGCATGTCAAAGTGAAAGAAACATTGTAGAATTTCATATGTACATTGCATCAAGAGAGCATGAGAGGGTGATAATTTATAAGGTAAAGTTTTACTTTGTGCCATTAGTAAGATAATGGCGTCGCTTGGTCGAGAAGATGTATGCCAGCATTTATTAAGCTCTACTAGGGATTGGGTTTTTTCCCACGTTCAAAAGCATATATAGGGCTATGGTGAATAACACTTTTCATTCTTCAGTCCTTTCCACATTGTATTAGGGCGGCGGTCCTAGACCGAAGCCTATGCCCTAAAATCCTTATGTCGTTGCCACCACTGACATCCGAGTTGCAGCGGCAGCTACAACCGCCTACCACCATTGACCTTCAGGGGGAGCCACCGTCGGCCAAGCCCGCCGCTGCCGGCAGTCTGATTCTGGAAGGGTTGCTGCACCCCCTTCTCGTGGGTCCTGCTAGGTCTGCTTTGGATCCTAGGGTGTGGTTTTTGATCTTCTAAAACCATTCTAGGTATCTAAAGAAGTCTCCAGTGGATGGAAGAGGTTGTGCTATGAGTCTACACCCACATCCGTCTTCATATATGTCTGTGTAGTCATTGTTATTCCAGTTTGCAACCCCGGTCTTGGAGATTGATGTCGTCATGTCAGACAACAAAGCAAATGTTCCATCCCTAGGTGCCTTCAAAGGTCCATCATCCATCGTGAAGATGTATGGAACAAACTATGAACGATGGGCCATGCAGTTCATGAGCCTAATGCAATGTAATGGCACGAAGCATATCCTCACACAGGAGGAGCCTGTTAACAAGACCGAGGTTAACACCTCATGGGAGGCAGATGACGCTTATGCATGTGTGGCTTTCTGGGATTGTGTCCTTAGAGATAACCAATGATATACTGAATCAACCCACAATGAAGGCTATTAGGGACATTCTCGCCGCTACGTACTCTCCGATGAAGAACGAGTCAAAGTTTCTGCAACTTCAGCTTGGCATCTTCACGTCAAAGCAGAATGGACATCCTCTTCATACCCTTTACACTTCTCTAAGGGGTATGTTTGAGAAGTTACATGTTTATATTCCCTTGACTACCACACCAGAGCACCCCAAGCCATATCGGGATTCAGTGATGACCGGAGTTTTTCTAACGGCACTTGACTGTGAGTATGATGCTGCTAGAGCACATATTCTTACTGATGCCACTCCTCCAATGGAGGAGGCATATCACAGGTTGAGCAGGCTCTCCATACCTTCTGGTAATATTCAACTGCCTCAGACATCATCAGCTATGGCAGCATCTCGTGGTAGGGGAAGCCTTATACAGTATCGTGGTCAAGGTGCTCGTGGCAGGGAAGGGGGTAGTCTCCCCTTCCCCCTGTCTGCCTTGTACTTACCGCCACAGGCCAAGTTACTCTAAGGAAACATGTTATTCTAAGCATGGGTTTTCAGCTTCAGCACGTGTGGCAGAACAGACCTAACGGGTTGAAAGTTCTTACCGTGCATTTGATCAAGATAGACTAGTAGTGTGACTCAGGGATATTATGTATGTTCCTTGGTTAACTAGCTCTCTGTCAGGATCATCAGAGGTAGCAGCCTCAGCTTCTGCGTCCACATCAGGTTTAACATATGCTTTTACTAGCTGTTACATATTTATCGAAATGTATTATGGATTCATGAGCTTCCCATCATCTCTATGGTGACCGAGGATAGTTTAGTACTTATAGTCCAACTCAATCAGGTAGGTCGGTTGTAATAGTAGATGAGACACACTCTCCCATTAATGCTCAAGAGGAGGTGCAGTTAACTCTTGCAATGCGGCTTCAGAATGTTCTCTACACTCTTGAATTTTCTATGAATTTACTATCCATTAGTCAAATCACCAAGTATTTACATTGTCGTGCCATATTTGATCCTTCTGCTCTTGTGTTTCAAGACATTCTTACGGGTAGGGTGATTGGATCTGGCCGTGAACAAGGAGGCCACTACAGATTGGTACTATTGGGAAGAATGATAAACTTATTTTATTCCTTGAGCCCTAAGCACTCTTATATATGGAGAGATTTGTGAGAAAATTACATAAAGCAGACAGAGGGAAAAGGAAATTTATAAAAAGATACATAAACATGAAATATATTTCTACACTCCCTCTCAAGATAGATCATAGATATATATATCATGCTTAGCTTGGATGAACACTTCTGGAAGGATGCTCTAAGTAAGGATTTGGTGAAAATGTTTGTCGTCTGGTCTCCTGAGCTGACATGGGATGTGGAAATGAATCCCTTCTGGATCATGTCACTTATATAATGGCAATCAACCTCAATGCGTACTGTCATCTCGTAGAATGGAGGTTTATTAGCAATGAATAAGACAGCCTGATTGTCGCATTCCAACGACATGGGAAGAGGAACATCTATATGTAGATCTGTTAGAACTGCTCTTACACACATTACTTTTGTACATGCTTGTGTCATAGCTCTATACTCATATTCAACATTAGATCTAGCAACAACAATTTGCTTCTTACTTTTTCAAGAGACTAGTGAATCTCCAACAAATATAGTAAATCCTGATGTGGACTTCCTATCCTTGGGGCACCCTGCATAGTCTGCGTCTGTGCATGCTGATATAGTAATAGTGCCACCCTTTTTAAATAGCAGCCATGCACATGGAGATGATTTAAGGTACCTTAGTATCATCTGTATAATATCCATATGTACCTGACGATGTTGTTGCATGAACCGACTCACCCAACTAACTGCAAATGAAATATCGGGTCTAGTAGTGGTAACATAACGAAGCTTTCCCACCAGTTCCATGTATCTTCTCCTGCCAACCTCATCAGTATCATCATCATCAAACTTCATGCTTGGATCCATAGGTGTAGTAGCAGGTCGAAATCCATGTATACCCGTATCACTTAGGAAGTCAGTGACATATTTTTTTTGAGTCATCACAAGCCCTTGTTGATTACTGGGAAACTCCAGTTCCAGAAAGTATCTAAGAGCTCCTAGATCTTTGGTAACAAATTCACGACCCAAAAATTCTTTCGCCCTCTTCATTCCATGCATATCATCTCCTGTAATAAGTATATCATCAACATACACCATAATAGCAGTCATACCTCTGGAGGTTCTCTGTACAAAAAGAGAGTGATCTGCATTCGACCGTTTAAACCCTTGCTTCTCAAACAACTCTGAGAGATTCTGGAACCAAGCTCTTGGGCTTTGCATAAGGCCATAGATTTCCTTATGAAATCTAAATACCTGTGAACACTCCCCCTCAGCTGGAAACCCCAATGGCTGCTGCATGGAGACTTCCTTCTAAAGATCACCATACAAAAAGGCATTCTTGACATCCAACTGAAACAGGGGCCAATCTTGAACTACAACAACAGATAAAAGAATCCATAAGGTAGAATGACGAGCAACTGGAGAGAATGTGTCAAGGTAACTGTTAGAAAATAGAGAATGCTGAAACAGAATCATAGAATAGAGAAATAAACTTGAATAACACTGAAATTTTTATGTAGAACCCTACTCCCTAAGGAGCGGGATGAAACCACGGTCATCTTGATACAATGGGTGTTGGGGTCTATATATAGCGTTCACTGAGTCTCCACATCTTCAAACTGGTAGATGTAAGACTGAACAACTGGATGGGGTAAATGAATCTTGGAGAGATCCATTTATCCTCCTACAACTCATGTGATGTACAACCAAATACTCCAACACTCTCCCTCAATTTGGAACATGCAATGCTCAACTTGGACAAACAAAAAGAAACTCAACTCACGCTATAAGACACTATAGACAATATCAACTCAACGCGCACAACTGCTGCTGTCGAGGACGTTGCTTCTCATGCCGTGCAGGTGAGAAGGACAAATGTGTTGGAGTGCAAGTTTACTGAATCTCCTCGTCGGAGAGCGTATGCTCTGAACTGCTGATAAATCGATGAAATCACCCTTTTAATAGTGTCGAATTAATGTTCGATTTTTGTTCGTTGCGGTCGGGTGAAATTGGATCAATCAAAAACCACTTAATTAATTTTACAATTAAACGTAAACGGTCAAATGTTTCTTACTTGGGCAAGATCACGGTCAAACTCAGGGAAACAACTTTCTCCTTAGATTTGTTTCTAGTCGATCTAGATGCTAGATTTTCAGAGAAGCATCTTTTGGTATTTTAAATGCAATAAATGAATGACATGCAATTTTGAGCTAGTTCATGGACTAAAATGCAAATTTCTATCAACTCAAGTCCAAAAATCCTCAAACTTAGCCAGAAGTTGAATAATGATGAAATTAAGTTACTGCAATTTTTTTAGAATTTTCTGATGCAATATAAATCAATTATGAATAAAATATGCAGACTAGGTGATTTTCGCAATGTTAATTTTAATAAATAACAAACTAATTTATTTTGCAGAAATAAAATTATCCTAGATTAGTCTATGTGAGGCGAATCCAGGAAAATTATAAGATCCAAAACATAATTGATCTGTGACCTATTAGAAATTAATTAAGCAAATCACCAAACAATTTATTCTTACTTCGATGTGCGCGCAAATGTGCTGAATTTTTTAGCATTAATAAAACCACTCAAATCTACCTACTGTGAATTTTTTGTAATTTTTAGAGCAAGGATTAATTTAATATTGAATTAGTAGAAGGGTTTTCACGCAATTTATCCAGGACAGGGGGTGTTGTGCACGCGTGCTGACGTCACAAGGTTGGCGCGGACTTCGGCGTAAAATCTGGAAAGAGATGAGAGTCCCTTGCAATTTTCCCTCTAAGCGCACATGCAAAGCACATGATCTTCAACTTGTAGGATCTGCTGGTGTTGGCACAGAACAGGAATGACATGAGCACATTTTCCACCCCCGCTCACGTGCACCTCCTGTGAGCACGAGTCTTGGGCGGTGGGCGATCTGGCCGACAAGCACGAGCGACAGGGGAGCTCGGCGATGGAAGCGAAGGGTCGCGGTCTCTGCATTGAGAGGCGACACAGCTAAGCCCCTCATGAGGTGCTGATACAGGCGGAGGACGGGCATGCGAACACGAGCTGGTGGCTCACATGGACGGGGAGCGAGCTGGCAAAGGGTGGTGCGGAGGGTGCTCATTGAATCCAAGGTCGACACACGACCTTGGTTGCTTCGAAAAAACCCACATGTGAAGCTTTAAAGGCGGCGGTGCTCTGTTGTTGATGCTGTTGAGGAGATGCGGATGGAGCCTAAGGTCGTCGGCGTGCGATGTTGAGATGGCGTGGAGGTGCGGCAACGTTAACGACGATTGTGTGATGAAGGTGAAGCAGAAGGTGGCTGCGTTGCAGTACGGAGGCATCGACGAGTGATGGAGGCGAGGCTCAGCGACGACCTTTGTGTGGGAACTGAGGGGAGGAGTGTACTGACAATGATGGTGGGTGGGTGCCCTGAGGTGTAGCTCGCGAAGGTGGAGGTACGAGCGGAGAGAAGTGGCGGAACAGTGGTGGAGTTAACCAAGTAGAAGGGGATGAAGAGAGTGATGGAAGGAAATAAGCAAAAGAAGGAAGATAGAGAAAAGCAAAAGAAGTAGAGGAAGAAGAGAAGGAGAAAGAACAAGAAGAACATGAGAAGTAGGGTTCTTGCGGTTGTGCCTGGAAGTGAACCGGGGTTGGTCCTCGATCGTCGCTCGACGCAGCGGCAATGCGGAGCTGGGCAATTGCGTAGAGCGGCTGTTGCAAGGTCACCGGAGACGATGTACCTTGGATCTCGCCTAGAATACCGGTCGTCGTTCACGAAGGCTTTCTCTCACTGTCACCTAGAGAGAAACATAGCTCAGGTCTTCCAAAACAATGGTGGATCGCTTGAGTCTGGAGGAGGAGCTCTTTTAAGGACGGTTGAGAGCGAGCGAGAAGGACGAGTATCGTAGGGACGAGTGGGAGATATCGGTGGAGTAGGCGCGGACGGTTACAGCTCGAGGGAAGAGAAAAAGATGGCAAGAGGGGAGGTCGCGGGCGGGTGGCGCTATTGTCCGCGCAAGGTGATGAGCCTACGTCTACCCTACCTAATTCAACCGGATTAATGATCGAGTTAAAAGTGTCGTTCGTTGTAGTCGGGTAAACAAAGACTGGTCAAAAACCACTTAGATTAACTGAATTAAATGCAAGCAACAAATTTATTTTACTTGGGCAAGCCCAAGGTCGAACTCAGGGAGGCAGTTTTCTCCTTAGGTTAGTTTGAAGTTTATTTCGATGTTAGACTTTCAGGAGAATATTTTTTTGTCATATTTTACTTTTATGCAATTAAAGGAAAGACAATGCAATTTCAAGCCAAATTTTAAGGCTAAATCACAAACTATGGTCAAATGAAGTCCAAAAAGAATGAAACTTGGCCAGAAGATGATATACAATTCAACTAAGCTACTGCATTTTTTTGGATTTTTAGACTCTAAATGAATTAATTATGAATTAAATATGAATGCGGGGTAGTTTTTGCAAGATTGATTTAAATAAATACCAAAAGACATCATTTTCAGATATAAAAATTATCCTAGATAGTTCTATGTGAAAGGAATGCAGGAAAATCGATAAACCTAAAAATTGATGTGTATTGGACCTATTAAAAATCAATTTAGCAAAAGATTAATTAATTTATTCAGGCCTCGTGATGCATGCAAATGATATGATTTTTGGGCACAGTGCAGAATAACTTAAACTAATTCTATTGTGATTTTTTGGTTATTTTTTGGAGCTATAAATAATTTAATATTGACTTTAAAGCACACAGTGGGCAAACTATGTCAATTTCCACAAAAATAAATATATTAAATTCTTCAATGCTCACAAAAATGTGACACGTGTCACAAAGATAAAGCACAAGTTTAACTACAATATGCAATTTTTGGAATTTAAAAATGATGATAAATGAATGCCTAAATATGCGTGCAACACAGGGACTGAAATGCAAACAGAAATTTAAAGTGCTCAAATTAAAACATGCATACAGGGACTAAAGTGTAAATACCGATAATGTTGGGGGTATGCGTGCAATATATCCACAAGAACACGTACGTCTCACGAGTTGCTCTTGGAAGGGACTGGAATGCAATATCGAAAACTTGCAGGGGCCCTGTGCAAATTGCCCAAACCACACGTGAGGGATACGTGAGATCTAGGTTCGGGAGGCGTCGGAGGCTCGGGCGGTGGCTCGGATGCTCTGGAGGTTCGGGCGTGCTTCGGGTGCTCCGAGCCTAAGGGTCAGAGAAGAGGCTCGGAGGGCGCTAAATGGCGAAAGATGGGTCGTTAGCTGATCCAACGACTGCTGGAGATGGAGACGTGTCCGCCTGAGAACCGTCAGATCAAGATGATCCAATGGTGGTTTGACTTCTGGAGCACAGTGGCGTGGCGTGATGCTGGTCGTTGGATCAAGATGGATCCAATGGTATCTGTAGTTGCTGGCGAGGGCGACATGGACGAATGAGGACCGTTAAATCCTCCGGATCCAACGGAGGCGGAAGTGGGCGACGTGGCTCGATCGGGACCATCCGATCCAGACGATCGGACGGTGGCTGCTTGTCGTTTTCCTCCGGTCCGCCGCCTACTACGACGGACGTGGCTGTGCTCCGGTGATGGGCTCCTGGCTCCGCCGCCATACCTCGTGGTCGGTGAAGATCGTTGGAGGCTCCTGGATAGCTCGGAATGGTCATGGGGGCGTGGCGGAGCGATCGGCGTGTCGAAACAGAGCTAGGGAGGTCTGTAGGTTGGAGATGATGAAGCTCGAAGGAGCTCCGACTAAGCTTCCGACCAATGAGGATAGCAACTTCTGCAAGGTGAGCTGATGCCAAAAGATGGTGCTCGTATTCGCATGAAGTGCAGGGAGTGGTGCGAGGCCTGTCGCGTGAAGCGTTGGCCGAGCGGAGGAGTTCTTTAGCCGTGACCGACGAAGCGATGGTCAGAGATGGTGCGACGTGTCGTGAAGGTGATCTGATGGTGCCGCGAAGACGAGAGCTCCAAGGCGGAGCTCAGGCAATGATCGATGGATGGTGGTGTCGAGCAGAGAAAGCAGGAAAAATGAGAGAAAATAGAGGGAAAAGAAGACGAAGATCGGAGAAGGAATGGAGGAGGCTACCTGGGTTCTGAGGCTTGGTGGAGGCTCTGGTCGTCGCTCAAGGGCTGGTAGCAACCCGAGCTCGAGCAGCTCGTCAGAGGAGCTGTTACACGGTGAAGATACGCCACGGATCTCGCCGGAGGTGGACTACCGTCTTCGCTCGATTTCGTGCCTAATCGCTGTCACCGATGGGTAGAGGAGAGCTCTAGGGTACCTCGTGCTACGGCAGATGAGGCTGAAATTCGCCGGTTCTGTTCATGAAAGCGGTCCGTGCAGCCGCATATGTGGCCGCATATGCCTAAGCGGCCTCCTCACCGCGCCGATTATCTGAAGCCCCGCTTTATGCACCATTTGTGCATATATGGCCCGCATATGCAGGCTGTACGGGCGCATATGCGCTATGTGCGCCCGCTTAAGGTCTAGTTGGATAATCGAATACGGATCTTAACATCTGGATCTTGTATTATTTTGATTCTATATATTAAATCAGATTATGTAATACTATCTTTGATGATTTTGATATTTAGTTGTACTATTTTGAGCTCTACATGAAACGCATTTTTCTTGGATCTTCTGTTGGATCACATTTATTTATAAAATCATTTTAGTTGTAGTCACTTTTGTAAATATTTATTTATTTCTAAACAAATAGAAAACCACGTAGAACCACATATACCCCGCATATGCCCTCGTATACTGCTTAATCACTATTTAGTGACCTGTCCGAATGCATACGCATACCGCTTTCCTGAACCTTGTTCGCCGGAGATGGAGTATTTATAAGAAGAAGGTGGAGGGTCCAGGCAACGGAGGCGTGGAGTTTGTGGAGCGAGGACAAAGGGGGTCATGGTGTGCGTGGGTGCTGGTGAGGATGAGGGAGATACGAGCTTCATCGTGGAGTGATCAATGGGTGGAGATGGTGGCTGTAGTGGCGCCAAAAATAGAAAGGGGGAGGAGACGACGCGAGGTGGGGTGACCTGGGCGAGGTTCTTTTGGAGGAAGAAGATGATGTCGTGGCCGTTGGATCTCGCGATCCAACGACCAGGATATGGACGTGCGGGAACGGGTAGGATTAGATCTGGAAATGGAATCGGACGGCTGGAATCACAACAAAGATGAATGGCGCAGATTGAGGCGTTACGAGATGATCGTGTGGTGTGGTTGATGACACGTGGCGGGCTGAAAATGAGGTGGAGACGAACGGTGTGGATGAGATCAGGAGGAAGATCAGACGACTGAAATGGGTTGCGGAATGGATGGCCGAGATCTGAAGGAAGGGGAAGCCATTGGGTGGCTATGGGTCTGACGCGTGGCGCTAGGATGTAGAGGCGCTGGCGAACGAAACAGATGCGATCTGGGCCTCGATCAGACGGGTGCGAGGTGATGCGGTCGTGGACGGCTGAGATTTGGAGGGCAGGGGTCCAATCCAATGGCCAAGAGGGGTGCGTGGCGGGTAAATGAGTGGGCCACGTGGCGCAACCAGAGGGTGCCACATGGCCTAATCAGATTGGCTGAGGAAGAAAGTGAAATAAGAGGGAAAAATGACCGAATTTGGAAAAACTCAAAACATAAAAGATGTAGATCTCGATGAGATCTACAAGTTTCATGTTTACTAAAAACGGAAACGAGGTCGAATAAAGTAATAAAATACAAGGGTACAATACACATACATATAGTACACAATGGGGGCCCAAAACTCAAGTTTTGCATACGGGCTCCGATTTAAATGAAATTGGTCTCATTTTGAAGGTCTCTGAATGTGTATTATTTTACAAGTGAGTAGACCTAGATCGGAGGCTGTAAGAGAGATATGTGCATTCTAAGGTCCATGGTCTCAAACTTGGTTTGGGGTTTATTTGTCAATTTTACATGTTAGCATTTTTTTTGGTATTTTCCTTTAATTAATGTAAGTAATATATACACTATAGAGTAAATTTATGGGATTTATAGTTAGTGTAAAATATATACAGATAAGTGATTTTACAAGTGGATTTGGCTTCTTATTTCATGCAGATGTCAATGCTAAAATGCAGATATTATCAATGCATTTATGAATGCTAATTATGCAATATTGGTGGAAATATGCTTCTAATTACTCGGGAACAAGGCTCTATTTTCAATTCTAAGAGTGATGCATCACAGATTCATCACAAGGCGCGGGGACAATTGTTGTGAAGGGGGCACGGGTGCACGCACGGGCGGAGGGCCCGGTCATGCGAGAGGAAGGGGAAGGGGGCTATCACGTGTGTCGCATGTGATGAGTGGCTTGAAGGGGGAGGCGCCATATGGCACGCAGAGAGGCGTCCACGTGGCGGGTAAATTTTTTAAATTTTTTTGTTAGTTTTTTTATTTACATAATAAATAATAATAGATAAGTATAAATATTTAAATAAAATATAGGCAATAAAAATAAGATAATAATATTGAATTAAACTAATTAAAATAGATAATAATAAATAAATAAAGTCATGAATATAAAATAAATAATTAAAGTTATATAATTAAAATCAATACTTAAAATATTTAAAATAAGAATAAATAAATAAAATAAAATAATAAATAAAAATGGCGTGACACGTGATCGCTCCAGGATTGCCACGTGTCGCTCCCAGAAAAATCACAAATTAAATCAAAATAAAAATAAAAAGAAATAAAAGGGGTCCAATAAAAAAGTGGTCAACATGAAAGTTGCTCGTCTCGACGAGATCTACAACTTTAGTGAAGGATCGAAAGTCAAAATAAGCAATACATACAAAGTTATATTTTTGGGTGGTATCTTACTTGCATAAAATACCACATTTTTATCTTTTTATTTTTTTGTCATTTTTAAATAAGAGAAAAATCAAAATAAAGTTAGATTGAAAGAAATATTTACAACATAATCTAATTAAGAAAATAAAAAGATAAAGTGAAGGGTATTTTAGTCAATATGTACAATATACAATGGGGGTTCGAAACCCAAGTTTCACATACGAACTCCATTTTTTATGAAATTGATCTTGTTTTGAAGGTCTTTTGTAGAGATATGTTTCTTTACCTTTGTTATTTCATGTTTCAGTACTATTTCCTATTTCCCTGTACTTGTAAATATCTTTTGTAATTTACCCATAGGCTACTCTCCTATATAAGGGAGCCTAGGGTTCACAGAATAACAACTCTTTCTATTTTTCCAACATGGTATCAGCGCGACGGTCTTAGATCGGAGCTCCTCTGCCAAAACCCTAACCCTAATCCTCACCGCAAGCCCCTCTCGCTCGCACCGCTCCTCAGGCCTCTTCTATGCGCTTTGCCCCGCCTCCACGAGCCGCACCCTGCCTCCACGCATTGTGCCTCGTATCCACGCCATGTACCGTGCCTCCTTGCGCCTTGGGCCTCGGGGCTCGGGCATCGTCGTCGTGCCTTGTGCCTAGGCCACCGCCACCTAAGTTTTTCCCTTGCCGAGGCCGGCTTTGCCTTGAATCCGGTACGTGTCGACTAGGTTTCTCTAACCTAGCCATCTAGGCCTCATCGTTGCCTAGGCTCTCGTCGAGTCTTCTTAATGGGTTTAGTTGTATGAGTTATGCATGCAACCGAACCCGTGAATGTCAGTGTAGACAACACTCTATCCAGTCTACAATCTTAGTCTTTTGTTATCATCATGTCTGAAAGCAAAGGCTGATATTCCCTCCACAGGCGCCTTCAGAGGTCCTGCGCCCATTGTGAAGATGGATGGGTGAAACTATGAACTGTGGTCTATGCAGTTCATGAGTATGATGAAGTCTACCGGTAAGAAACACATTCTTACCGAGGAAGAGCATGCTGAGAAGACTGGGGTTAATGCCTCACGGGAGGCGAATGATGCATACGCCAAGGTCTGGCTATCAGAAACATTAGCAGTTGAGATTGCTAATGATATTCTCCATAAGCCCACTGCCAAAGCAATGTGGGATATTCTTGCGGCTACCTATTCACAAGCATAGAATGAGATAAAGATTCTACAACTTCAGCATGATATCTTTACAATCAAGTAGAATGGACAACCTCTCCACGCGCTATATACATCTTTGCGTGGAATGTTTGAGAAACTCTATAGCTACATGCTTCTCACATCGACCGTTGAGCAATAGAAGGCCTACATGAATGCCACCATGCTCAGTGTGTTCCTGGCAGCGCTAGATCCTGAATATGAGGCGGCCCGTTCCCAAATATTGGCCGACTCCACGATTCCTCCTATGGAGGAAGCTTTTCGCAGATTTAGTAGGATCATTGTTCCATCGTTTATGGCATCTCGGGCATCTTTTGTGATGGCAGCCTCTCGTGGTCGAGGAGATCCTTCTCAGTTTCGTGGACAAGGACCTCGTAGCAGAGGAGGTCGCGTTCGTTAGTCATGTATCTTTTGCCATCGTCCTGGACATACAGAGGATACATGCTACTCCAAGCATGGATTCCTTGCCTATGCTCGAGTAGCTAAGCAGATTGAGCCTCCTGTCGCATCTTCTCTGGATCAACGTTTTGAGGATCTTATAGCATGATTGAGGGGCATCATACCTTCTTCTGGTCATGTGACATCTCCATTGGCCCCTGGGAGTCATTCAGAGGCAGCTGCTTTAGCCTCCTCCAGTACCGTAGGTAGTACTTATGCACTCACTAGCAGTGGTAGAACTGATGCTATAGAATGGATTATGGACTTCGTCGCCACACATCATTTATGTGGCGACAAGGGTCAACTCACAGCATACAGACAGGTTCCTTCAAGATGAACTGTGATCATTGCAGATGGGACTCATTCCCCAATTACTGGACAGGGGGAGATTAGTTTGACACCCTCTTTGCATCTGCAGAATGTGTTACATGCACCTGATTTCTCTATGAATTTGTTGTCCATTAGTCAGATTACAAAGGATTTACATTTTTGAGACATTTTTGACCCATCTTCTCTTGTTTTTCAGGACATCCTTACGGGCAAGGTGATTGGGTGTGGCCATGAGCAAGGCAGTCTGTATCGCCTAGTTTGAACTTCCTATGCTGGAATCTCCTCTCTACTTGACTTGTCTCCCCATTTACGTGGCACCTAAGCTTTGGTCATCTCCCACTTCGGAAACTATGTCATGTTCTGCCTCAGATCTCGCCTCATGCGTCCTTTCAATGTGAGGCATATCAGTTGGGAAAGCATCGCCGCTCTACCTCCTCACCACCTCATCAATGAAGAGCTACGTGCATTGTGCTTATCCAAGTTAGGTCACTGTCTATAAGAATCATGCGTGTGCACGAGATATTCTATTTAGACTAATCAAGATGACATGTGAATATAGACTTACGGACTCAAAGAATTAAGTCACTTGACCTGAGAATTCTGAACTCCATTTCCTATAAGGTTCCTCTGAAGTTAGGTGGATTAAGGTCAAATCAAGTCCCTCCTCACCATCTATTTATAACTCTGTTCAGAACCCACTAACTTTTCACATTGCATATGCAAATGAGGTGCAGATGACATGCTATGTAGATGAATGCAAGACTCTTTTCTTTTCTTTTTGAATGCAGAGATGATATGCAAGAGTAAACAAGAATCCTTTGATTCTGATTTTTTTTGTAAAATTATACAAGTGTATTTTACGATTTTTTTCAATTTTTACCCACCCCGTAATTATTGCATAGTATTGTATAGTATATACAAAAATACACGAAAGTACGAGCTATGGGTAAAGTATATATGCAATATATATACGCCCTTCTATACTTAGCGTGGGTTATGTCCTCAGAGCACGAAAAGCAAGGAAAAAGACATAGCTCGTGCTAAGCGTAGGAGAGCTAAAATTACAAAAAGTATAGAGCCCCCTTATACTTAGGCTCTAGCAGCCTAAGTGTAGAAAAAAATCAAAAAACGAGGCGGGCGAGGTCAAAAGGGAAAATGGACAGTATATACATGGCGGGCATCGGTTTCCCCTATACTTAGGCTTTGGTCAACCTAAGTATAGGACATGCCTTGGAATTCTGTGCTCATTATCTCTCCAGTTATTTTTCAACCAGGGGAATTATTCATTAAACATCATGTGCCAATACTTCACAACAAAATGGTATTGCAGAAAGGAAGCATCGCCACTTGCTTGATGTTTCAAGGACACTTCTCATTCAGAGTCATGCTCATATTCCTTTTGGGGCGATGTTATTCTAAGGACATGTTATTATATTAATCGCATGCCCTCGTCGGTCTTAGGTGAGAAAATTCCTTTCTCTTGCCTTCCCTGAGAAGGAATTGTTCTCCTTCACTCCTCGAATGTTTAGCTCAGTCGCGCTCATCCATCAAGTGTCCCTGGGTATTGACAAGCTCTCTCCTAGAGTTGTCAAGTGTGTCTTTGTTGGATACTCTAAAACACAGAAAGGATATATGTGTTATGATCCAATACGCAGGAAGTATTACGTTAGTGTCGATGTCACATTTTTTGAGTTCGTGATGTACTTTTCTCCTACAGGTGATCAGTTGACGGTAATATATACATGCCGCCACCACCACCACTCCACCACCACCATCTCCTTCATCACCATCATCACCACTTCCTATGCTACCTCAACCTACTATAACGGTCCATGTTCCACCCTTACCTCACCATTACACCTGACGGCCTGCTTCTGCTCATGGTCATATTCATCATCTAGCACGCATGAGGTATGTTCTTGTAGTACTATTTCTAATGAATTGTCTAATGGTCTACCGGCGCAGGATTCTTTACAGGAGACAGATGTAGAGCCTGCAGTTTTGGATCTGCCTATTGCACTTCGGAAGCTGAAGCGTAGTTGTGCATCATATCGTATAGCATCTATGGTATCTTTTGATCGCTTAACATGCGATTTCAGGAATTTTGTGGTTGCCTTATCAGCTGTGGATATTCCACGGAATTATAAAGATGCTTTGAAGGACAGTAGATGGCGTTTGGCCATGAAAGAAGAGATGATTGCTCTTCAGTCGAGAGGCACTTGGAGCCTTGTCCCAGCTCCCACTGGAGTCTCTGCAATTAGCTGTAAATGGGTGTTTACAGTTAAGCATAATGCAGATGGTACCATCGACAGATACAAGGCCACCAGGTTGCGCGGGGTTTACACAGACATACGGGGGGGCTGGGATTATCTCGATACATTCTCACCAGTTGCTTGTCATTCCACCTTATGGATTCTTCTCTTTGTTGATGTCATGAGAGATTGGTCATTGTTTTAGTTAGATGTCAAGAATGCATTTCTGTATGGTGATCTTCAGGAGGAAGTCTACATGCAACAACCACCGAGATTTGCTATTGAGGGGGAGTATTGTGTAGACTTCATCAGGAGATATATGACCTTAAGCAGAGCCCTAGAGCTTTGGTTCCAGAAGCTTTCAGACTTGTTTGAGAAACGAGGGTACAAATGCTCGAATGCAGATCATTCCTTTTTATACAGAAGACATCCAGTGGTATGGTCGCTATTATGGTGTATGCTGATGATATTCTTATTACAAGAGATGATGAACAAGGACTAAAATGGGCGAAGAACTTCTGGGTCGTGAATTTGTCACAATGGATCTTGGAGTTCTTAGATACTTTCTGTGACTGGAGCTTGCCAGAAATCAGCAAGGGTTTGTGATGACCCAAAGGAAATATGTCGTTGATTTGCTAAATGACACGGGAATGTTTGGATATCGACCTGCTTCCACACCCATGGATCCAAGCATGGAACTATATGATGATGAGACTGATGAGGTAGATAGGAGAAGATACAGAGAGCTGGTAGGAAAGCTCCTTTATGTTACCATCACTACACCCGATATTTCTTTTGTTGTTGGTCGGGTAAGCCAATTCATAGAGCAACCACGTCAGGTTCATATGGATGTTATACATATGATACTCAGGTATCTTAAATCATCTCCAGGTGCAGGTCTACTATTTAAAAAAGGCAAGGAGATTACCATCTCAGCATGTGTCGATGCAGGATTATGCAGGGTGTCCGAAGGATAGGAAATCCACTACTGGGTTGATGTATATGTTGGAGATTCACTTGTCTCATGGAGGAGCAAGAAGCAAACTGTTGTAGCCATATCTAGTGTTGAGTCTGAATATAGGGCTATGTCCCAAGCTAGTATAGAAATGATGTGGGATTGAGTTGTCATTACAAATCTATGTATAGAAGTTCCCATTCCTATGGCACTAGAATGTGGCAATCAGGCAGCTATATTTATTGCAAATAATTCGGCATTTCATGAGCGTACCAAACACATCGAGGTTGATTGTCACTATATAGGAGATATGATTCAGAAGGGCTTTATTTCCACATTTCTAGTCAGCTCAGGGAACCAGACTGCAGATATCTTCACCAAGGCCTTAGTCAAAGGACCTTTTCAGAAGTGTTCGTCCAATCTGAGTATGATCGACATCTATGCTCCATCTTGAGGGGAGTGTAGAGATATGTTTCTTTACCTTTTTTATTTCCTATTTCAGTACTATTTCCTAATTCTTTGTACTTATGAATGCCTTTTGTAATTTACCCATAGGCTACTCTCCTATATAAGAGATCCTAGGGTTCACAGAATAAACAACTCTTTTTATTTTCCAAGCATCTTTGAATGTATATTACTTTAAAAGTGAGTAGACCTAAATCGACCATTGTATAAGAGGGATATGCACATTTTAAGGTTCATAGTCTCAAAGTTGGATTTGGGATTTATAGGACAATTTTACAAGTTAGTATTTTTTTGTTTTTTTATTGTTGTTAGTAATATATACACTATAGAGTTGGTTTTATTGGATTGGAGTTAGTATAAAATAGATACAAATAGTTGAAGTTAGCTATTATACAAGTGAATATTTACAAGTGAATTTGGCTTCTTATTTAATGTACATATGAATGCTAAAATGCACATAATATTTACACATGCATGAATGCTAATTATACAGAATAAATGGAGAAATGCAGCTAAGTACTCAGGAACGAAGCTCTATTTTCAACTTTTAGAGTGATGAATCACATATTCAACAACTGCGCCTGTCAGAGTCACTGCAACTGGGAATGAGTTTCCTCATTGAAGTACTCTGGCCCGCCACAACATGTGGACAACTGCTCCATCTTTAAAAAGGGCTGAACTGAAATGGCTGTGGAAGTGCAATCCTCGTCAGAGTCCATGGTCACTGGAGAATGGAATATGGAAGTCTCCTTGTCGGAGAACTGTGTCTCTCCCATCTGGCACAAAGAATGGTACTCTACTCTGGAGTACCTATGATGCCACATGAAAACCCTTGCCAACATGGCATAGGGAATGATCCTCTACTCTGGAGTCCCTATGGCTCACATGAAAACGCTGGCCGAAACACAAGAATGATGGGGATTGCGATAAATGATGGCAAACAAGTACACATCTGAAAATGACCTGCAAACATGTGTGTGTCTGAAACTGAAGACTCGAAATCTATTGTCGAGTATGAATATCTGCCGACTGTAGAGTTTGGAAATCTGGCGTGTTCTGAAATCTGACATCTGAATTTGCAACAAACATGTGACTCTACATATACTCCCCCTTTCTCCATACTGGTCGGAATAACAATCGTCGACCAAGTTGGGAGAAGACAAGATAATAGGAAAACGAAGACCAAATAAGCCATCACATTTTCGATTTTTCTTCTCATTTTTTTGAAACATTTTTAAGCTGTTTTCATATACTTTTTTTCGGCTTTCTTTGCAAAAAAAATTCGAAACATTTTTTAAGCCGTATCATTTTCTTTTTTATGGCTTTTGTAACAAATTTTTTATAAAAATAAGTCGCATTTTCTCTATTCTTTGGCTTTAATCATTTTTTTTGCAAAAAATTTGCGTACGGCTTTTCTATTTGTACACGCATTTTTTTCAAATTTTTTATCATTCTCTCGACCCACTTGGGCCTAACTCTCTTTTCTCCCCCTTTTTTTTAAAATTTCCCTGGCCAAATTTGGCCAGGTTTCCCTTTTTTTAATCAGGTTACGGCCACTTGGTTCTCTCATTTTTTGTAACGCTCAGCCCATACCTGCCCCAAAAATATTATATATATAACGCAGCAATCCCTAGGGGTTCCCAACTAGGGAATCCTAATTCTCTTCGATTCCCGTCGCCCCAAAGGGGCTCTACTCTCGTCACCGCTAGGGTTCCCCCATGGGAACCCTTGATCTGCATCATCGCCGAGGTGCTTGGAGCGGCATGGTGGCTCCACCTGGAGATTGCAGCGGCGAAGGAGGCGTCACCTTCACCTGGAGGTTGCGCACGCGCCGCATGAGCATGGGCTAGGGTTTCGCGCCAAGGGAAAGTATAGCTCAGAGAAGATGCATGCACAGGGGGTCGTCCTCCTGGAGTGATTGCTCCTGTAGGCCTGGAGTATGAGACACATGGGAGGCCTGTAGGCGAGTTGGGAATAGCAACCGCTGTGCTGGCAACATGAGGGTGGCAAGGGAGCCCTGACGTGTACCGCCAACACTGTGAACGTTGGGGTTAGGGCTCCCGATGGAGCCCATGAATAGGGGGTTCGTGCAGGAGTGGCAAGGACATGCCAGAGGGGCTGCGCGAGGAGCGGAGGATCTCGCCTAGATCGTTGCTGAAGTAGATCTTGCACCAGATCATGATGATAGGGATCTCTCAGGGGCCCCAACTGGACTTTGGATCTGCCACCTTGTGCGAGAGAAGATCTTGATCAACAGAGAAATGCATGTATCTGGAGGATTGTCCGTACCCTAGAATACTTAAACAGATCACTTGGAAAATAATTTTAACAAATAAATCTTCACCATCGAATCTCAAAAGAAATAAGAATATGAAAAACCTCGAGAATCGAAGTCGCTTTGATACCATGTTAGAATATAGAGAATGCAGAAGCGGAATCAAAGAATAGAGAAATAAACTCGAATAACACCGAGGTTTTTACATGGAACCCTACTCCCTAAGGAGTGGGGTGAAACCACGAGAGAATGCCTCAGAGGGTTAATGTTTCTATTGAACTTTCTCATCTTGATACAATGGGTGTGGGGGTCTATATATAGCCTTCACTGAGTCTCCACATCTCCAAACTGGTAGATGTAGGAGCAAACAACTGGATGGGGTAAATGGATCCTGGAGAGATTCATTTAACCTCATATAACTCATATAACACACAACCAAATACTCCAACAGCAACCACTCTGTATGTCTGAGTAAACCCACGAGCAACCAGTCGAGTCTTGTACCTATCAATGCTACCATTTGCATTTTGTTTCACTGTAAATACCCATTTGCAACTTACTATAGACGCCCTAGTGGGGGCTGGGATAAGGTCCAAGTACCTCTCGACTGAAGGGAAGCCATCTCTTCTTCCATAGCTAATCACCATCGACTATCCTTCAAAGCCTCATGATAATTCGTGGAATGTCGACGACAGACAATGCAACTGCAAATATTCTGAATTCCCCAGTCAAGCGAGCAAAGGAGACCATGGATGCTAAAGGATATGATGCATAGCTAGGCTTCTGCTTCTGAAGCACAATAGGTAAGTCCAGATCAGCAGCCTCCACGTCTGTCCTTTGTAAAGAACCCTGCTCAGGTAGACCATCAGACCCATCGTTAGAAACTATGTATTCAGAACATACCTCATGCGTGCTAGATAATGAGCGGTAACCATGAACAGAAGCAGACTATCGGGTGTAGTGATACGGCAATGGTGGGACTGGGACCATAGGAGGTGGTGGTGGTGATGGTGGTGAAGGAGCTAATGATGGTAGAGGTGAAGTAGGTGATGATGGTGGTGGTGGCATGTATATTTCATCATCACAGTCTAAGGAAGTCAATCGATCACTTGTAGGAGAAAAGTACATCACAGACTCGAAAAGGTGACATCAGCACTAACATAATACTTCATGCGCATTGGATCATAATATTTATGCCCTATTTTGTGTCCTGGAGTACCCGACAAAGACACACTTGACTGCTCTAGGAGAGAGCTTGTCAATACCTAGAGACAACTGGTGAACAAAGGCGACCGAGCTAAACAAACGAGGAGTAAGTGAACATTTTTTTTCAGGAAAAGCAAGAGAAGCGAATTTTCTCATCCAAGACCGATGAGGGCATGCGATTATTAAGATAACATGCTGTAAGAACAACATCACCCCAAAAAGAACGTGAAGCACGACTCTCAATGAGAAGAGTTCTTGTAACATCAAGCAAATGACGATGTTTCCTCTCTGCAACACCATTTACACCATTTTGCTGGGAAGTATAGGCACATGATGTTTGATGAGTAATACCTTGGGTTGAGAAATAAATGAAAAGAGTATGAATACAAAATTCCAAAGCATTACCAGTTCTCGCAAATTTCACAGAAGAAGAAAAATACATTTTGTACTTCATTGAGAAAATTCTTGATAACATCTCCAGTTTCAAATGTATTCTTTAATGAAAAGACCCAGGACAGACGAGAGAAATCATCAACAACAACAAGATAAAATACGTGACCTGATGATCAGAAACACGTCTAGGACCCCAAATATCTATATGAAATAACTCAAAAATAGAACTACTGCTCCGACTCTAACGACGGGGTAGGCAGACCGATGATGCTTTCCCAACTGACATGCCTCACATTGAAAGGACGAGTGAAGAAAGATCTGGGGCAGAATACGACATATTTTCTGGAGCGGGAAATGGCCAAAGCATATGTGCCACGTAAAGGGTGAGACGGGTCCAGCAGAAAGAGAAGAAATGCCAATATAAGGAGTTCGAACTAAGCGATAGAGATTGCTCTACTCACGACCACACCCAATTACCTTGCCCATAAGAATGCCCTGAAATACAAGAGATGGATCAAAAATAGCTTGACAATGTAGATCCTTCATAATCTAACTAATAGATAGCAAATTCATAGAAAAGTTAGGTGCATACATCACATTCTGTAGACGCGTAGAGTGTGTCAAGCTAATCTCCCCCTGTCCAGTGATCGGGGGTGAGTCCCATCTGCTATAACCACAGTTCGTCCTGGAGGAACCTGTTTGTATGTTGTAAGTTGACTAGGGATGTCAATTTGGGTTTACCCATTGGGTACCCGACCCGAACCCGTCCCATTTAAGGACCCGAAACTCGTCCCATTTACTTTTGGACAGGTTTGGGTTTTAAATTGACTACCCATGCGGGTATGGTACGGGTTTGGGATTGCCTTGTGGATACCCGAACCCGAACCCGCCCCAAACCCGAATAAAAAATATATATAAAGATAGATGTGTATGTTGCATTTTAATCAAACTAGACCCAAATTCATTTCATATCTAATATGTATCAATCTACATGTATAAATATGGAACTCAATTTTCTCCTCTCCATCCATTTTTTCTTATTTAACTAACTTTTTGCATCTTTAATAAATAAAAACTATCAATACAAAAAGTTAAACACTTAACATATATAAACATTTAATATTCTCTATACATTGCACATTTTTATGAATCACCATATTAAACAATCTCACTTTATTTCGTCTATCTGTGAAAATCTTGTATACATTTACAAACAACTTAAGATTTACCATGTCGAAGATATGAGTACCCATTGAGTACACGGGTATCCGACGGGTATATGGGTACCCGCTAGAAATTACCCGTTTAATAAATGAGCGGGTATGGGTAGTGATATTATAAATGGGTATGGGTTTGGGAATAGTAATACCCGCCCCAAACCCGACCCGTTGACATTCCTAAAGTTGACATTTGTCTCCACACAAGTGATGTATAGCATCGGAGTACATAATCCATTCTATAACATTAGATCCACTACAGCTAATAAGTGCGTAAGTACTACCTGAGGTACTTGGAGGAAGCTGAAGCTGCCACATCTGAATGACTTCTGGAGACTGATAAAGACGTAATGGGACTGGTAGGAGGTATAATGCTGCTGAATCGGGCTACAAGGTCATCAAATCGCCGATCTAAAGAAGAGGCAGTTGGGGGGCTCAATCTGCTTAGCCACTCGAGCAGAAGCAAGAAATCCATGCTTGGAGTAGCATGTAACCTTTGTATATCCAGAACGATGGCAGTAAGTGCAAGGCTGATGAATACGAACTCCTCCACCAAGAGGTCCGCTTCTACGAAACTAAGAAGAGCCTCCTCGACCTTGACAGGCAGCCATTGCTGAAGAAGTCTAACTGGCAGTAGTGGATGGGACAGTGATTTCACGGAGACTGCGGAAAACTTCCTCTGTGGGAGGAATAGTGGCATCTGCCAAAATCTGAGAACGAGCAGCCTCATACTCAGGATGAAAAGCTGCCAGGAATACACCAACCATGGTGGCATTCTTATAAGTTTTCTGTTGCTCAAGAGTAGATGTGAGAGGCATGAAACTGTGGAGCTTCTCGAACATCCCACGCAAATATATATATAATGAATGAAGGGGTCGTCCATTCTACTTGATAGAAAAATATATGCTGGAGTTGCAGAGTCTTTGTCTCATTCCTTACCTATGAGTAAGTAGCAGCGAGAATATCCCACATCGTCTTGGTTGTGGGCTGATGTAACACATCATTGGCGATCTCTATTGCTAATGTATTTGAAAGCCAAACCTTGGCATATGCATCACCCGCCTCCCATGAGACGTTAACCCTAGTCTTCTCAACTGGATCTTCCACGGTAAGAATGTATTTCTTTCCTATAGACTTCATCAAGCTCATGATTGCATGGCTCACAATTCGTAGTTTGACCCATCCATCTTTACTGTAGGACAGGACCTCTGAAGGTGCTTGTAGTGGGGATATCTAGCTTATTTTCTGACATGATAGCTAGATATGGCTAGGATTGTAGTCTAGACAAGATTTTGTCTACAGTGACATAGAGAGATTTGATTTTATGTGTAGACTCAAGCAATCAAACCCGTCAAGAGAGAGGAGTAGCAACGACACCCCTAGATAGAGAGGGGTCGGCGGTGGCACCCCTAAATAGGGGTTCGGCAGCGGCACCCCTTGGAGAGGGGAGGTGTGGTGGCCCCCCTAGAGAAAGAGAGAGGGCGGCGACAGTGGCCCCTAACAGCGGTAGCGGAGGGCCAAGAACGGGAGAGGAGAAGTAGCGGTGGTGGGGTTAGGGTTAGGGTTTGTGAGGGTATGAGAGCTCTCATCTAGGATCGCCGCTCTGATACCATGTTGGGAAAAATAAGAAACTTATTTTATTCCTTGAACCCTAGGCACTCTTATATAGGGAGAGACTTATGTGCAGATTACATAAAGTAGTCAGAGGGAAAGGAGATAGATAAAAAGATACATAAACATGAAATATATTTCTACAGGTACAATCTCCATATGATGGTGCTTCTTCTCTTCGCACTAGATTTGTTTCTCCCTATGTGTGGCATCTTCAGTTTGACCTTCTTCCTCTATAAAAGATGTGTCACGTTCTCCCTCAAATTTCACCTTGCTTTGCTTTTCAATGCGAGGCGTGCCAACTTGGGAAGCACCATCGATCTACATTCCATAGTCTACAGGGTCGATGTAGTCATAGTCTTTTTGAGTTGATTCATTTTGATATTTGAGGTCCTAGTCGTGTCCTAGATCATAAGGGGCATTAGTTTTATCTTCTTGCAGTCAATGAGTTTTCTAGATTGTCGTGGGTATTTCTTCTTAAGAACAAGTCTGATGTTGGTCCTATTATTCAGTCCATTATTAAAGAAATTAGAAGTGTGTTTTGTACAAACATCAAGTTTATACGTTCAGATAATGTTCTTGCAGAATGCAGTACTCAACTTTCTCAGTTTCTTAGATCCTATGGTATTGTGCATCATACATCTTGTGCATATACTTCTCAACAGAATGAGGTGTGTTAGAAAATATGAATGCGGAAGCGAATTGATAAACATAGCATAAACTAAAGAAAGATAAAACATGAACTCGGTGATTTTTACGTGGAACCTTACCCCCTAAGGAGCGATATGAAACCACGAGAGAATGCCTCAAACGGCTGATAGTCTATTACTTTTATTACAGGAAACAAGGGGTGAGGGGTTTCTATATAGCCCCCACTGAGTTTCCACATCTAACAACTGGTAAATATGGAACTAAAGACTTGGATGTGGTAAATGAATCTTGGAGTGATACATTTACTCATCTACATATATGAGTGACACACAACATATACTCCAACACTCTCCCTCAAGTTGGAGCATGCAATGCTCAACTTGGACAATCAGAAAGAAATCTCATCTCACAATACAAAACACTACATACAATATCAACTCAACGCGCACAATTATCGGATGTTGTCGAGGATGTTGCTTCTCATGCCATGCAGGTGAGGAGGACGAACGGACTGGAGTGTGAGTCAATTGAATCTCCTTGTCGGAGAGCATGTGCTCTGTACTGCGCCTGTCAGAGTCACTGCAACTGAAATTAGTCTCCACCTGGAGAACTCTAGACCACCACAATATGTGGACACCTGCTCCATCTATGAAAAGGGTCGAACTAAAAAAATTGTGGAGTGCAATCCTTGTCAGAGTTCACGGTCGTTGGAGAATGGAGTCTGAAGAAGTCTCCTCGTCGGAGAACTATCTTTCCCATTTGGCTCAAAGAATGGGATCTCTGTTCTAGAGTCCCTATGAAACCACATGAAAACTCTACCCCTCATGGCATAGGGAATGTGATCTCTACTCTGGAGTCTCTATGGATCACATGAAAATCATGGTCGAAACACAAAAGATGGGGACCACAAACAATGATGTCATACATGTGCACATCTAACTGAAGAACGCATACATGTGCGTGTCTGAGACTAAGGACTCGAAATATGAACGTGAAGTCTGAGCAACTGTCAACTGTAGAGTCTGAACATCTGGCTGGCTTGGGAAAATATGAAATATGAAGAATCTGGAAAATCTGACAATCTGGCATGTGATTCTACGCAATACTCCCCCTTTCTCCCATACTTGTCAGAAAATGACATCAACAAAATTGGGAGAAGAGAAGATAATAGGGAGAACAAAAATCAATATGCCATCACAACATTTTTTAGCTTTTCTCAATTTTTTAAATCATTTTTTTAAACAAGGCGTTGGCTTTTTATGACTTTTCCCCTTTTTTAAAATTTTTCTATGTATGGTTTTCTTTTGTACGCATATCTTTTTTTCCCGGTTCTCCCTTTTTTAACAGAATATGCAGCTCTCCCTTTTTTTTGCTGCAGCGATGTTTTTTTTTCAAACAACCGTTCAAATTTTTTTTAAACTCGATCGAATTTGGGCTCCTCCTTTTTTCTTTATTTAGGGTTCCTAATTGGATCTGTGATAAGAAAATTCCTTTAAAAATTAAAGGAAAGTTTTACAAAGCAGTCGTGAGACCTGCTATGCTCTATGGATCTGAATGTTGGCGTGTGAACCATAAACATGTGCAGAGAATGGTTGTAGCAGAAATGAAAATGCTAAGGTGGATGTGCGGACACACACGTAAAGATCGGATTCGGAATGATGCAATCAGAAAGAAAGTTGGTGTTGCTCCGATCGAGGATAAGATGCGAGAAAACCACTTAAGATGATTTGGTCATTTGCAAAGAAGATCAGTTGATGCACCAGTTAGGAGATGCAAGTGTTGGGATGTTGAGCCGGCTAAGAGAGGGTAAGGGCGGCCCAAGAAGCGTTGAAAAGAGACTATACAAAGGGATCTTAGCTTTTTGGATATAAGCCCGGGATTGACCCAAGATAGATCTGAATGGAGGCGAAGAATCCATGTAGCCGACCCTACTTAATTGTGAGAAAAGGCTTTGTTGTTGTTGTAGGGTTCCTAACTAGGAACCCTTTCTCTAAGTCTCGTCGCCCCCGATGGGGCTTGCCTAGAGATGAGGTTGTCGCTTGCGTGAAGGATGGGGCTTCTTGATCGGTCGTCATATGCTACCTGGAGTATCTCTAGGAGGAGTGGTTTACGGTGGAGGAGCTCCACCACTGGGAGCAAAAGGGCGCCGCCACCTACAAGAGGGGAGCGGCGATGAGGGGCGTGCAGGGGTGGCTCCGCCAAGAGGCCCCATCTGTTGTTGATTTGCACCGGAGGTCTTCGACTGGAAGAAGATTTAGAGTGAGGTGCAACGCACGATCGCACCGCCTGGGGATTAGATGGAGTGGCACGGAGAAGCCGCGTGAGATGTTGCGTCGTCGAGGGAAAAGATGTCAGTGCCACCTATAGATCAGGGAGGTGGCGGAGGAGATCGCCACCGGAAGAAGGGGTTTGACCTGGAAGATCAAGATGCGCCTTTGCAACTGCTTGATGAAGGATGCGGCCATCGTCGTTGAACGGTCTTCTGTTTAGAGAAGGAGGCGCTGGAGCGGAGGTGCGCAAAGCCTAGATCATCGAGAAACTTCAGAGATGCGGAGAAAACATGATCGAAGCTTGGATCATCACGAACGTCTGGGGCTACGCAAAGAAGATCTCGATCAACAAAGAAGCCCTTGCATGTTGGATCAGGAGGCTTGTATGTTCCTGCGCGAGATCGCGGCTTGAATCTTAGGGGTTCGACAACAAAACCCTAGAGTGATAAACTTTAGATTATACTTAAATTGTGTTTAAGAATAGAACAAATAATTCAATCAAATCTTCACCGTCAACTTTGAATCTCGAAGAGAAATAAGAACATGAAAACCTCGAGAATCGAACTCGCTCTGATATCATGTTAGAAAATATGAATGCGAAAGTGGATTGATAAACAGAGCATAAACTAAAGGAAGATAAAAACATGAACTCAGAGAATTTTACGTGTAACCCTGCTCCCTAAGGAGCGGGATGAAATCACTAGAGAACATCTCAAATGGTTGATGGTCTATTGCTTTTCTCACGGGATACGTGGGGTAGGGGGCTTCTTATATAGCCCTCACTAAATCTCCACATCTCACAATTGGTAGATGTGGGACTAAATACTTGGATGTGGTAAATGGATCTTGGAGTGATCTATTTACCCATCTACACATATCAGTGGCGTACAACATATACTTCAACAAGCTGGCTCAGCAAAAACACGACCATCTTTTGGATGTTACCAGGACTCTTTTGATCAACAATCGTGTTCCTCATTCATACTAGAGGGGTGTGGTTCTAATTGTGTGTTACCTAGTGAATCGTATACCCTCATCGATTCTGGAGGAGAAGATCTCGTACTTGATTGTGTTTCCCGAGATGGATCTATTCTCTCTCACGTCTCGTGTTTTCAGATCGGTTGCTTTTATTCATCAGATGTCTTCAGGTCTTGACAAGCTCTTACCTAGAGCTGTCAAGTGTGTTTTGTTGGGTATTCCAAGACCCAAAAGGGATATCGTTGCTTTGACCCTATTCGACGTGCATATGTCACCTTATTTGAGTCCATTATGTATTTCTCTCCTACAGATGACAAGCTCATTCCTTCAGAGAGTGGAAAAGAGGTTTATATGCCTCTACCTCCAATTTCACCTACTCCAAGCTCCACTATACCACTACCACTAGCACCCTCTCCTCCATCGTCATCACCTCCTCCACCTCCTTTCAGGCCTACTTTCTTTCTGCATGTTTACCAGCGCCAACCTCGTGCTCATGTGCCTCCTCCATCATCCAGCATGCCCAAGGTATGTTCTGAGCATTTGTATTCTGCTAATGATAATGGTTATTTGAATGTGCGCCTTGAGGTGCAGGATGTCTTAGATGATACACCTTCTGAGGATACTACAGACTTGGATATGCCTATTTCTCTACGGAAGAAGAGATGTGCATGCGCTATGCTTCCTCTTGCTTCTCTTGTTTCCTTGGCACGACTCTCTAGGGATTTTCAGAGATTTGTTGTTGGATTGTCAGTTGCGGCGATACCGTGGTCTTATCAGGAAGCGTTGCAGAGTAGTCAGTGGCATCTGGCGATGGAGGAAGAGATGGCAGCTTGACAGTCTCGAGGTACGTGGAGTTTAATACCAGCTCCTCCAGGTGCATCTATTGTTGCCAGTAAATGGGCGTTTATAGTGAAGCATCGTGCCTACGGTTATGTGGATAGATATAAGGTTAGATTGGTTGCTCGTAGGTTCACCTAATCCTATGGGGTGGATTGTCATGACACCTTGTCTCCAGTTGTACGTCATTCTACACTAAGGATTCTTATTGTTGTTGTTGTGGTACAAGACTGACCGCTTTTTCAATTAGATGTCAAGAATGCATTCTTGTATGGAGATTTGCAGGAAGAAGTTTATATGCACCAGCCTCCAGAGTTTGTTGCTGAGGGGGAGTCCGGTAGGGTGTGTAGACTCCATAAAGCTATATGTGGCCTTAAGCAGAGTCCAAGGGCTTGGTTTCAGAAGCTCTCAGAGTTGATTGAAAAATATGGATTTGTCAGATCTATTGCATATCCTTGTCTCTTTATTAAGACAACCCAGAGAGGTATTATTACAAGCAGTGATGACCAGGTATTCAGACAGCGAAGGATTTCCGTAGACAACAGTTTGTGACCAATGACCTTGACAAGCTATGTTAGTTTCGTAAGAATTTGCAAGAAATCGGCATGGTATGGTAATGACACAAAGAAAATATGTCATTGATCTTCTTTCTAGACGGGCATGAAAAGATGTAGACCTACTGCTACTCCAATGGATCCCAATGCTAGCCTTTATGATGATGACTCTGCGGAGGTGGATAAGAAACAATACAGAGAGCTGGTAGGGAAGTTGTTGATTGTTGTATGTTACTATTACCAAGCATTATATATCGTTTGTTGTTAGCAAGCTCAACCAGTTTATGGAGCAGCCTAGGCAGGCTCACAGGGATGCAATCACCATGATCTTGAGGTACCTGAAGTCTTATCCAGGTGCAGGACTTCTATTCAAGAGAGACGTATCTCTCACAGTTTCTGGATGTGCAGATGCATATTATGTTGGGTGTCCCAAGGACAGGAAATTTACTTCACGCTTCACTGTGTTTATGGGCAGCTCCTGGGTTTCGCGGAAGAGTAAGAAATAGCCGGTTGTAGCTAGATCATGCGCTAAATCAGAGTATAGGGTCATGTCCCAAGGGAGCACGAAAATGATGTTGGTCAAATCCGTTCTGACTGACGTAACTGTTGAGGTGTCTCTTCCTATGCGGCTCAAATGTGATAATCAAGTTGCCCTATTCATAGCCAATAATCCAACCTTCCATAGAAGGACAAAGCACATTGAGGTTGACTAGCATTACACCCGTGATTTAATCCATAAGAGGCTTATATTCACTTTCATGTTGCTTCAGGCGATCGGATTGCCGACATGTTTACCAAAGCTCTTGCAAAGGGACCTTTCCACCGTTGTTGTTTCAAGCTGAGCACGATAAACATGCTCCAGCTTGAGGGGGAGTGTTGAAATATTTATATCTCTTTATCTTTACTTTGTTATTTTCTATTTCTTCCATCTCTTTATCTAATTTTCCATTAGAGTTTTTTCTTATATAAGAGAGCTCTAGGGCTACAGTGAATAACACTTTTCGTTCTTCAATCCTTTCCATAGTTCTAAGAATAGAATCTGAAAATATATTGGTCAACTTATATAAATATCTGGGAGAAGGAAGGCAGCTGATTGAAGAAATCTGTAGTGGGGAATATTTTACCAATGGGTCACTCTGTAGGTCGTCTGGCTAGAAAGAGCATATCAACCACGAGACTGGATCGCCAGGAAAGAGAATAATATCAACCATGAGGGGAGAGAATCCAGCTGCCAAGTCAGACCTGCATTTCTCTTCTGAAAAGAATTTAACCTGTGTGGACAACTGTAGTAATATTCTGATTTATATGCATACATAGTTAGTGTGCAGATTCCCTAGTTTCCAGGGGACCCCCATATTCCCATCCACTGTCCTAAATTTTTTGTTTTTTCGCAAAGGGACCCTGAATTGGTGGTTTAGGCTTGGACCATATTCTGGCACCCCATTTAAATGGAGGTGGATCCTCTGGCACATGTTCAGGTGTTGTCCTCGTCAGGGACTAGTAAACGTGCCTGCACAGACACTGTATTTGATAAATAATGATGACGGACCATGGGAGTGGAACACCTATCCAGGTGCCTTGACCTTGTGGGCAGGGTCTCAGGATGCAGGAAGGTAAATTACAGGGTGTGTTTGCAGATAATACCTAAAAGATATGATGTTAACTGACAGGAGATTAGTTGAACAGAACTTTTGTTCATATGCCATAGAATCATAACCTGCACGTAATGAAGAGGTAGACTGTTAACACTTCTGGCTGGATGAAACACCTGAACTTATATATTGAGGGCTGAAATTGATTGATGCGTCATTAGCCAGAATCTCCTCGAAGGGTCATTTTTTGGTTGTGTTGGTTTTGATTAATCCCTCTTGCACTTAATGTCTTAAAATGGTAAAGATGGAACCCTTCAAAATGCAGACCCACTGTCCTCGTACTGCATCTTGTCAAATATCCAACAACATAAAACACAACGTTCATTTTTTAAAGCTTCTGTACCAATTGTTGTTTATAACAAGTTGTTGGAATATTTTGAATAAGCTTTTGCTTGTTTTTGGTTTACATAGATAAATGCATGTCACCGGGGAAAAAACTTACTTTTCCTTGTTTTCTCTACTCATGGCCCATATCATCTTATGTTTTACACATGTAAAATATGTTGGATTTCCTTTGTATTTCAAAACCTTCGACCTCTTTAGTATGCGTGAGCGTGCGTGCGAGTTTAATTTTAAACGAATATTATTTTTCCAAAATTTGTTTTAAGTCTACGCAATTTCCAATTTACGTACAAGTACCTAACCCAATAATGATGTCGGACTATCTTCACGACAGCGTCTTTCGATGTGTCTCCATTTCCCAGGCTGGATCTTTGAAACTAAGATTTCTTTGTTCTTGTTTTGATCATATTTGCTTGCCAATCTTAAAACAAAATATCCTTACAATCAGTGCTAGAAAACCATAGTATTTTCCAACATAGTGAAGACACAGTTCATTAGGATTAGTCTCTGCTATAACTCTTTCTGAGGAACCCGAAACTCTTGTCACTCTCATTGATCATGTTAACTCTCTCCTATTCTCGTCTCATCTAAAAATACCTAAAGAGATAAATTACTTTTGTCATGGTAGGATACTCTGGTTTATCCAATGAGCTTTATGACATATACCATAGCACCCTACTGCTCTCGAACTTTTGAAAGCTTTGGATGATAAGTTTGGTATACAAGATGGGGGATTAGAATGATATGCCTTTATCCAGTGGCTTGACTATAAGATGGTAGAGAATAAACCTGTCTCCGCACAAGTTCTTGAATATAAAAATCTTGTCTCTAAGTCTATTGCTAGTGGCTATAAGCTCGAGGAAAATGTGCAAGTAGCAACTCTAATCGAAAAACTCTCTTCTTCTTGGAAAGATTTCACTAAATCTCTCTATCATAAATAAGAAAAGATGAACGTGTCTTCTCTCGTAAAATCTCTTCAGACTGAAGATCATCACAGAGCAAAATACTCTAAGTACAACCCTCCTGTCAATCTGGTAGACAATGTCAACTTCAAAAAGAAACCTCATAAATTCCACCCCAAATCCAAACAACCTTTCAAGAAAGACAAGCAACCTGATCAGAATAATAACATTGATTTTAGGGACCAACACATCTGCTACGTGTGTGGCAAGCCCGGTCACCTTGCAAAAGTATGCAAGAACCGCAAGGGGCAAAAGAAGCAACCTCCTAAGAATGATGAAGTCAACATGATTTCTGTTGGGGCCGGCACGTCTGAAAGGTTAGAAATTAACTCTGCTATTCCCAATAATAGTTATGCCTCCCATGATAATTGGTGGTTGGATTCTGGAGCCGTATCTCACATCTGTTATGATCTCTCTCTTTTTTCCACCTATCAGGTCGATAGCAGTCGTGTCATCTCATGGGGGTGATGATGTTTCCGTGAAACACATCGTAGGCTTCGAACGTGTGGATTCGAAGCTCACATCAAGAAAAGTCTTGAAGCTACATGATGTCTTACATATTCCGGAATTTAAGAAGAACCTTATTAGTGAAGTCCTAGTTATGTCTTCTGGTTACTCATTAAGTCAGGGTAATAAAGTTGTATTTTCTCGTTTCAGATCTTTTATAGGTGTCGGTTATACTAGTAATGGTTTTATCAAGCTTAGTGTTGAGTCTTGTAATGGTTCTTCACATATTAATGAGAAATGCATTAGAACTCTTTATATTATCATGTCATCCGATCTTTGGCATGCACACCTAAGACACGTGAACAAAAATACAATGAAGCGTTATGGTTCACATGAACTTAATTCCCAAAACTGACATAACAAATAATGAAATATGTCAAATTTGTGTACAAGCTAAATTACCTAACAAATCCTTTAGATCAATAGAAAGAAACTCTATACTACTTGAACTAGCCCATATTGATGTATGCGACCTAAATCATGTTCTCACTTGTGATAACATGCGCTACTTTGTGACCTTTATAGATAACTTTTCAAAGTAATGTTATGTTTATTTGCTAAGATATAAAGATGAGAAAATAGAAAAGTTTTAAAGTCTACAAAACCCAAGTAGAAAACCAAATCGATAAGAATATAAAAAGGATTAGATCCGATAGAGGGGGTGAGTATACTTCAAATGAATTAAACCAGTTCTATGAGGAACGTCATTTCAAACTGAGAATCGGGAAAAGTGTACAAAGCTGGTATATACGTGTTAAACAAGTGAATACCCAATTTGGAGAGAATGGGATCAAAGGAGAGAGCATGAAATAAACGGCATGCAAGTTGCAATCTGTCTGCAGGCAAAGAGAAGGGAAGATGACATTCTACGTAATATATGCCAGTGGGTGAACCTTATCGTTGAAGCATCTTTTAGGTTGTCCATGCCTCTTTTTTTATATTTGGGTTTATTGAAGATCACATCTTTGCTTATCTCTACAGATATTTCTTCGTGCTCTCTCCCTCTTTCAGTTTTTTTGTCTTCCAATTGTTACCTGCATGACTTGGACGGCTTTATTCCATCTCTCTCTTAACATGACTCGACTCTCACGTGCCAATGAATGTTTAACAATATGAGTAAAAGTAAATGAAAGACAAGCATGTACCATCACTTGCAAATCATCTGGATCACGAACAGAAAATTTTGGACCAGCCATAGTATGAAAAGATACCACACTGCAACTCTCTAGAACTGAAGTGAGAGTATATGCTTTTTTAGTACATAACAAGTACCTCCATTTACATTTCGAACTTTTTATACATATATAGCAAGAGGAATTGCAGATTTCCAGGCAATCCCAACATGGAGTGGATTTCACTCTTTCTCTCTCTCTCTCTCTCACTGGTTCTATTTCTGCTTAGTTCAGAACGTAATATTACAAGACCTGCAATCACATTTTTTTTATCGGCAACTTAAAACTCTTTAGTCCCAGCAGCAACTAGCAAATTGTAAATATAGTAAGAAAAACAGTAGAAAAAGTATGGAACCTTTCTTGTGCCTCCAGGTCTTTCACTGCAAAAACATGTCTGGTGATGCCATGCCAACTATCGACTGGTTTACAACTGACAACAGGCTTATGCTGCATGGGCTGTCGAGGATGGGCTGCGACACAATGCGGGGTTGGTGCTCTTGCTCGCTCCAGCTCAGCACATTCATGTAGCTGAAGATCTCGTTGAGGGAATGGAGCCTGTTAGTGAGCTCCAAGTATTGGGTCCTGAGCACGGAATTGGCTGCTTCCACAGCCAGATAGCGCTGTGTCGTGAGCCTGTAGGTGGTGAGGATGTGGTTGTTCTCACCCCTCAGCTGAGCCACCTGTGCTGCTAGATCATCCAGATGCTTCTGCTTGCGCATACGTGATCTCCTCGCTGACTCACGATTAGAAAGCATCCTCCTTTGCTTCCTCGGATCAGCCATGTTCTCCATGCGCCCTGCGGAGCCATTGTTCGTTGGGATCGTGGTCGTCGTGGAGCCAGAAGAACCTGACCCATAACCTGAAGAAGATCCACTGGAGGAAACCATTATTCTAATGTTTGCAGGACTGCTGCACTTTATTACGATGTGATTATCCTTTATATATCTATAAGCAGGGATGAGTTATACTACAAAAAAGGGCAGGCAGATGTATTCTTAGTGCATATATGCATGCAACAACTAAGAAGCTGGGGGATAGATAACCAACAGACAGTTATGGCTTGAAGGAGTAGGACCCGACAGCTCGGATGCAGCAGCAGTTGCAGGCAAGCGGTTTATGAGAAGACATAGAACCAGTAGAGGAAGACAACCGAGAAAGATTGAACTAGATGGGTCCTGCGCCTGACAGTGGAATTGATCATAAACCCGCAGAGGAGGATTTCACAAATTATGGGAGACATGAGTGAATTACGGCATCAGAAAACCAACATGGGATATGTTTATATATGTTTGGTGAAGAAGATAGGACAGTAAGGACTGCTGCTGCTGTATTGAAAACTGAAGCTGCAGGGCAAGGGAAGGAGAGCATATGTATAAAACCCAAGTGGGGGTTTGAGAGGACAGGGATTTTTATGGTTAGTGGAGGGAGATGGAGGGGTAAACAAAGCACTTGTAGTGCCCACAGAAGAGTGAAAATAGAGGGAAGATAGTAGAGGAGAGGAGATTTTTGGGAAGCATGAGAATGAGGAATTTATAGCGAAAGGGAATGGGAACAAATGGAGTGGAATGGGAAAAATGAGGAGAATATTGATGTTTATTCTCATTGTTAAAGAAAGGAGGAAGATGTTATGGTTGGGGAATCTTCTCAACAAGGAAAGATGGAAAAGGAGGAGAGTGTTAGAATGAGATGTGTGAGGAGGCAATGTGGGGTTGGACAAGTGATTTCCTACAACCGTCCGTCTCCCCACTACCCGGATGTGGGTCCCACTCCATGAATTCTAGAAAACAGGGTTTTCTTATTCTTCAGTAAAAATGGCAAAGCCTTCTCCCAGTATAAGTAGGGTCGGGTACATGGATTCTTACTCGAATCCATGTTGAAGGATTCGACCATATTCTTACGCAAGTTGTTGACTACCTAATGCAATCTTCACAAGGGGGATTTGAAAGCCTGGTCTTTTCGGCGGTAGGAACATTGCACTACTACTGAGCTATTTTCTTATTCCTGTATAAGAAAAGATAATATGGTTTTTCTCTTCTTGTTCTGGATTGGCTATTTCTCTTCCTTATTCCTTGACTATTGATGAAATAATTACTCTCCTTTGAGTACTGATTATTATTTATTTTTTATTCACATTAGTTTTGACTCTAGCTACCACTAATTCTACCTTTGGGAGAAGAACAATCAAACATGGAATATGAATAGACCTCTTTATTCTACATTTTCCCATGCCGAGTAAAACCATGTCGTACCAGACAAGAGATATATCTTTCCCTTGAACTAACCAAGGTTTTTTTAATAAGCCTTGGGACGTTGTGGGTCCATTATTTCGATTCCCAACTCGCATCTCAAATTGCTTTCGCTCCCGCGTGCTTCTACGCTCAGTTTCCATTCAAATCCTGACCTATATATCCTAATTGGATCATCTGTTTCATATTTGCCCACACGAATGGGAGTATAGAATTAACTCTCTTACTCCTTCCACCTTATTCTACCTTCCTTATTTCGGATGAATAATCAGTCCAAGAATAATTGTGTAATAAATAAGGAAACAAAATAATCCATGAATAAGAAAATTCGAAGTTATCTTTTCTTATTTCTCAAGTGACACCTCAAGTGAACGAGCCCTGAGTAGTTCTTTTCCGAAAAATAATAATTACTTAGGTTTGAACCCCAGTTCTTTTGGTTGAAGGTACATTAAGCAGATCTGTCAGTACGTAATTCGGATGTTGCGGTGTTTGGTATGTGAGTTTGGGTTTTAGTGTTTGGATAGAGGGTTAAACTAGGGGTAGGTTAGAAGTTGGCTTATTGTGATATGATTGTATTGAAGTTTAAAAAAGCGAGTGGTTATTGTGATGTGATTGTATTGGAGTTTGAAAAAGTGAGTAGAAGTGGAGTAATTTATAATTTTTAGATGATATGATGGTATAATGTATTATTTTTTGATGGAATAGATGGAATAAAATTAATTTATTTAATATATTAAAAAAGAGAAAATGTGGGACCCACTTGGAAAGAGAAAGAGTGGGGTGAGGGGGATAAACCCCCTCTACCCGGCACCTTATATTTTACATCTTGTCTTCTCCTTGAAATAACTAACCAGTATTTTTTTTTGCATACTAAAGAAGAGCTTAATTGGCGTGGGTGGTCACGCAAGCATCACCTGTTAAACATATGGACCGGCAGGCTTGTTATCACAATTCTACCACAACCATTCATAAGTAATTTATAGTTCATATATTTAAATCTCAATTTGTGGTGGATAAACTGGTGTTGTTGGCATATATCATGTATGCCCATGCATATTTTTAAATTTATGGCTGATAATACATGAATATATTTATCTCTGAGAAATGATATATAAACACATGTATCCAAAAAACTGCTCGAATCCCATGTGATTATTGGCGTGCCAGTCATGTCGAGGCAAACATGTTCACATCATTGTAGCATTGCATGCTGTAAACGTGAAAACATGATGCTCAACACTCATCGATCTTGCGGAAAATAACAAGACATAAGCATGTAGCAAGAAATGGCAAAATTAAAGGGATGCTCTGTAAAATCTCCTGTAAATTTGCACCAGTTTTAATCCTTTTGTTATAAATGTATAGAATGTTTCCAACTCCAATAAAATAAACAGATTTACACTCCTGCTGCAAACAGATAGCATGTTCGCACTCTGCTATAAATATATAGCAGGTTCATACTAAACATGATGTAAATATGCAGCAGATTGAAATCCCTGGTATAAAATCAATAAACTATGGATATAATTACGATAGAGGTTTGAATTAGCCTTAAAAGAGACGACGATGGCAGTGATGTGCATGAGCAGAGAAAGTAAACCTTTCTCAGATCATGTCAGTCAACATTCAGAAGAATCTGAAACAAGTGGAGCGAAATTGGAAAACAAAAGGGGAGCTCTACCATAGTGTATATATGTGCATGTGTGTGCTGCGTATGCGAAACTTTCATATTGGAGACTTTTTGGATTAAAAAAAGTTAAAAATCGATCTTCACAGAAAAATCATATGCTTTTTACTTGGATCAACTTTGTGATGTATCAATATAGATTAACTTGATTGAAAACGGAGGTGTTTAATCATAAGAGCATAAAGAAAAATTGTTTCAATTTTGATTTAAAAAATAATTTTGTAATGCTTAGATTTACTGTTAAAGTAATTGGTAGCATTTAACAAGAAGTAACACAATACTAGGAAAATAACAAATACATGGGTTGGAAGCGAAGTGAGAGCATTCATTCTACAACATGATGTCGATGTCGACAGCAAAAGGCTTGGTATGGTTTCCACAAAACAAGGGGCCTCTCCCACTAAAGGAGAGGTGATTTAATTAGAGAGGTAAGAAAGCAAATCTTAAAGAAAGGAGCAATAAAATGCTGTTGATGCCTACCTATATAAGAGCAAGCTGTAGGACAACAAGTCTCAATCAATGCTCTATAAAAGGTTTAGGGTTAGTGAGTATTTATATATCTATTTATTTATTTACTTATTTATTAAAGAGGAGGAGGAGGAGGAGGAAGAGCAAGCCTTGTATCTCCCATCTCTCTTGTTTAGTGGATTCCTCCTTTCAAATTGTTGCTTTGAGGTTAAGTGGAAGGATGACCGAATGAATCCAATTTAGAGAGAGAGAGAGAGAGGGGGTGGCCACAGAAAGGAATGAGGTCCCAGATCTCATTTTCTTACAAGTTTGGTGATGTTCACTTATACAGCATCCCACCTTTTATAAGTATAGCTTTGATGTACTCACAATTAGCAAAAGTCCCCCTTCCTCTTTGTGGCCACATGTATTGTTCTCGAGGACAGAAAAACTCCACTTAGATATTGGTTTTGCGTAGAAAACATAGAGATTAAAGAAGAGTTAGCGTTTGAGGCTCCATCCCCACTTGTGGATGCCCGAAATCTGATTCTGTCGACACCAACCAACAACTGCCGCCTTTGTCTTCGCATCGCCTTCGCCTTCCTTTCGAGCTTTTCCTTGTTGCGTGCTCCTTTATTATTGTCCATCCATTGTCTCTCCGCTTTCTTTCACATTCCATAGATTAATACGCCACCTCCATCCCGCCCTTCACTGCCTCGTTCAACCCCTTCCATTAAAATCTTAAGCTGTAATAGCTTTGTGAATGTCTTCTTACTCATAGGAGCACTTCTTTCTATTAAGAACAACGACAAAAGAAGGGAAAGCGATTGGCGTCAAGTTCGATAGAACTTGGTGGACTCCCTTGCACACGTATCACCTTCTGTGATATGATACATGTCATATTGTATCATGCAATCGTGCAATCACATAGTAAGATCTATTGTTTAAAATAATCATGTATGAACAAGCGGATGCTTTTTCGATCCTCGGATATAATAGCATTTTGTTAAAAAAAACTAATGACAAAATAATGACACGAGAAATAATGCACCCTACCCCATATGTTTGTTATTTGTATGTTGATATTCTCTCTCTTTTTATCTCATAGTAGAGCTCACATGAATGTCATAAATGGGAGTTTATATTTTTAACATAAAGCTATATATATAGGTGTGGACGAATGGTGTGCGTGCGTGTGCACGTGGGTTAGGGATATCATTGGGTCGGATTTGGGACAGATATCAATATTTCTGAACTAATTTCCATTTATAAAACCACTATATATACACTTCCATTTATTAAACGGATAATTTCCAGCGGGGATTCATTTACCCACTAAAATACTCGTGTACTCAACAGGTACTCACATATTTGACACAATAAATCTTAATATATTTAGAAATGTATATAAGATTTTTTACACATAGATTAAACAGATCATGTAATATGGTGACACATAAAGATGTGCAATGTGTAGGGAATATTAAAGGTTTATTTATGTTAGCTATTTAACTCTTTTAGATTGATGGTTTTTATTTAAAGATAAAAAGGTAGTTGAATATGAATAAATTGGTGGATAGGAGAAAATTGAGTTGGATATATATATAGAGAGAGAGGAGTGATCCTATGAGAGCAAAAAGTTGTGAGAGCATGGGAGGGATGATTCTGGACCACATGATTCACCAAGAAGAGAGAAGACCAGGAGAGAGAAAACAGAATTATGTGGTCCAGAATCATCCCTCTCATGCTCTCACAACTTTTTGCTCTCATAGGATCACTCCTATATATATATATAGGATTTTTATCCAATGCGCACAGGGTTCATTAACGTTTCGGTGCGCACCATTTGTTGGCCACACACGTGTATTACCAATTTAGTGGTTACCTATTTCGAAGGATGTTGTTTTTGGAAGGAGATTAATATGCAAAGAGATGTAACAATAGGTGGTATTCCAATTATATCGCGTCCTAAAAAATAGGAAGATCGTTTTGAAAAGAAAACATTCGAATCGATTATTTCTTGCTGAAAATCGAGATCCAAATGCTCATGTTAGTAATATATATGTAATAGTCAAGTAAATGGTTGTTGCGAGATCAGTAATATCCAAAACAACGGTCAGTCATTTACATTCATTGTATTACATGGTGCAGAATTCAGTAATATATACACAATGGACAAGTAAGTGTTTGTTGTGATGTCAGTATTATCCAAACAACGGCCAGTAATACATTCATTTTATTACATGGTGCAGATTTCAGTAATATATACACAATGGACAAGTAATTGTTTGTTGTGAAGTCAGTAAAACCATAACAAATGGTCAGTAATTTTCATACATTTTGTTACTTTGAACAGAATTCAGTAATTTAGAGATGATACTCAAGTAATATATATACAGCTAACAAGTAAAATTATTGTTTGTGTTCAGTAATGTATATATCCATGTCTTATATCACATATTCAGTAATATGTACGATTCTCAAGTAATAGCTACTATGAGATCAGTAATAACAAAATAATGGTCAGTAAGTCATGGGCATTGCTCAAGTAAGAAAGTACCTATTTGCTAATGCAATGCACATTATATCGACAATGGTATTACTAACCATTTGTTATGTTATTATTGATCTCACAACACACATTTACTTGACCATTTTATACATATTACTAAATTCTGTACAATGTAACTATATGAATGTAAATTACTGATCATTGTCTTGATATTACTGATCTCACAATAAGCATTTACTTGACCGAATTATATTTATTACTATCATAGCGTTTGGATCAGCGTGGAATCATTTATTTGAATTGTTTCTTTCCAAAATCGTTTTCCAATTTTTAAGGACGTTGTATAATAGGAAATATAAGATTTTTTAAATATGTCGTAGCTTATAATTAGAAATATAATTATTGTTAATACACGTGTATGGCCCATAATGAGTGCTCATTGAAACGCTAATGAGCCATGTGCGCATTGGATAAGCCCTATATATATATATATATATATATATGTAGATCAATGCCTATTAGAAATGAAATAGATTTCACTAATTTGACTAAAAAGCAACCTACGTCTATATTTATATTTATTTTTTATTCAGATTTGTGGGAGATGGGAGAGATGTTTGGGTTCGGGTAACCATGAGGCAACCCATACCCATATACATATGGGTAGTAAATTCAAAACTCAAACCCATCCAAAAATAGATATGATGGGTTTCAAGTCATTAAATGGGACGGGTTCAGGTCGGATATCCAATGTGTAGACCCATATTGACATTCCTAGGTTGGTGGGCGTTGGTGAGCACAAGCACATTTGTGCTCCTTAAGAGCATATAAGAGCTTGCTCGCACATCTCTTTCCTTTTTTTATTTTTTTTTGAAATAAAATACTTGGGAGATTTAATACGAATAATAAGTAGAATATGTGTTTCAAATTTCATGTAAAACAGATATTCCAGACATGTCCTTCTGTCAATTTCAACAATACTGAGCTCGTTAAAAATTGGATCTTGATGGATGGGATAAAAATCTCAAATTAAGTTAATTACGATATGACTCAATGTTGATATATAGTGATTTAAAATCATAGATGTTTCATTTTGAGAAAATAAAAGAAAAACGGAGAAAAGGGGTGTGAGCATATTAGTTTTATACTTCCAAGGATATATACATATATATAGGAGGCCCTTCCAATAGGATGCATCGTTCCTGAGTTCAGGAAGGCTACCATAGTCTTACCATCATCTCAAAGTTCATTAAATTTGAATTTTATTTGATAGTTTGGATCCATCATTTAGGATTTTCTAACTTAGTACTTTTTACCAATACCTTTATTAATTACTTTCGAATTTCGTTCTCAATGGATTGGGTTTAGCCATGTATTTGTAAACTCAAATGGGCTTTTGTAAAAATAATGTTCATCTTTGTAAAATTTGGTTCGTTCTTTGTAAAATCCACGCTCCTTTTTATAAGTGCTTGTGTGTAACATGGCATAATTGTAATATGCATGCTCCCTTTGTAAATTGTATTCTTTCTTTCTAAAAAATAATCTATTGTAAATTGTTGTTATTTGTAAAAACGAAGAAGAAATATATAATATTTTGTTTAGTTTTACAATAAGATCCAATTCGTAATATTTGCATTTGCTTTGTAAAATGTATGTTCTCTTTGTAAAATTTGTACAACTTGCAAAATAAAAAACATTCAATAATTTATAAACTATTTTTCATAAAGGAAATCATGTAAAAAGTAAAATGCATTTTTGTAAATTGATACAACAGTTATGTAAAATGGGTATAAATTATGTAAAAAATACTGCTAACTATTTAGAATAAAAAATGACAGTTCTCCACTGCATACAGTGTACCTCCCTCCTCATGAATGCGAGGTTATTCGCCTCGCGTATCACGGAAGCGTAGAGATCACATCCTATACATTCTAGGTCGGCTAATTGCAATAGTTGTAAGGGGCAACAGAAATTAATTTTTTTATGAAACCACATGAGATGGGAATTATTCTCAAGTCATTTCATCTTGATCACAAATATGTATTAGAATTACCTCTTGTAGCGTAATCACGATCCTCATGTCTCTAAATGAAGAGGCATCTTGTCTCAAGTCCAATCCGATAGAGCGAGCACTTGCAAGCATGTGGATGAGATGTGTGCTTTCCACAATCCAAGTTGATGATCCAAGTGTGAAACCTCCTAATTTTGTCTCACGTTGATGATCCAGCAGAGTTCTCTTAACAAATCTTGAAGTGGACGACCCTATGGTTTAAGAGAAAGACCTTGGACATGTATATGACAGAGAGAGGGAGTTTTGTTTCTTCAATTTTTGTGTATAGAAAAGCCTAGGATTAGATCTTCTTGTATACAAAATTGGATGGTTGTAATGCACTGCTAATTAAAACCAATGGACTAAATTTTTTACAAAAATTTGCAATAACAATTAATTAATTTAAAAGAAATAAATAAATTTAACAAATTCTCCAATAAATTTAATTCTCATTGAATCAATTAAATATAGCATAATAAGGAAGGAGGAGAGCCTCCTTCCTAATCAGGGTGGACGGCCACCATGGAATCCTTTTCTATGTGATCATCCACTCCTTAATAGGAATGGAGGGCTCTTCTTTTCCTTATTGATGACATTCTCAAATCTCATCATATATTTCACATGTTTACAATAACTTTTGTTGCTTAAATTTTCATCAAAATAATTCCAAATTATGTTGTGATAATTTCAATCATGTCATTGATAAATGTGAATCATATTCATCCATTTAATATCCAATGTAAATCATATTTGCATTTAATTGTACAATATGAATCCAATTAACATTTAGTTGTATAATGTGAATTGGATTCACATTAACTTAATAAATTGTAAATCATATTTACAATTAAACTCTCTATGATATTATGAACCATATTCACAATACAAATAAAATTATTGTGGATAGTGCTATCCATATTAATCATATCTATGACAATTAAATCAATTTAATTATCTTCGATGTCTCTCTATATGTATCCAAATAATGTGAATCATATCCACATTATTAATGATAATTGAATCATATTAACTCATCATTATTCCAATGCTCGGATATTATCAACAATAGAATTATTCTTGAACTCTTTCAAGAACAATGTGCTTTTTCCACGAATGCTTAGAGATAAGGACAGTGTAACTGTATATTCCATGTATAGTGACTTGCATAATGAGTGTCGTATCCAGATCTAGAAGAATGCACAGAGAGCTTTGATAAAGTCAGACTAAATATCTAATCTTCTCATTGAATCTGAATCATATTCAGATCAATGTCCAACATTTGGACTAATATTGGCTAATCAATCTTCTGAATGGAGTCAGTAAAATCCAAATATGTTTCATCACTCCCTCGGAATTGAAGCATCATGGTTATACAATCGATTAAGATCGCATCAACATCGAGTATTCCTAATACCCGTAAATCCTACATATTGTAAAATCGAGAATGAACCCGAAGTTTTTGGTCACTTTTGAATTCTATTCTACATGGTTTTATCATTAAGTTTTTCATTTGATCATTGAGAGTTGGTATCGATCATATGCTTTCTAAAAGTATATATCATACCTACAAATCCTGTCATGCTTCCAAAGTAAGACGATCATTGATGAAATTTGGTTGGTACCAAAATCTGATGAGTGAGCTCATATATTTTGGCTCAGTAGGGAACATGTATGATCCCTTTGAGAGATCATATTACTCATATATCCTCATATGCACACCGGCTCGTCAATGTATAGACCTTGATTAGTTCATCAACCTAATTGAATGCCTAATGTACATACTTAGACATAATGTAACACACATATCTCTAGTCAAAGGATGCATGCATGTGTCATGACCACATATGATATAGGTATTGGTTATCCCGATCTTGTTAAGTTGTCTCTTTGATCTGACTTCTCTGACACCACCGAATCTTTATTCCTATGCAGAAGACCTACATCAAGAGGTCGGTTGGATATCAACCTTTGGAGTAAGGATTGTCATCTCATTCTCAGGCTGGAGATCCTTTCTTAACAATCATTTTACGGTGCTAGATAAGTCCTTAATCTAACTCCTTGGATATCATACAAGCACTAGCCTCTATGATTCAACCATTGAGATGTATGATTATCAAGACAGACATGGTACATAATCTCAATTGTACTAAGGGACCTTATAAGTGCATTTATTCATTAATCTAAGATAGGGAATGAAAATCAATAACCTTAATTGATATATAAAAGGATTACAATAAATTTATTGTAAAAATGATTCACACTGGGCTCACATGTCCAACATCTAAGTCTGGTATCAGTTGCTTTTCATTGAGTTATACGAGAAGAACTTCATTGCTTGAAAGTCTGCAACTAGTAGATGTCAATAGTTTCTTGTATGAGTAGCGATGAAGACTTTTGTCAAAGTAAGAAGTTTTCTTCAGACTCCTCATACAATCTCTCCAAGTTGTTGAATTCTTCATCAATCACCCTCTCAATGTTACTAATAAAGTATAGTTGTATAGTTCAATCATTAGTGGTGTTTTCCATAAATTGGTCATAATAAAAAATATGTTTTTCTTACAATTTTATAAATAGATGTGACCGTATGAAATGATGTCATCATCATTTGAATGCTTATGACTCAGGATTTTCAGATACACTTCGATAATCTTCATTAATATGTCAAAATATGAAAGCCAAATTCTTTCTAATCATATATCATTTTGTCATATGTCTTAAATTAGTAGATCATATGTAATATATACCAAGTCATTAATCACTCTCATACATGAAATTATGTATCGTTTGTCCTTTACAGTATGCCTTGTATGGCGAAAGATAAGTTGCATTTATCATGCATGTTTAAGTTGTTTATTAGATAACATATTAATAAAAACAACCATTGTATACAAAATATTATGTAAAAAACATACCTGTTCATTGGACCCATCAAGAATTTTGTATTATCGCTCTTTATGTTGATGTTATGAATTCACATCCAATGAAGTATGTTGGGTATCACGAAGATACTACAATGCATCAAAATTTGTAATTAATATTTTCTATTATTTTTTGTAAATCAAAACAATTTCAAATCTCACCTCTGATTCTGAGTTTGGTGGAGCTCGTAAGTTTGAATTCTTTGAGGATACCATAGATGACTTTTTTTGTTTCCTTCTTCTTTCATTTTTAAATTATTTTGTTCTTTCACAGTAGTTTCCATCGTCGTCTATCTTGCCTCGTTCCTCTTTATAACTCTCCTGGATAAAGTGCTTGGATTCACCCGAGCCCTTGGTTTCTTCCTTTTCGTTGGAGTTTCTTTTTCTAATAAAGCATGTATTTTATTCTCATCACATATCCCAAGATGGAACGAATGCATATCTTCCTTTTTCTCAATTTTATTCTTCTGTATTTCTTTGTCAACACCCCCTATGCACACATCATTTTGTTGCATTCATGCATTTGCTTGTCTGTCTCTGATTTATCAGCTCCTTGCTTTTCCGTTTGATTTCTATACTCGTTCTCAACCATTTCCTCATATCTTGTCACTTCTAAAGCTTCTTTTTCCCCCCTTTTCTCTCTCTGTTTCCTTTTTTCCTATCCCAGTTTGTTCCCTATACTTGCAATTTTCCTCTTTCAGCTCGTTGTTTTCTATTTTCAACGTCTCCAACTCAACCTCATAATTTAGAATATAATCTTTCACTCCTTGTTTACTCATACCTTTTTTCAATTTCTCAATCAATTGATTTAACTCCTATCGTGGTGTTCTTCTACGCCTTTGAATTCTCATCAACTTTGTCCTTCTCATCATTGTTCCTTGTCGCATCAAATACAACTTTCTTGAACCTCCCCTTCTTTCCATGCCATCTATAGGAACTGAGATCATCTCTTCGACAACCAGCTCTAGTCTTCTAACAAAGAAACTGCTCGTGAATACCTTTTCATTTGGGAACACATACTCATCATGCCATATTTTCACAATTTCATTCTTCAAAGGATGTATACTTGGTAAGTTCTATCATTAAATCTTAATGTTTTAATACAAGAAAGTATGTATTCATTTATTTTTAACAAAATGTGATTTTAATACATGGCCATTACTCAATGACACCAATCTTCTTGAGAGGCCCTTTATCGTTCCACTCCACTTCCTTATTTTGGATCGTAAATCTCGACTTACTATCAATTCCTTACAGCAATACTCAAGCATCCATACCTGAAATAAATATTAAATTAGAATCATTCCATACATAGAATTGTATATGTCTGAAAACAAACACTAACTTGCATATAAACAAGCTGACACACCCAATGAGATAACCAAGTGTTATGTATGCTACTCTACAAACTCTATGTTAAATCCTCATAAATACATCATCTATATTGAACAAGATCATCTTAACAATGACATCAAACCAATTGAAGAATCTTTTATTCTCTAGTGATTCAACGTAGTGAAAAAGATCTTTTAGAAATGTATAAGAGCTATCTAGAAAAAGGAATGCTGCAAACATGAATAAAATCAAACACGTAACGTTGATCGTTTCGGAATTAATCTCATCTCATTCATAGTAATCCATCGATACAACAAGTTTCTTTCTGATAAGCACCATCTCATCATCGAAAGGCTCGGTTAATGTGAAGTTTTTCCAAAGTAAATGTCTCCCTACAATCGAAATGGGAACCCAAAACTCAACAATCCGAGAATGATTCTGATATGATCATCGCTCAATGTGACCACTTTGTTTCCGGACGTGAATTCCCTCCCTTCTTGATATTGTTCTACTATCCATTGCAAGTTTTTTCATCTCCATCTCAATGTTGTTTATATTTATTAATATCAAAAGGCGATCTTAGAAATCAGTATTTGCTGCTTGGTGGTCCACTTGAATCCATCTTTAATTTTTAGAATAAAAACATTTACACATAAATCTATTTTTTGGAATTTTTAGTAATTGAGAAAATAAATAAATAAAATAAATGAGACTTATGGACCAACCATATATACACACTCAAATCAATTCGTTTTCTTTGATTTTTAGCTTGTTTTGGATTGGATTTTTGTATGTTTTATTAAAACACAAATCAAAGAAGATAAATGAAAAGGAAATAAATTAAAAAAGTTAGTTATATACATAAAATGATAAGTCAAAGTTAGTAAATAGGTACAATATACAACTTGATACCAAAACCCAAGTTTCACATATGAACACTAATTCTTGTGAATTTGATCTTTATTTGTAGATAGTTGAATGTACATTAATTCAAACTTGAGTGCGGGTTCATAGGAACTGTACGTGAGAGATATTTGATTTTACGGCTTTTTATCTCGGAACTAGGATGTGGTTTTATTTCACATCTATACATGTTAGTGTTTAACATTATTTTTCCTTTATTAATGGCAGTGATGTACATAATGAAGTTGATTTTATTTGAGTTGGAGGTAGTGTGATCTAATTAAAAAATCGGTAAAGTTAAGTCATATACAGGTGAATTTGTACACAAATAAGATATGACTTTTTATTAATAATTTAATATACAACAATTTGCCCTAATTATATACAACATATCAATTTTTATTCATGTATTTTAAGGGTTTTATTAACTGAATTGTCTTGGGAGATGAGTTAAAATCAGAGAATAAGACAGATGAATCGTGGATTCGTCACCACCCCCCCCCCATACTTAACTCTTGCTCAACCGTGAGCAATCATTTGTTTAAGAACACAACTTTAGTTAAATTCTTGACTATGTAAGTGATAAAACAAGACTCGATGATCATGTCACAAGTTTCAGATGACTCTATAACTCTAAGTCACCATCAATCCTTACCAAACATGAGTCAACTTCTCTGATTTTTGGGACTCTCCACATGTACATAGCTTCAAATATATGGTATTTGTTTCGCACAAGGTCCTAGTCTAAGAGGCTAGTTTAGGAACTCAATCCTCTACTCTAGTTTCACAATTGGGTTTCACCTCAATCCAACGTCTCTTTAGCTACCAAACTCAAAAATGTAAATGTGGATGATCAATTACGGAACAAGAAGGATTGTGTATTATTCTTCTCTCCTCTCATTGAACAAAGGAATCATTCAAGTTCCAAAATGCACACTTGTATTTTTTTGATGTGGATACATATATCTGTCAAGAAAGTCAAACTATCTACACTTATTTTTCTATGATGCACCGAGATGTGCCTTTCGTGAGAACTTAATGTACCTTCTATACCCATGCTTGTAGCATTTACGATGCATGACCTTTTTCGTGCCCACACGATTCTTGTTTGGTGGCCTAATATCATTGGGAAGAGGGGATATTGTGGTCTACTTATTCCTGGTCCAAGTGGACTCTCAAAAGGTTACGAGCGCTCGTCAGTTATCTCAAGCTCCTTCAGTTATCTCAAGCTCCTTTTGATGGAGATTTTCTAGAATTTTTTATCCCCTTTTTTAGAACAAAATGATGGCTATGTCTTGCTCCTCAACGCTTACCAAGTTGTCTCATACTGATCTACAAATTATTATATTTTTATGCAATCACCTACTTCAAATCAAGGTAGAATAGGGATCCTTGTCCCCATACATGCTATGTGTTGTCACTCATGTTTCATGAGGTTATTCCTAACTCCTTCCCATCAAGTGTCTTCAAATAAAGTCCCAGCTTAAATTCTCAATTTTTAGTGCCTTAGGTGAAACAGTGACTCACCATGAGAAGTATGCAATCGTGCATGTGTAGTGCAAGCCATATTATTTTTTGCCTAGAGCTTATGCATGTGTAGAGTTTTATCTTATTTATTTTCAAAACCTCACTTCAGAATTTGTTTATTGTCAAAAAAATAATTTTATTGTTGTTTTTTTATAAAATTTTTGTTATACCCCCCCCCCCAATTTTGACAAAGATGCATAAAATCAGTATAATATACACATATATACAAGAGTGTGCATAGTTTACACAATTCTACAAAAAAAATTACAAATATTACAAATTATATATGTTTTATAAGTGTTTTCAAGTATTTTACATTGTGTACATATTTTACAAATTTTACAAATGATTACCCATTACCCAATATTTATTTATAAGTACGAGCTATGGGTAAAGTATATATCACATATATACACACACCTTATACCTAGCTTGTGTTATATCCTCATGGAACTATATGACAAAATTATATATGTTTTATAAATTTTCAACCTATATTCTTACTACTTTAAAGACCTAAGTATAGAAGAAGAAAGAAATGAGATGGTCGAGGGCAAGATATGAATGAGGAAAAGAAGTGGAGAATACATACCGGGCATCGGCCCCGTATACTTAGGCTATGGTTAGCCTAAGTATAGAAGTGTGGGGGTGGGGGTCTGGTGATATCTGAAGAAAGTACAATGCATGAATCTTTTCGATGTTGTTGATGACTAGAGATCACTGCTGCAAGGTCTGATGCATTGTTATAGGTGTGTCTTTTGAATTTGTTATGTGTACAAAGACAATCTCTTCAACATGGACCAACTACTTATTGGATTCAATAAAGTGCTTCAGCAGTTGTCCATTCATTAGGAGTGTATGTGCTCCATCTATAAGATATGAAATCTCAACACTACCACTATTACGCACATCATGGACTAAATACGGGCTCATCCACTTGGACTTGAGTTTTCCTTGAAAAATCTTCAACTTTGCATTAAACAACCATATCTTTTGTTCAGGAATGGAGGTCTTTTGTCTAATAAATTGGTCATTCCAGTGCTTAACTTTATCCTTGTACACCAAACTATTGTCGTATGTGTGGTTTCTGATCTCTACGAATTCATTTAGATCCATCTCTCTCAGTATTTTACATAGGTGCGTGTTCCAATTGACCTTCTCAATTGCCCATTCTGATTTGTGCACTAACTTTGCTGGCAAATGATATGGCTTTCCAAATACTATCTTGAATGGGGAGGTTCCCGATTGTATCTTGTATGTCATCCTGTAAGACCAAAGGACTTGATCCAATAGATGGGATCAATCCTTCATATCAGGGCAGACGAGTTTCTATAATATGCTCTTAACTCCCTATTCAACACCTCTACCATTCCATTGGTCTATGAGTGGCATGGATGAGTGACACAATGCTCGATGTTGTAATCCTTCATAAGTTTTTTCAATTCTCTATTCACAAAATGACTACTCACATATGATATCAATACCTTGAGGACCCTGAACCAAAAAATAATGTACCCTCTCACAAACTTACAGACATTGCTACTATTTGCAGCCCATGTTGGGATAGTATCCATCCACCTAGACAAATAATATATTGTGAAAAGGATGTACTTAAATTCGTGGGGAACCGGGAATGGTCCCATGAAGTTGATGCCACAAGTATCGAAGACATCACAAATGATGGCTAGTTTCATCGACATCTCATCTTTGAAACCAACGGTTCCTCCCATTCGCTGACATATTGAACACGACTTCACGGAAGTGGGAGTGTTAGGAAACAAATTCGTTCAGTATAAGCCACATTGTAGTACATTCCAAGTGGTCCTCTTTCCAAAGCGGTGCCCTCCTGCTTCCAAAGAATGGTAGTGAGTAAGGACACTCTAGTATTCCTCCTGAGGAATATATCTAGTCTAGATACAATCTAATCCATCAAAGAAAAGGATTGGATCCTTCCAATAGTAGTATCTCAAATCGGACTTGAGTAAGTCAATGCTTCTCTTAGTTCAACCCTAAGTAACTTTCTTGGAGACAAGATAGTTCACTATATTGTCATACCATCACTATAAGAAAAAACACGTTTGGCAAACACAAATGTCCTCCTCAGGTGCTCTCAAAGTGTTCTCCAAGTGCTCTCCAAATCACTTGGCGAGCACATGTGCTCGCCAAACTCTTGCTCGTTAAAATCCTACTCACTAGCATATATTGGCGAGGACATGTGCTCGCCATTAAAAGTGGGCGAGCACATGTGTTAGCCAAATCCTAGCCAAGTGCTCTCTAGGGCATGTATTAGCTAGCACTTAGCTAGGATTTGGCTGACACTTATGCTCTCTAACTTCAGAGAACATGAAAAAAGTATAGATTCTTTAGGGTTTTGAAGCTTCGTTGAACCTATATCACCTATTATAAAGTCATTGTTATACTCCTATACTATGCAAACATATTTTGTGCCAAGTTGGAGAGTTCATACTTCAATTTGATTATTATCTTCTCTTCTATTTTTATCCTCATTTCGCATACGCATTCTTTCTCTCTCATGCATAACACATACGCACACGCTTTTATAGTACACTAGCATACAAAGTAACATACACTCACAAACAATAACACACATATGTATACTAAAACAAACATCATACTAATGTACAAGCACTTCATATCTAGAAACAAGACACTATACATACACATTTTGCACTCTCTAACAAACATACACACACTATATATCTTGCATTCACGTGCTAATATACACATACATACTAACACACACTAGTACTAATATAAACACACTCAAAACAAAACACAAGCGAACTTAAGATGAACATGCACACCATCTTTTTCACGGTATAACACATATGAAGTATAGCACAAACTAACATAGTGTAACACACACACACAAACATAAACATACTAGCATGTATATATGAGCACTCTAACACACACATAAATAAGCATGAATCTAATACAGTGCACACATGAACGTATAAGTACTCAAAAAATCATCTTGTAAAAACATGAAAATAAATAGCTAAAGAAGAGTGTGAATCATAATACAAAAGCAAAAATCATCATATGAGCTAACCCCGTTCATTTAGTGAAGTGTATCCTTCTTATCATCTTCCTTTTTATATAGATCAGACCTTGCACCTAGTCGACTAAGAATAAAATTAAATTAATAGTTTGAAGCTTGAATATACATGTATCAAAGGAAAATGATAAAATTTAATCAATCATACCTAATGACGTTGGGTTTGGCCTTCTACATCCTCACAATCATGTTCATACTCTTTCAAAGAATGATTATGTTCGTACTCACGGTCATGTTCAAATGTAAGACCAGAAATCCTGTAATTTTGAAAAATTGGAAGTGAATACGCTTTTCAACAATAAAAAGAATAACACCTCTAGACATGAATGCTCAATAAATCATCTTGCAAAATCATGAATGTAAATACATGAAGACACTTCATGAAGATAAAGTGTGAATAACGATATAATAGAGAAACTCATCACATGCATTAACCTTGTCTGCTTAGTGCAGTACATTTTCAATAAATCATCTTGCAAAAATATAAAAGTAAATGCATGAAAACAAAGTCTGAATTATGATACAATAGCAAAAATTATCACATGCACTAATTTCATCTACTTAGTGAAGTGCATTTTCATCAAATTATCTTACAAAATCATGAAAGTAAATGCATGAAGATAAAGTATTAATGATGATACAATAGTCAAAATCATCACATGCACTAACCTCGTCTACTTATATAAGTGCATCCTCCTTATCCTCTTGCCATCATATTTTGTATAGATCGAACCTTATACTTAATCAATTAGAATAAAATAAAATAAACAGTTTGAAACTTGAATATGCATGCATCAAAATACGATGATAAAATTAAACTTAAAATACATAATTATATAGGGGTTTACCTTATGCATCATCTCGATCATATACATATGTTTGCTAGAGATTCAAACATTTCCAAGACAGCCTCCTCAATTGCAATTTATGTTGATGTAACCATTATAATAGATGGAATAGAGAGATGAATAAATATATATTATTATACCTAGTACTTCTAAGACTTTTTATTAAAGACATAGTAAAGAGATAATAAAGATATAAATAAAAATGCATCACTTACAACTTCATTTCTTGTTTTTTCTCTTACAGAAAAATAATATCCTTATTGATAATATGGTATGTCATCTCTTCTCCCACCTCATCCTCATCTTATTTGCTTTGTACTATATTCTTTGGATGTTGATTCCTTTTACATATTCACATGTTTTAAAATACAAAGATAAGAGAAAATAATGCATATTCATAGAATTTGAAATTCTGAAAGGCATGTACATGACTCTATACTTACAAATAAAAATGTATACATGATCATCTTATCGTACAATTCTTCATACTAGATTCCATCATATTTTATATGGATCCTAACATATTCCTAATAACTTAACTATAAACTTTAATTCAAAGTTTGAAACTTGGTATACATGAATAAAAGTAGGAGGCAATGTTTGAATGAGCATACCTAATAATAGAGGAGTTGGCGTATGGAAAATGAGTCTACATTATGTATGTAAGCTTGCATTCAATTATAAACGACTGATCTCAATACAAATCTTAATAAACTAAAGATAGAGAGATTTTTACTGGAAAATAAAGTGTTACCAATAATACCGAGAGCTTCCTCCTACTATATCCAAATAGGAGAAAATACGATAATATATTGTCACCCTCACAATCACGTTCATATGCAAAGTAACAAAACATGTAAAATAAAAAAATTAGGTTAACACGCATATCCATGACAACATTTCACATGTGGAAATTTCAGGTATTTCATCAATAACATTAAAATTAAAGGTTATTTTATCAACAATTCACAAATAAATATTACACACTAAAATAAATGTAACATATTAAAAAGTGTGTCATCACTGTCATAAGTTCATGCTCCATACATACTAAACCAAGACACTCTCTAACACATACTAACGCATACTCTAATATACATGCATACTCTCTCCGATACACATTATACTAACACACTCACTAAGATACATTCACATGAATGCACACATAACACACATATATAAACAACTCGCACAAATAATTTCTCCACCCCTTCCCTCTCATACCCCCCATACATAACTTAGTCACAAAAAACACTATAAAGAAACAATACTGTATCAAGACACCCAACATGTACACATACATGTACACATATGTACACATACTAACACACACATGTACACATGTACACACACACCCCAACACACACACATACTTAAATACCACAAGCACATATACAATAATCATTACTATATAATCCTAAAAATTGTAGAAAAATATGGGTATTTAGTATATGTGTAGGTCATCACATAACATATAGCAATGGAATTTCTCATTTTTCATTAGCATGTCATACACTATGCATACAAGTTGATTTGCATATAGAATAGCCTCAAAAAATTTGTTCTAAAATATAATCTGTAGTAACCTAATCGTATAATGTCCAATCTACAAGTAAACAAATTTGAACAATATTGTTTTTTCAAATGTAATGGTTTGTGCATTTTATCATACACCTTCCATATATATTGATATGCATATATAATAAGCTAACAAAATCAATTCTAACATCTAATATACATCAATACAATCGTATGATGTGCAATCAACAAGTTAACGAATTCTAAAAACAATGTATGATGTTCTAGTCTAATTTGCAAATCCTAAAACATTGAATATATCCATACTATGCAACCAAAATCAAAATAAGTAAGAGAGGAGTGCTTGAATACCTTATGGAAGAAGAAGTAGCGTATAGTGGAGCGAAATGATGGTCGACAGAGGTGAGAGATGTCGCTCAAATATCGTCGGGGAGGGTTTTTGGGTTTGTCTTCATTTGGAATGAAGGACAGGGAGCCTGATAGCATTTTGTTTAACAAACATGGGCGAGCACATGTGCTTGCCAATGTGCTCTCCAAGTGCTCTCCCCCAAATATTCATGCACCATTTAAAATCATATATTGAAATTTAACTGGGTGAGGGAGTGCGTGAGGACTTGTGCTCGCAAGGTGCTCGCCCATAGGTGGCGAGAACATATGCATGTCCCGTCCTCAGCCTTTTGTGCTCGCCAAATCGTATTTTTCTTGTAGTGCATGGGAACAAGTCGATAATAAAAATAGACTCATGGGAAAGGCATCTCAAATCGGTATATCATCAGGAGAATCAAGAGTCTCAAGACAGGAAAAGTGATCATCCACTACATTCTTTACTCCAGGTTTATCTTTAATATCCAAGTCAAATTCCTGGAGGATCCAATGAGGATTGACCTGAACTTATCCAAAGCAAACACTACCACAAACATTTTATTTTTTGTAACCGTGTAGTTACATTGCGTAGGTGATAACAGGGAAGAAGTAAAGGGTCGTACGGTTTGACAAGGCGAAACGCAGCCGATGTGTTGACTACTCTAAAATCCCTGGTTATTCAACAATTAACATACAATATATATAAAGTCATAAATAAAAGAAATGTGAGGATAAAATTTAGTATTCTCTACAAAAAGATGCATAACGACCAAGCATATAGAGGTCGAAGCACATAGAGCAAAATGGTAGCCTATGGGTATTTATGTACAACCGAATCATTCATTATGTATATACATCTTTTGTGGATTTTTTATTTTATATTTTTTTGTATTTGATTTTTAATTTTCTATTTTTATAATTTTATTTTTATATTTTTATATTTTTTTCATATAAATATATATATACAATATATATAAGACTATATATGCCATATCGTGTAATATACTTATAAATAATAGAAAATATAAATAAAATCCAGAATAAAATTTTTTTTGAGTTTTATAAATTTTTCTTATGTTTTTTGTAATTTTCGTGGAATTTTTGCAAATTTTTATAACTTTTCAAAGTCAAAAATATCCCGAATAAGGGATTAACTAAATAGGCTAAAATTTATTTGAATATTAAAAATATTAAATAGGTTCCAAAAGTATCCAAACCTATTTTAATATATAGATATTTATGTAAAGAAACTTATAGAACATAAAAACATATTTTTAGTTTTTTAAAGAATTTTTAGATTTTTATGAAGGATTTTGGGGTTTTCTGATTTTTAAGCTTTTTCTTTTTTCATTGTTAGTGATCTTTGTTCTGTAGTTAAAAAACAGTAAATAAACAATATATACTTTTTGGAATTTTTATAGATGTTTTTATATTTTTTGGTATTTTCTAATTTAGACAGTAAAAAATTAAGCTCCTTTTGATTTTTAATAAATGGATAAAATGCTCAACATTATATAATAAATATGGGCGTGAAAGTAAATGGCTTAAGGTATTTGATTCTAGTTTTTCATATTTTTAGGATCATAATAGCTATTTATAATAAATAGATAAAAAGCATAAAATTATACGTCCCGGTAAGGGTGTATTTGTAATTAAAATAAATATCAAGGGTCACAATGTAATTTCATCAAAAAAATTTTATGTATTTCAAATTTACTTGGACTTTTTATAAATTACAACAATGTAAGGGGCCTATATGCAATTTCACCACCTCACGTGGGACGGCATGTGAGGTGACGTGGAATTAACCCCAAATGTAATTTATAGAAGTAAAGGGGCCTACATGCAAAGTTTCCTATTTATTTTAAACAATATATTTTATTTACAAGACTAAACATTAAATACAAAAAAGAGGGGTAAGGTTTGCAATTTTCCCCATAACTACGTACCATCCAACAGTCATCCTTCATTTACTTATCCACATGGCGTATTTTGGATGGTGGATACCCCTTCCTCGATGAGCGCTCTGGATCAGATCTGGGGTCTTCATCAATGGCTGAGGTGCTACGTGATCGAATGGTCGGGATCAAAACTGGGGTCGCCTCCTCATCGGACGGTGCATAGCATGTCTCCAAGAACAGGTGTGTTCTTCCTTGTTCGCTCGATTCTTCAAACTCCGAGGCTTCTTTGGCGACGCTGAGGTGCTCTCTAGGTTCCTGTTGGCGATCCGTGTCGGATGGTTCCTCACATGGTGTCCAAGAACCGGCGAAAAGCCCTGGCGAGATGATGGATTTCTAGGAACCTAGGGCGTCAATCCTGGAGTAGAATTGAGCCCAAGATAGCTCTATTGAGCGCGCGACCTGCGCAGAAAGCAAACAAGGCTAAGGGAAAATTCCTTGGCCTATAAACCGGGGGAACGGAGGCGAAAGGAGTCAGGCAGTCAGCTCTCCTACAAGGTGGAGGAGTTGGAGGCTGATAGGCCAAATCAACGGTTTATCTGGGCGAGCAAGATGCATGGGATGATAAAGAAGCGAATGTGAAGATGTGGGGGGTCTTATGGAGGTCGGAGACACGTATGGGTGATGAATCTCCATTTTATCACCTTTATTCTACCATTTTGGCCTTAAAAACCCCAGCAAATGCATGTAAATGGCATTTATTTGTCCATAATAACATTCACTATTTATTGTATTAACTGTATATAAAATAAGGTTTTTAATGCCAAAGTTATAGAATAAAGAGAAGAAAAGAAAAAGGAGTAAAATATTGCAAATATTTTATGACCCTAACCCCGAGACCAAGTTCAGAATGGAATTGGTCAAAAAGGAATAAAGTAGGGGGGATAAGGGCCAAAAAGACAATAAATATCTCATTTATTTATTCTTTGATTATGCATTTTTGACACTTATTTTATTCTTTGTGATTAAGGAAACTTTGTACATGAAAGTTGTAGATAATAATGTAAATAAAAATACAAAATTGAGTTTGCACAAAAGTAATACACGGTGTACATTTTATACCTAGAATAAAAAGCCAAAAACCAAACTTCACATACCCATATCTTTTCAATAAAAACTCAAAACATAGCAAAATTCACCTCTAATTGCATATAACTTTTTATGAGGTATTTAATGGTGGTGGTTTTATATTTTGCGGAGTTACTGTGCAAAAGTTAGGTTTTGGGCCCTTATTGTACATAATACAGATTTAAAAAATTCAATTTATTTATTATTTTTTATTTTTACAAATTCATATATTTATAATATTGTAAATATTATTTATAACATATGTGTACATTAAAATGAGAATAAAACCAAAAGGGAAATGTAAAATAAAATAAATCTATGTAAAAACATTGATGAAATACATATATTCTATATGTATACAAATAAAAGGGAAATCCGTTCTTTAATTATTTTATTCTTTCATATTATTATAATATTGTAAATATCATTTATATTCTATTAAAAATACAGAATTAAAATAAAACTCATTAAAACATATTAAAATAAAATCATGTACATAAAACATAGGTAAAATACCTATGCATATACCTACATAATATACTTACATATTTATTAAAGTATACAAATAAATTCATAAAAATCAAATAATAATAATATATTTATACTCAAAAAATAAGTTGTAAATATATAAAATGAAAGAATAAATTAATAAAATAAAATATACAAGATAAAAATAAAAATGCACAAAACATAGATGAATATACCTACAAATACCCTATTAAAAAATAACTATTAATAAATAAAGTCAAAAAATAAATAAAAATCATAATAAAATAATACATGAAAAATAAACATTTTTTATTTTATGCTCGAAAAATAATGAAATCATTTATTATTTTTAATTAATTAATTTCGAATAAAACCTCATGTTTTGTCGCGTAGTTGTCCAGTTGGACCATCCACTCTCTGACCAGCCAGAAGTGACATTTCCCCGAACTTCTGCCATTTTCGTGGACATCTCATCCATCTTTCGAGGAAGCTTCCTTTACAAGAAATGTTCCTCCATCATTGTACATACACGCCCGCTGATTTAATCCCATGTACATTCGCTCGATTCTTTGCTTTTCCCCGGTCAATAAGGGCGCTCCCTAATGTGCATAAATAAAAGCCTTCGCCTCCATTTCAAAATTTGGCCATCTTTAAACCCTAACTCCACCATTTCGGCCTATAGAGCATCCAAGTGACAGATGGAGGTCCCCTGCGATGGATTGGAGCTCGCGGAGGCGAAGGTGCGCCCAAGGCGGTTTGCTCCGACGATCGTCCTGCTTCCTGGTTTACACCCAGGTTCGAGCTGCGCAATTTATCGTTTGTAGGTAGATTTTTGTTTATGATTTAAAATTATGTATTTAGATCGATGATAAACCAATAGTTTAACGTAGATTTTGATATTCGTAGTTCGCCGGAGCTGAGCTCCGACGAACGTCTCCACCGTCACTCTAACGTTCCCCGACCATGCTTTCGCCCCCATTCTCTTCCCCTTTCATTTCCTATAGCCAAGGCACACCCACACACTCAGATCCTCCTCGGATCTAGAGATCTGGTCTTCTTCCTTCGCCCATCGCCGGAGACCTCCGCCCGCTCCACCGTCGTTCATTCCACCGCCAATTAACACCCTGGACCCGTCCTGTTTCTCTTGCGCTTATGATTTGCAGGTTTGGAGGCCAAGAGACCCCCGAAGGGGTCGATTTTTGCACCATGCCTGGTACCTGGATCCCCTTTCCTTCCTCGACCTATTCGAACCCCTGCAATGCTCCAAGTACTATTTTGGAGGCGTCATCAGATGCGTAACCTCTCCAGGACTCTTCTGCGCCTCGTCGCGAGGCGAACCACCACCGGAATTGCCCGTACTACTCGATCGAAGGAGCGCCGGTGAACTGTTCTTCCCCGTCCATCCAGTCGTCCCCGAAGCCGTTGGATCCCTTGTTGGTTCCAGTTTTGTTCTTAGCCGTCTGATCATGCCAAGCCTCTCGCCGTTCGATGAAGCCCACGATTTAATCCGAACCGACGAGCGGCGAAGGGGTATCAAGCCACGAGAGCTCGCCACATGTTCAAGTCGAGGATGGAGCACCGTTGGATCCAGCACTTTAAGGGGTAATTTGCATGTACACCCCTCGCCTTTTTGTATTTAATTTTTAATTCTGTAAATAAAAGATTACATTGTAGATAAATAGGGCTTTTTGCATTCAGACCCTCGAACTTTTTGTATTTACATTTTGGTCCTTGACAGCGTCACGTGCAATCCTCATGTGATGTTGTAAATTTTGCACACAGGCCCCTAGCATTTTTGTTTATTATAAAGTAATCCCAGAACTTTAAAAAACATTTATTACGTTAGGTAAATTGCATTGTGGCCTCTAGACTTTATTTTATTTGTAGTTATGCCCCTGCCAGGTTGCATTATTTTTATGACTTTTACCTAATTATTAAATATAGCTAGCATGCTCCAAAAGTTCCACAAAAATTAGGGTAGATGCTTCATGTCTTGTAGATTCAGGCCCTACAATTAATTGGATCATTTATCTATTTTTGAGCATTTATCAATTTATTAAAAATGAAAAAGGAGCATTTAATCCTTATTTAAAGTATAAAATACCAAAAAAGTAGAAAATACTTTTGAAAAATTACAAAAAATATTATATATGATATATTTTGATATTTATTGAGTCCAGAAAATAAAAACCCCCAAAAATAGAAAAAGAAAACTTAAAAATTTCAAGAAGCTCCAAAATCCTAAAAAAATATAAAAACTCTTTAAAAATATCAAAAAATATGTTTTCATGTTTTATAAGTATTTATATATTATTATCTATGTATGAAAATGAAAATTAATTTGGGTAATTTTGGGAACTATTTACTATTTTTAAAACCCAAATTAATTTCGGGTATTTAATTAATCTCATATTGGGATATTTTTGACTTTAAAAATACATAAAAATATCAAAAAAAATCTAAAAAAAAAATACAAAAACATTAAAAAAATATAAAAATTCCAAAAACAAATTATTTTCTAATTTTTAGTTATATTTAATAGTATTTATAACTATATTTCTATGTATTATGTAAATAAAGCCTTATATAGGTGATGAACTGTGATTCATTATTCTAAAAGTTAGAAATAGAGATTTGTTCCTGAGTAATTAGCTGCATATTCTCACTTATATTGCATAATTAGCATTCATGCATGTATCGATAACATCTGCATTTTAGCATTCATATTGCATAAATAAGAAGCTCAATTCATTAGTAAATATTCACTTGTATATTCACCATATTTCACCTATTTGTATATATTTTATACTAACTCTGAATCCAATAAAATCAACTCCATACTGTATATATTACTAACACTAATTAAAGAAAAATATCAAAAAAATACTAACTTGTAAAATGGATCGATAAAATCCCAATCCAAGTTTGAAACTAGGAATCTTAAAATGCACATATCTCTCTCATGCAACCTCTGAATTAGATCTACTCACTTTTAAAGTAATATACATTCAGAGATCTTCAAAACAAGGCAATTTCATTAAAAACGGAGCTCGCATGTAAAACTTGGGTTTTGGGCCACTTTTGTATATTGTACATATTGACCAAAATGCCCTTGTATTTTCTTAATTATTAAAAATCCAAAAAATAGATTAAGTTGTAAATATTCTCTTCATATTTTCTCTTAATTTTTCTCTTATGATAAAAAAAGTGCAAAAGACAAAAATGTGGTATTTTATACCTATAACGTACCACCCAAAAATACATTTTTGTACAGATGATTTCAATTGATTTTCAACCCTTCACAAAAGTTGCAGATCTCATAGAGACGACCAACTTTCGTGTTGACCACTTTTTGATTTAATCCCTTTTGTTATTTCTTTTTTATTTTTCTTTTCATTTAATTTTTGAATTTTCTAGGAGCGATATGTGGCCGCTCATGGAGCCGCCACATGTCATCCCATTTTTCTATTATTTTCAGATTTATTTTATTATTTTCAGATTTTTATTATTATTTTTTATTACTATTTTAATTATTGTTATTTTTAGTAGCCTGCTTATTTTACTTATATTATATTATTATTATTATTATTATATATCTCCCTTTTACTTCTTCTTTTCTTATTCCCCACTCCAAGTCACCACTCCCTCCATCATCCCTCCATCTTCTCCACCTCTTTTCTAACTTCCCACTCCTCTTCATATTCTCATCCCCTCCTCTATTGTTCATCATCCGCCATAAGCGAGAGAGAAAGGGAACCACCAGCTCAGCCTGCTCGACGGTGACAACGACCGAGTAAGTCTTCGACGCGACGACGGTTTCCATAGTATTTGGAAAGATCCGAGGTAGAGAGATCGACCTCGTCACAGCCGCATCCAATCTGCATAGCTTCTCCGATTTTTTTGCCAAGTCGGATCGAGGTCACGGTGATGAAAGCCGCACATCGCAGCTCTACCTGGAAAAATCTCATGTAAGTATTCTCTATCTTTACTTTGTCATTTTTTTTATCTAACATTATTTGTTTATCTTGTTTATCACAAAAAAATCATTTCATCAACCACCACCACCATTATCATTATCACATATTTATTTCACCTCTACATTTTTCTACTGTTTACAAAGAAAATACAAAAAAATGCAAAAAGAAAATACAAAAAAATAAAGCAGGAGTTGTAGCCACCCATGTGCCTCCAGGCCTCACGGCCCCAACCACCACCGCCTGAAGCCGACTCCGCACCACCGTCCTGACCGCCTCGCGCGGTTGCTTCGCCGCACGAGCCAGTCACTCCACCGCCGCCCGCGCGTTCGTCAGTCGGCCACGTGCTTCCAGCAGGCGTCGACCCCGCTCGGCCTCCGCGGCAGCCTCAGGCCGTTGTGCCCCCATGTCAGGCTGCTCGCGCAACCCCCCACTGCGTGGCCCTCGCGCGCCCTCCAGCCCGTGGTCGTCACCCTCGCACCCTCCCGCAGATCGCTCGCTCACAGCCACGTCCCCCAGCTGCCCCCACCAGCCGAGCGTCCACCATTGCGCGTGCGCCGCCTGGTCGCGTACGCCCTCGACGTCGCGCCACCAGTGCCTCCTCCCCTGGCCGCGCACAGCCGCCCGCCTCCTCGGTGATGTCCTCATCACACCGCCACACGTCCCAGCGGAGCCGCACCACCCACGCCCTCTCGTTCCGTGGCCGCTGTAATTATACGTTTTCCATTCACTTGGCTAGTCTAACCCCCGAGCCATCTTGTAATTATACGTTTTTTTTCTTTAATTGTTTTTCTGACCTTTTCTGTATATATCTCTTTCTGACATAATTTTTATCTTTTTGTACGAGGGTCCGGTGGACTTGGAGCGGCTTTCTTGAAGTCGACGCATCTCGAAGTGCATCGGATGCCGACGATTCGTGGATCAAGTCGTATGTGCATTTGTTTGTACGTTTGTATGTTTGTGACATCTCACCAATATAATAAGGGAATAATATCCCTGACATGTTTTTGTTAGAAAACGAATGCCGATCATTTAAATAATGCAACTCTCCATTAATGTGAGATTATTGGGAAATATGAAGCACGTTTTATTATCCATGTATAAGAGTTGGCATCTGCTCATTGTTCTGTTCGGTCAGGACTTCCAATGATATGCATATATATTGTTTGTGCTAACCATAAGTTTATCCTTCTCGTTAACACTGGAGTCATGTTTGATTATAGGTCTACTTGTATGAAAAAATCTAACCCTTGCAATAATCTTGAAATTATAATTGTGAGTATAATTCCCTGCCTCCTCTAACATGAAATTCCATTTCTTTATTAGTTCTCCACCTACCTAACTCTCCGCTATGTATACCTGCAATATAATCTTCTCGATTCGATTTTAGTTGCATCTTCCCGAAAGTCGGGATCCCTGAGAGTAGTAACATGGTGTGTTTGTGTGTGTGTATGTATGTGTATGTATGTATGTATGTATGTATGTATGTATGTGTATGTATTTGTGTATGTCTGTGTGTGGTGTGTGTGAGTGTGTGTGTGTGTGTATGTGTCTGTACTTGTGTGTGCGTGGGTGAGTGTGTGTATGTGTACATGTGTGGGTGTGTGCATGCATGAGTGCGTGCACGTGTGCATGTGTGTGAGCATTACTCGTGCATGTGTGGTGTGTGGTGCGTGTATGTGCATGTGTGTGCGGGCGTGCATGTGTGTGTGTGTATGTGCGCATATGTGCATGATGCGTTTGTGGTGTGTGTGTGGGGGGGGTGCGTGCATGTATGCATGTGTGTGTATGGTGTGTGTGTGTGTGCGCGCGCGCGCGCGTGCGTGTGTGGTGCATTTGGTGTGTGTGTGTGTGTGTGTGTGTGTGTGTGTGTGTGTGCGCGCGCGCGTGCGTACGCGCGCACGTGTGTGTGGTGCGTAGTGGGTGTGTGTGCATACATGCATGTCCGTGTGCGTGTGCATGTATGTGTATGTGTGCATGTATTGTCATCTAATGAATAAAATCCCCCAATGTGGTATCAAAAAATACAATAAAACTAAAAGAAATTAAAGGTAGGAATAACCAAGTTGCCTCCCCCTTGTGGATTGACCTATTTAACCCTACAACACATAAAAATTTGAGAATTAAATGTGGGGTAGCCAAGTGGGCTCTCCCAAGGGGTAGCCACATTTTACCCATGTGTGTGTGTGTGTGTGTGTGTGTGTGTGTGTGTGTGTGTGTGTGTGTGTATATAGGGAGCCGATCATATGCGCTCTCTCGGTTGTGCGCTCTTGTGCGCCTCCGCAACAGCTATTGACGTCATGCTCGCAGGGGTTGCCCGCAATAAATGCCACCAATTATCTCGATACGCCATGTCATGCTGTCTCCAACATCTTTTCACGGACACCTCTCTTACGGAATCGATATCCAATCCTAATTCACATCATCCACTACTCCCTCTTTCTCTCATATCCAATCCCGATCCCAATCCCAATCCCAATCGTCATCATGCACAGTCCTCTCTTCCATATTTATACCCAATCTCTCTCTCTCTCTCTGATGCAAGTTCATGACGCCCTCTCCCTCTCATTCTTTGTACCTTTTCTCCATCTCTCTTTGATACATCAACTTCATCATTTCGTTCCATCCAAGTAAGTTTATTATCATGTTAATTCCTTTTTTCCCATCCTTATATTCTGTTGTTACATTCAAAGTTGATACGTAGAATTTGAACATTATTACGTTATGAATAAGCTATATAACATTTAACTAATAATACTGTTGGACAGATTGCTAAAAACAAATACGGTTCAACAAGTTATTTTAGATCATGTATTTGTGTATTCTTTACCCTAAAATTTCTTCATATTTTTGAATGGCAACAGAAAAAGAAATGTCACAAGGTGATATTTCTAATGAAGAAAGTATTCGTAATAAAAATATGGGTATGTACTTTTAAAATTATTTTGATTTAGGACATAACCGATGCACTTTGTAGATATTTAGATAATATCTTGTTTTGCAGATGATAAAGATTATTATGTCGAGATTGGACATGTGGAAAGGGAAGATGATCATATGTTGATGGGATTTGACAGAAGCAATGGAGACACTGTAATAAATAATGGAGACACTGCAGGTATAAAAATGCAAATTAATATTTTTATTATTAACGAATTTTGTTGTGAAAATAATTTTATCATTAATATTTATATTAGTTATAGATTTCAACATTTTAAATAGTTGAATTCTTTATTCTATATTTAAATTTACAGATTCACAAGAAAATCCAAAAAAATATATCGATTATATTCCATCAGTAGAAATTGAGAAACAACCGAAGTTGGGAATGAACTTTATTTCGTTGGAAGATGGTGAAGAGTTTTACTATGCATATGCTAAGAAAGCGGGATTTTCAGTCAGAAAAAGCAGCACTAAGTATCGAAACGATGAAAGTAAAGAATTATACGAGAAGAAATGGGTTTGTGCAAAGCAAGGGTTGAAAGTTATGAAGAAAAAGAATAAAGAAGATCAAAGAAGGCGAACCGCCACAAGATGTGGTTGCAGTGCTAAGATGATACTCCGTAAGGATGCAAGTTGCAATTGGATCGTCACAACATTTAAAGAAAATCACAATCATAGTCTTTGTTCTCCAAACAAAGTTTCTTTCTTAAGATCACATCGAGAAGTGACACTTGCTCAAAAATGTCTTGTTAATACATTTCAGGAGGCAAATATAAGTACATCCAAATTGTTAACGGTTCTTGAGATAGAAAATGATGGTTATGAAAATATCGGATGTACAGAGCGGGATATTAGAAACTTTGAAAGAGATTTGAGATGCAATAAGAAAGAGTTTGATGCTCACAGATTTCTACTACAGTTAAAAGAAGAAAAAGAAATGAATCCATCATTTTATTATGCTCACAAGGTTGATGAGGAAAAAAGTTAACACATGTCTTTTGGGTTGATGGCATTGCAAGAAAAGCATATGCAATCTTTGGTGATGTAGTTATTTTTGATACCACTTTTGAAACAAATAAATCTTCCTTGATCTTAGCTCCATTTACAGGGATAAATCACCATGGTCAATCAACAAGTTTTGGGTGTGCTTTACTAAAAGATGAGAAGGAGTCATCATTTATATAGCTTTTTGAGAGATGGAAAGATGCAATGTCTAATCGACCGCCATGTGTTATTGTAACTGATCAGGATCTCGCAATAACTGCAGCAATTAAAGTTTCCTTTCCAACAACATCTCACCGTTATTGCATGTGGCATATTTTAAAAAAGGTCCCTGAAAAGTTGGGTGCAATTATTCATGATCACGAATTTAAGAATATATTGCATAATTGCATTTGGCAAACTGAAAGTCCTCAAGAATTTGAGGAGAATTGGATGAAGATCATCATCGAGAAAGAACTTCAAGATCATGAATGGTTATCCACCATTTTCATGATTCGGGTGAAGTGGATACCTGCATATTCTAAAAATTTATTTATGGCTGGTACAAGAAGTACACAACGAAGTGAAAGCATGAATGCATTTTATGATAAATATGTTGGTTGTGCGATTTCATTAGAAAAATTCTACAGTCGCTTTGAAAGAGCATTAAAGCGGCAAAGATATAATGAATTAAAGGCTGATCATGAGACTCTTTATGGTTGCCCACCTTTAAAGACACCATTTCGAGTTGAACGGCAAATGTCAAAGATTTATACACATGGGATATTCTACAAGTTTCAGGAAGAACTCGTACAAAGCATGTGTTGCATTGGTCAAGTGGTTCACAATAGCAACAATAAGAAATCATATCTTATTAACAATTTTGAGAGAGATGTCAAAGTTCGCAAAGTTGAATATGATATGGATAATAAAATTTCCCGATGCACATGTTTCCTTTTTGAATCTGAAGGGCTTCCTTGTCAACATATCCTTTATGTTTTAAGAAATGAATCAGTTGTAGACCTCCCACAACATTTCATTCTTAGAAGATGGACCATAAATGCCATGAAAGAAGTTATTACTGATGACAATGGTATAGTACTTGAACGATTAAAAGAAAAACCAAAGCAAGTGACAAGGGCAAGCTTGGCTGCATTATTCACTAAAGCCTTGGATGATGCTTGTTTCTCTAGTGAGACATATTTATATGCAGAGCAGAAGATGAATGAAATCATTGAAGGTCTCAATGAATTGAAATCAAATTCCTCCAACCATGATATACACAAAGTTTCATCGAAAGCTATTGACGTAGAAGTGCATCCGCCAAACATATCCAAGACGAAAGGAAGTGGGAGAAGAATTAGAAGTGCAAGGGAAATTGCTATGGATAAAGCAATTAAGCCCAAAAGATTATGCAAAGGTTGTAATACGATGGCGCACCACGATACGCGAAATTGTCCACATAATGCAAAACGAAAAGGTACAATTAAATTATTACATTTGCAGTTTTATTGACATGCTATATATTCAATACTTAATTTCTTCTTTCTTTTATTTGTAGGTCTATCAAAATCTGCAATGGAAGATGTTGAACTACCTAAATGAGGCTTTCAAATTGATGAGACACTTCATGCTTTTATTCAGTTATATTATTTAAAAATTGTAGAACATAACTTTTACTTTATATTTCTTTTAATTCTTACGCACATTTGCATCTTACGATGTAATTTGGCTTTCTTTCTTTTTTGTTGGGACACGGTTCATGGAATATTGGTAGGATTTCAATAATTATGGAGATAAATATTGCTTTACTTTACATTTCTTTTAATTCTTATATACATTTGCATCTTACAATGTATTTTATTTTTTTCTTATGTTGATATACAATAATGAGAGAGAGAGAGAGACATTGGGTATAAATATGGAAGGGAGCCTTGCATGATGAAGATTGTGATCGAGATTGGATATGAGAGAGAGAGGGGGTAGTGCATGATGTGATATCCAATCCCGTGAGAGGGGTGTTCGTGACAGAATGTTGGAGACAACGTGACATGAGCGTATGGGCGTATCGAGATAATTGGTGGCATTTATTGCGGGCAACCCCTGCGAGCATGACGTCAATAGCTGTTGCGGAGGCGCACAAGAGCGCACAACCGAGAGAGCGCATATGATCGGCTCCCTATATATATATATATATATATATATATATATATATATATATGGTTGATTATATGAGAGACAAAAACTGTGAGAACATAAGAGCAGTGAATCTAGACCACTAGATTCTTCTCATCTATCTACTCCAATCAATCATGAGAGAGATTGCAGAATCTAGTGGTCCAAACCCACTTCTCATGCTCTCACAGTTTTTAGCTCTCACAAAATCAACCCTACATATGTGTGTATATGCGTATGAATGGATTGTTGCTTTCCTATATATTGAGTATATGAGGATGTTTATATGTCAGTCAACTCTAATTTGGACTCAAACTCGATAATCGGGCTTGAAATTGGTAAGATCGGAATACGTGATAATCGAATCAATCTCAACCACAATGAGTTTGAATTGCTCAGAAGCCTTTTGTGGATTGATTTCTTTATCTATTGTTTGTGAACTTTCTTTAAGAACCCATTATCAAGCTCAATGCACAATTAATTTTTTACATCCACAGTCCGCTCCTATATAGTAAAGTAATTAGAACATTTTCTCCCCACCACCACTGTGGGACTAAGTAAAAAAGATGCAAGTTCCAATTGATGTTGAAACAATACCAGAATTGCCTTATTCACTTGAATTGAGATCAAACTCCTAACTGCATTAGATGAAGCTTATGTTCATATTTGACAAACTACATAAGTACATACCGTACATACATATACACAAAGATACATACATAATTTACTAATGAGCACAAGACTCATTACGGTTGCAATAAGCACGTTAGCAATTATTTTGAGCATAATATTTATTATTTCACAACTGTTGTACTGTGTTATTACTATAAATAATCAATTTCAGACAAAAAATGAATTTTAAATTAATACAAAATAATCGTATCTGTATGTGTATTACAATATCTTATCTATTTCGTAATAATTTAAGATTTGATATTTTTTGGAAATGATTATTTACATTAAGAGCAGAGAAAATAGTTTGCTCAAAAATAAAAATGATTGAAATTCTGTAAAAATAAATGTGCAATCCTAATAAGTCATGTGCAATTGTGCTTATTACAACCATGTGCATGTGGGCATGTGTACCTATGCGAGGACGTGTGTGTGGGTGTGGACGCGCATGTTCCTGTGTCCGCACGACGTGCGGACGTGCATGTGTGTGCAAATGCATGTGTCAAGTCAAGCGACATTCAACTCCTTGTTATGAGTTATGACCCAAATTGAAGTTGTGGATCGAGCTCAATTCATTACGCTTATCAAGCCAGGCTCAAGAGGCATTAACACGCCAAGCCAAATAACTATATGCATGATTTTGGCAGATAAGCTACATATCATTCACGGCTCCAGCATATTTGCATACACCAAAACGCCTCCTGGTTTCAAGATAGCTGAAAACTACGGACAAATCTAGCACATCCATACTATCGTTTTCCCTCGGGGCAAAACAGACGCGATATTTATCCAGGCTGCCATCGATCAGGAGTCTTTCAAATCAGACGGAGCTTCTTAATAGCTAAAAAATGAGCAATGATCAAGTGGCATACCTTCCCAAAGATTTGAGTGGTCAGATGAGATTCCGATGCACTGGGCTCTGATCTTTGCTTTCCGACACCCACGATTCCTCGCTCTCAGATAGGGTTGGCATTCATGACACGCTGCAAAGCAGCCGTTTCCCCCTTGTTCTCATGCTATGGGACCGGTAAAGTACCATCTGGAAGGTTGAATGAGAAGTATAGCAGGAAAACCCTAGCTTAAGTAGCTGCATTCCAAAAAACATCACAGAGACGATGCTTCCAAAATTTTCAGGACAAGACAGTGCATCATAAATCAGAAATCTTTGTCCAATACATCAAATAGAAGATTACACGTGTAGCGACCATATATACGGAACAGGATGTAGTTCTTGGTGGAACTTCAATGAGCACATAACTTACCTCAGTTGCTCGATAAATTGTACAACTGGAAGTTTAAACATACATATGTATACTACAGTACAAATCTTACATACAAAATCATTATTAGTTGCTCGTCTTGTTACACAAATAGCACGGAAAAAGGAATGCCCCCCCCCCCCCCCCCCAATGATTTTAACTTACATTTCTAAAGCAAAGCCAGTGAGTATCCTCATCAACTCAGCATGGACGATGAAGGATTTGAGGCTTCAACAATGGCCTCTGGGTGGTAGAACATCATCTCTTCCCACATCATCTCCCTTATCATATCCTCACCCACATCCTCATCCAAATCAAGCTCAAGATCGACGGGAACCTGTGCTCGAGGATCAGATCGTGGGTCGTAAAGAGGAGCCATATAAGGGTGAGCCAAGGCCTCAGCGACACTGATCCGCTTTGTTGGATCAAATACAAGCATTTTCCGAAGCAAGTCAAGTGCCAAAGCATCCGCCTGCGGGTATAGAGTAGAGAGAGTCATACCTGGAGTGTATGGGAGTGATTTAATGTATCTTCGAGCCTTAAGATTGTCGATGAAATCTAGATCTGCATCCTTGACTGTTCCAAGGATATCAACAATGAGCTTGAGCTGGTTAAGGCACTCTGTACCGGGGAATATGGGTTTCCGCCCAAGCAGTTCTGCAAAGATGCATCCCACGGACCAGACGTCAATGGAGGTTCCATAGTTGTCACAGCATAGAAGCAATTCGGGTGCCCGATACCACCTGGTGACAACATATTCTGTCATAAATTGGTCCTTTCCTCTGCTGGTACGTGCAAGGCCGAAATCACATATTTTAAGATCACAATTTGCATTGACTAGAAGATTTCCAGGTTTTAGGTCTCGATGAAGTATGTTTGCAGAGTGGAGATACTTCAAACCGCGTAATAACTAGATGGCAAGGAAATGAACAGTTAGTAATTTGTATGTACAAATTAATATCAAATATCCAAATAATTCAACATAAGAGTGCGTAGTTTGTAATTTCATTCATTGCAGTTTCCTTGAAATGTAGAGATATAACATGAAATCAGAAATGTAACAAGGGACTGCGGCAGTTGGACCTTAGGTTACGGTGATCTGCGACTGAATAAAGCCGCTATATTCCCACTTGATCAAGATTTTACTTTCCACAATCACATTTAAATAAATTAGTAAAAGAAATCCCCATAAAACAAGTTAAGCAAGTGTCCAATGCAGGTTTAGTGTTTTTTTCTACCTGTTCAGTATCTCCATGTTTAAACCTATTTCTACGCCTGTTTCACATGAAAACACGTGCCATCATTTTAGCAAGTAACATGTCACAACTGCATACAGCCCACACCCTCTACATGCTCCTCCCCTTGATGACCAGCATCACTATGAGACTTCTACTCCTAGGGCTGGCTATCGAGCCCAACGAGCCGAGCCAGCCCCTGGCTCGAGCTCGGGATCGATAAAGCCCAGTTGGGCTTGGGCTCCAGCTCGGGCTCGTTCGAGCCCAGCCGAGCTGGCTCAGGCTCGGGCTCGATGAGCTCGAGCCCTTATTGAGCTGGCTCGAGCCGAGCCTCTTATCAAGCCCGAGCTCCTTATCGAGCCTGGTCTGGGCTCGAGCTCGTTAAGGAAAATGGGTACTTTTTGGTGGAAAAATGTTTTGTGCAGGTTCAAACTCAAGACCTGCTCTACCTCTGACTGTGTTCCTTACCAACAGGCCACTATCCAAGTTGTGTACAAAATCTTAATTATAATATATATTGTAACATTATATTTGCTTATAAAAAAATTACTAATTTTCTAATGTGTGAGCGGGGGAAAATATGTGGGCGGGAATGGAATTTGAGAATTAGGTCATGACTCGTGACTCGTGGGAGGGTCAAAGAGGGAAAATTGCAAAGGGCTAATTTATTTTATTTGTATTATATATAAATATATAAATAACATATGCATATATATTCCTTATCGAGCTTCTTATTAAGTTATCGAGTTGAGCGAGGCTCGGCTCGAGCTCGGCTCGTTAAGCTATCGAGCCCAAAATTCTGGCTCGGCTCAATAGCCTAATGAGCCGGGCTCACGAGCCCTTATCGGGTCGAGCCCGAGCCTGGCTCATCGAGTCGTGACTCAATAGCCAGCCCTATCTACTCACACCATTTCCTGACAACCATGAACCACCACACCCTCCACTGGACACTCCAACTGTATTCAAGGGGCTTAGGGTTTCGTATATAGTGTGAAACCCTAAAGAACCAAAAAAGAGAAATTACATAAAAAGATCCCAAAGGGTTACACGACTCAATAAATAGCCCAATAACAAAAAATAACTCTAACATTCCCCCTCAAGTTAGAGCATATCTATCGATCATGCCCCAACTTGGAAATCATCAAAGAGAGGTGTTTCTTTGGTAGTGCCTTTGTGAATATATCTGCGAGATGAAGATCTATGGAGATGAGGTGTAATGATCTTTCTTCCTCGTACCGCATCTCAAATGAAATGACAGACAGCCTCAATGTGCTTAGTCCGCTCATGAAATACTGGATCGGTGATAATGTGTAGCAGACTTATTATCATAATATAAATGTACAGGAGAAGTAACAAGAAGTCCAAGTTCCTGTAAAAAGGAGCTCACAAGTGGCAAGGGGCATTGCCCTATAATCTGTCTCTGCACTTGATCTAGAAATCACTGTATGCTTCTTTCTTCGCCATGTAACAAGGTTGCCACCAACGAACATAGCATAACAGGTAATGGATCGCCGGTCCTCAGGTGAACTAGCATAATCTGCATCTCTGCATAAGCAGTGACATCAGTGTGAGCATTGACTATGTAGGAGAGGCTACACCCTGGAGATTCCTTCAAATATCGAACATCCTGCCAGTGACAGTAAAGAGATCTCTCCATGTGGCAGCTAGCTCTGCTCACAGCATACGATATATCAGGCCTAGTAACAATGAGGTAGATCAGTTTGCCCATGAGGCTTCTATATCATGTAGTATTCTCAAACTCGGGATCAACAGATGTAGCATTTTTCCACAACTATAGGGATGCTGGATAGTTTGCATCTTTTAGGAGAATATTCTGTGCTAGGAGTATATTTGTTCGGAGAATATTCTATGTGTTAGGAATATTCTATATGCTAGGAGTATATTCGTAGGAGCATTTATGTATTTTCTCCTTTGAGCTCTCTAAGGTTTCAAGCTATATAAGAAACCCTAGACCCATTGAATAATATAAGTCATTTTCACCTTTCATCATCTTCCACATGGTATCAGAGCAACGGTCCTATATCGGGGTTCTGATCTAAATTTCATCGCCACCTCAAGCCCCAAAACCAACGTCGTCACGACAACTAGGTACTCGCAAGGGGGTCTTCTAGGCCCCTACGCTCCATGCCTCCCTGTTGCGTCATGTCAAGCTTCACCGCTTGGAGATAAGAAGCACCTCTCTGAGCACACAACCTCCAACGCATCTTGCAACTAGCGCACCGAAAGCATCTTTTGGATGTGAAGCTTTTGCATACAACAGACTACTTCTAACACACTACCGTAATCTGCAGCACTTATGCGATTTCTGAAATCTCTACCAAAAGTTCTGTTGGAATCAACCAACTTCTGGAACCATTGTCATGAGTTCTCGAATCAACAAATCTCTGGAATCAACCAAATTCTGGAATCTACCAAGTTCTGGAACCAACCAAGAGATATAAGTTTTGGAATCAACCAAGAGACATTAGTTCTGGAACCTCCACCCAAGTCCAGAATTGCCCTAAGAAATTAGAGAAGGGCAATCAAAGCGATCAGATTTTGCTGCCTAATTAATTAGGCTTGGACCAGAATCTCTGCACAATTGGTTCTGCAATTTCTATAAGATAATACTGCCAGATACTAGAAGAATGTCCAAGTTCTACTTAACACCATATTTTCTCTAATCTGCCATCACCAAGAACTTCCGAGTCGCGGTACCATATGAAATCGCGACACCATTACCTCCATCTAGCAACACCTCCAAGCAACTTGACAACAGCTATCATGCGTGATTAAAACAACTCCACAACTTCTGCTAAAGGTTCTGCAGAACTCTACTCCTATGGCAACTACTGCAACCATGCATCTAGCTACTACCTCGGATACTGTAGCCAACTCTACTTCTGTACTCGCACCAACATGGATTATTGACTCCGGTGCGTCTACTCACTTGACTGGAGAAGGCAGTTTTTTGACCTCGTCTCAACCATCTTCCACAGTGAAGTCCGTTCAGGTAGCAAACGGTGCTCATTCTCTTGTTACGACCGTTGGAACTATGGAGTTCTCCAAGCCCAGGCTCACTGGCATTTACTATACATCGGATTTTCCTCTGAGTCTCCTATATGTTCATAAGATGTGTTGAATTGAATTGTCGAGTGATTTTTGATGAGTTCCATTGCTATTTTCAGGACAACCGGATGATGCAGATTTTTAGTGGGGGACATGAGAAGAACGGTCTTTACTATCTAGATATCCTTGTTGATACTACCCCCTTCCCCCACCAGGATATGCTTTGCCTTCCTTGCAGCCGGTGTAACTCGCTTCCAAGCCCTACAATTGATGCTTCGGTGGGCAAAACCATGGCATTTGAAGCAGCGAACTGGCTCCCTACACTCGCTTGCCCAATGATCAAGTGCTCCACATCGGAAGCAACCTCTCCCAAAAGGGCGACGCCTTGCCGTGGACTGGACTGTTCTGCTTCCAACTCCAAACCTCCCACGCCGTCGACGACGAACTTCCAACCACTCACCGTCGTGCGTGCCTGCTTCATGGCCCTGGGTAGCAAACGCCCCGACGTGCGGTTCCCTACCCCGTGCTCCTCCTCGATCTCCGCTACCGCCGGCGTCGCTCCTCCGGCGCCCTCCCTCTCGTCCCGACTCCCTCTCGTCCCGACTCCCTCTCGTCCCGACGCCCTCCCTCTCGTCCCGACTCCATCCCTTCAATTAGCGCGGTTTGGGGGCTCAACGCAGATGGTGCACCTGGTCCAGATGGCTTTCCGGTCTTCTTCTATAGAGAATTCTGGAGTTTGTTGAAGGGTGAGATTCTAGCCGTGGTCAATGAGTTTAGAGAGGGGAACAGGGGATTCGAGAAAGTAAATAGGGCGTTGCTGGTACTCCTTCCCAAGAAAGACCATCCACTGAGAGTGGAAGACTACAGGCCGATAGCGTTGTCTAACGCCATTTACTTGATTGTAGCAAAGGTTTTGGCAAATAGACTCAAGAAGGTCCTTGACTCGGTGATTCTTCAGGGTCAGTCTGCTTTCATACCTGGTAGACAGATGACCGACGGATTGATAATGGCATCTGAGATCTGTCTTCAATGGAAGAGGGCGAAGAAGAAAGGAATAATTTGGAAGATCGATTATGCAAAAGCTTACGATTCCGTAGATTGGAGCTTTCTATGGGCTTCTCTGAGACGTCGTGGTTTTTCAGATCTTTGGATTGCATGGATAAAGAGATGTGTCACTACCTCTTCTTACTCAGTCATGGTGAATGGGAGAACTGAAGGGGGGTTTTTCCAGCCTCAGAGGGGAGTTCGACAGGGTTGTCCGTTAGCGCCGATGCTATTTGTCTTGATAGCTGATGCTTTAGCAGTGCTGTTCAGGCGTGCGGTTGATGATGGGTGGTGCGAGGGTTTCCGCTATGGGGCCATTTCCGTACCTCTTCTGCAATATGCAGATGATACAGTGATATTTCTTGAAGGATCAGAGGAGATGGCTACAAGGGCAAAGCAGATTGTGGAGGTCTTTAGTTGTCTTTCGGGTCTTCAGTTAAACAAGCAAAAGTCAGTTGTGATTCCGCTGGGGCTAGGGATAGACGAAGGTGGCAGAATGGCAAGAGTGATGGATTGTCCGTTGGGTGAGTTGTCGATTTCTTACTTGGGTCTTCCCCTTGTCGCAGGCAAGCTTAAGAGGTCGCATTGGGACATGGTTCTACACAGAATAGAGAGGAGGTTAGCTGGATGGAAAGCAGTCACTCTATCTAGAGGAGGAAAGCTGATTCTTCTGAAACATGTGTTGTCGGCAATCCCTATTTTCTTTTTCTCTACTCGTTTGATGCCAGTGGGTGTACGTAAGAAGATAGAAACCATGATGAGGAGGTTTTTCTGGTCAGATGGCAAACAACAAAGATCAGGGATGCATCTGATAGGTTGGGAAGAGCTGACGCGACCGCGAGGTGAAGGAGGTTTGGGTTTTCAAGATGTGGCATGCATGAACAAGGCTCTGTTGGCGAAGTGGGTCATTCAAATTTGGGGTAAGTCGGAAAGTTTGGTGGCCAGACTCTTGCGTGAGATTTACGGAGTTCGGGGCTCTTTGGTGGCTGCGAGTGTGCGGTTTGAATCTCCTCTGTGGCGTGGTGTGCGTGAGGTTCTACCATTGTTGGCACCGAGATTGCATCCGAAGGTTGGTGATGGGGTGGGATTTAGATTCTGGATGGATGATTGGACAGGGGATGGGCTGCTAAGTAGTAGGTTTCCGCGGCTTTTCGCCTTAACGGCAACGAAGGAGTGCTCTTTGGCCCATGTTGGGACATCGGGGTCTTGGACTCCCCAGTTCGTTTCGATACTTTCAACCCAGCGTTCAGAGGAGCTCGCCAGGATGCTTTCAGAGATTCCATCGCCTGATTGCATCACGCAGGGGAGAGACCACTTTGAGTGGGAGGGAGGCAGATTCTCTACGAAGAAGGCGTACAAGGAGTTCATGATTCCCACCCCGCCCCTGGATGCAGACACACGCATAGATATGAAGATTATTTGGAACAGCAGAGCACCGTGTAGGGTAAAAATCTTTCTTTGGTGTCTGAGAAGGGGAAGATTGTGCGACAAAGCAAGGAGGGGAAGACTGTTCGGCATTTCTGACACTCAATGCGATAGATGTAGGGAGCACGTGGAAGACATGGATCACTTGTTCTTCAGATGTCCGACATCGGAGAAGGTTTGGAAGGAGATAGGGGTCCCTTGGCTTTCGTCAGGAGGTGCGGCTGATTTCTGGAGTTCGGTGAGGTCGGTGGGGGGCAACTCTACAGATGATTGTACTCTGCCTTTTGCAGTTCTTTGGGCCATTTGGGTGGGGAGGAATGATCTCATCTTTAGATTTCAAAGGTTTTATCCAGAGAATGTACTCGCACTAGCTAACTCTCTGTATCGTCTCTGGAGCTCCGTGTAATGTTCTCCATCTTTTTTTAATAATATATACTTAATGTGGTGAATCCCATCTCGAGATGTCACCCTCATGTTATTCAAAAAAAAAAAATCCTTGTTGATACTACAAACCTTGCAGGTGCTACCTCAGTGTCAGCTGACCCATTACTATGGCATTTACAGTTTGACCACCCATCTGCCAAAGCTCTTTCTCATATGTTTCCTGGATTGTCATCTTTGAAACCTTTTGAGTGTGAAGCATGCCAGTTCGACGAACACCATCGTGCTTCTTTTCCACCTAGGACTGAGCCACGTCGATCATTATCTTTCTCTTTGATCCATTGTTATATTTGGGGACCTTGTCAAGTTCGTACTGCTATCGGTCATAGATACTTTGCTGTTTTTGTAGATGATTACAGCAGGTCTTCTTGGGGTCAATCTGATTGAGGAGTGGTCCGAAATCAATAACATCGTCAAGTCTTTCTTTCAGATTATTAAAACGTCTTTCTCTAAATGTATTCAGACTATGAGGACTGACAATGCTCTTGAGTTCACTCAGCAGGATTTGGTATCTTTCTTTGCCACTCAGGGGACAATTCACTAGACATCTTGTCGATATACCTCACAGCAGAACAAGGTAGCGGAAAGGAAGCTTCGTCACCTTTTAGAAATGGCTCATACCCTGCTTACTCACATGAAGGTTCCCAAAACCCATTGGGGGGATGTCGTTCTTGTTGGGAAAAAGTAAGAAGTATTTTCAGTGTTGCAGAAGACGGTATTCGGTATTCAGTCGGAGGGTCACAAAATAGAGAATAATCGGTATTCGAGCGACTATTCGGAATTATTCGATTTTTATTTTTTTAATATAAAAATTATTTATAATATATATTCTTATATTTTTATACATATACGGTCATTAGTTAATATGAATCCAAGATAAAAGTACCAATCAATATAATAGATATATAGAATTTGACATTTGTGACGACTCTGTGGTAAATATAACCCATAAAAATTGAAAATTGAAAATAAAAAAATCAAAAGTCAAACTCCAGTCGGGCGAATAGTCGGGTCAATCGACTGAATAGTCGGCCGACTATTCGCTCGGGCCGACTATTGAGCGACTAGAGGTCTGTTGTAAAGCCTTGAACTTGGTCCCTGATAACAGGTCTGGCCACTAGGGAATGAGGTACAAAAATCAGGTCGTTGTGACCCAAGCAATCAGACCACGTATATCAAGAAAAATAACCACTCAGAAAATATCAAATCAATCAAAACAAAGAAGAGCGGTATAGCTAGAGGATTTAACCTGGTATAGCTCCCAGGGTCGAACACAAGGAGCACAGATTGGCCTTGCGGCCTACGATGTAGTCAGAAATCCAAGAGAGTCCTTTTTTTGGTTTTTATTTGTTTTTATATTTTTTTGGATTTTTTTAAAAGATGAGAAAATGAGAGAAAGTAAATACAGGGCAACTTCAACAATTTATACTACACACAAAAATGAAGCAAAAATTCCAGAAAATTGGTTTTTATGTTTTAAATGTTTTTTACTGTTTTTGGTGAATTTTTGGGATTTTTTTAATGGGTAAATTATTTATTAAAAATCAAACAATGTGACAAAAATAGGGTACTGTCCAGCAAGGCTTAAGACCCAAAAATAAAATACTTTTGGATCTCAAAAAGCCCTAAAGGTAATTTTCCTATAATCTACAAAGAATAAGGAAAATTTAGGCACCCTAATTATTGTTTTTGGATTTTTAATTTATTTACTACAATTTTTATGAGTTTTTAGGGGTTTTTCAATTTTTAAGGTTTTTAGGTGATGAAAAGTAGCCAAAATTGGCTAGAAAATCAAACAACCAGTAAACAACAATATCTAATTTTTTTTAGAATTTTTAGTGGAGTTTTTATCTTTTTTTGGTAATTTTAAAGTCAATCAGTGGCGAAAAAGAGTGTTTTTGAATTTTTAAAAATAATAAATGGAATCAAAAATGTCCCCAAAAATCATAGAAATTCCCACACCATGGCAGGAGCCATGTGTCAAAATTTCATTGGATTTGGAGTTCGTTTGATATTTTATTCAAAAATAAAGGTGGGGCACTGTGCACAGGGACCTAAGTGCAAATACCCAAAAGTTCTGGGGTCCTGGTGCAAAATACCCAAGAAGTCACGTGCCAAGCACGTGCCTGGGGCACTCAAGGACCTAAATGTAATAAAAATAAGTTCCAAGGACCTATTGATAACTCGTATCAAAAGTCCAGGGGCTTATACGCAATTTACCCAAAATAAAAACGCACATGCGCATATAAAGTGCTCACAGGGGTATATATGCAAATAAACAAAGCTTTTCACACATTCATTAACATTCCAGAACTACAGGGCTAAAGATGCAAAAATCCCAAAGTAACACGTGACGAAGCACGTGGTTCACTACTGGCAGGGGTATAATTGCAAATAAGATTAAGCGCGAGGGTCTCTATGCAAATATCCCAGAAAATAAACAACTGAATTAAAAATTACAGGACTAAAAAGAAATGGACAAACTACGAGGGGGCCCTATGATATTTACCCCTTTATTAATGAAGCGTTGGATGCGCGCCACGTGTAGATCGAACGGCTGCGGCTGGTGGGCGCTCCAGATGGCTCCTCCTCTGATCGGACGGTACTGGTAGCTCCAAGGATGGACGGCCAAGATCTGAACTGGAGCGAGGAGGACGATCGGACGGTGATGGAGGGTCCTCGAAGAACTGATGGCCGGCGAACTTCGCCGGCCTCGTGAAGGCGTCCCCTCTCTCCTCTGCTGCGCCTGAAGGTCGGAGAAGCTCCGGCGTGAAGTTCCGCAGCTGCTACTGGTCTCCGGTGGTCAAACCGAGCTCCGAGGAGCTCGAGCAAGGACGGCGGAGAAGAAGCTCCTGGCTTGAAGTTGGGGGGACCTCAGACGCCTCCCTTTGGACCTGCAAAAGAGTTCAGAAGCTTCACGGGTCGAGGGCAAAGTGCCTCGACCCAAGAAGGCGGGGTGAAGGTGGACGGTGCGGCGTGGCGAAAGAGCTCCGGCGAAGCGACGGCGAGGGAACTCGAATCCCAGATCCTGTGCGATCTGGGTTGTGCGAATGGGTGAAGAAGGTGCGTGGGAACACGGTGAAGGTGATGGTCGGGTCGGAAGGTCGAGATGATACGCGAGGTGGCCGGAATCAGCGAGATGCGTCGGAGATGTGATTTGGGCGTAATCTAAAATTAGAAGAAATTAGAAAGAGCTAAGGTTACCTGATGGATGCTGGAGACTGTGCTGGAGCGTGGCTATCTCCGGGTCGTAGCTTCGAAGGGCGTCAAGGCCTGAAGCTCGGTGCTCAACGCCGGCGGCGGAGCAAGGACGGCGAAGTACGCCGGATCAAAGGATACGCCTCCTCACCTCACTGCAACAAGGGCTGACGCTCGCTGTCACTCTTGCGGAGCCGATGGAGGTCACGGGGAAGAAGGAGAGGGTCCAAAGATGGCGCGCGAAGGCGGCGGAGATGATGGTTATATAGAGTGACAGGGGCGTTTAGGGTTGAGGGCTGACAGCAAAGGAAGGCGTGGATTTGATGGCAAAGGATCCGGCGAGGATGAGGGATGATTGGCGAAGAATCCGAGCACGGGGGATGCGTGGGGGACAGCCTGGAGTCGCGTGGGAAAATCGGCGAAGGAGGCGCGGCGCGCGACTTCCAGAAAAGGAAGGAGTCCGCGGGGGAGTTGACCGGGGTCAACATTCCCCCGTGGACCAATCAGGAGCGGCCACGTGTGCTCGGATTTTGTTTATTTATTTTAGGGCAAAAATAGGCCGAATTAAATAAAACTCAAAACATGAAATATTTTTCTTTTATTTTTTTCTATTTTTTTGGTGATTTTTAATTAATTTTTGGAAATAAAAATAGGGTAGCTCTATATATAGGTATATGTACACTATATGAATTTTTATTTTTGATTTTTTATTTGTTCTTTTTATGTGTTTTTATGCTCATTTTGTATTTTATTTATTTACAACATGAAATATGGAATAAAAGAATATTTTTATTTTATTTTTATCACTTATATACAAGGGTGAAATAAATGATTGAATACATATATATACATGGTATTTATACAATGTATTTTTGTATTTTTAATTTTGTAATTTTTATTTGATTTTTGTTTTGTTTCTTTTTATTTGTTTTATTTACAAAATGTGCCATAGAATATTTACAAAAAGTTCTGAAAATAATTTCATTTATTTATAGGGTTAAATAAATACAAAGGTGTGGTGGTCTATACACATGGTGAAGGTATTTTTGACTTTTTGATTTTTATCTTTTTATTTTGTTTTTAATAGCTTTTTAAATATACACAATATAGACAAGGATATTTACAACATATTTTTGGGTGAGGAAAATATATAGTTTTATTTACAAGAGTATATACACATATGTGAGCCCTATCTCCCTCTACTTTGACTTTTATGCGGTCAGGCCCATGCTGAGCCCTCCCTTGGGTTAGGTTGCTCAATATTTATTCTAAATATTTCCCTCTTTTTCTTTTTGCTCTTTATTCTTTTATTTTGTGCACAAAAACATGCTAATTATAGGATTTTACACAATGCATGCTTCTGGTAATTATTTGTATTTACACATATCTACATGTATTTGCAAAGGTTTTTGTAGCTAAAATAATAGAATAAAGAGTGATGAATGGGTATTCATCACCCCCTATGCTTTAACTTTGCTAGTCCCTTAGCAAACACTTATTTGAAAAAGAAGTGAAAAAGAAAGAAAAAGAAAAAGAAAAAGAGGATGTACATGGATCAAGGTTGACTTATTAAATTTTCCTTTATTAAATTGAAGTATGGAGCTTGATCAGATCTTTGGATTATTAATGTGTCGGAACCTTATTTGGACTTAAGCCTAAAACTCAACAGCCTCCAAGTTCCACCAGTCTATGGACAAGACTCCTCAATAAACCAAATCAGAACAAGTCTACATACACAAACTCTAATGACCATGAATCTTTCCATGCAGTGTAAGTGATATGTGGCTCCCCACCTCAGAAGTAACAAAGAAACAACCTCCCTCAACCTGGTAACTCTAATGCCTCAGTCTAGCAACTCTTTCCTCGAGAAGCGGGGTATTCCCTTCTAAGTTCAAGTGCAACCGGCTCAAGAAGAGGGGGTAGAAGTATAGAGTTTTGGAAGCTTAGCCAGTGTAGCTAAATCTCCCGCTGCAAGCTTCATGAGATGTAACATGATACCATAAGCTTTTGCTTTTCACTCCGGTGGGGTTATTAAATTTTCAATCCGACCCACCACTTTTTTGGAGTTCTTTTTGCATTTTTTTTTTAAGACTTCTGTACACATATCTACATGGTGCAGCATATATAAGAAATTTCTCCTTGAGCCAGTAGACTATCCCTCTTTTGAAGCTTTATTGCAACCCACAGCTTCTGTCTTTAGTTTTCAACACCACTAGACCAAGTTGAGGTGCACTTCCTTCACTATAAGAAGAGGAGAGGTTCCGCCTAGAAGTACTACCCTCATATGCTACCCCAAGCCAAAGGAAACTGCCTCCTCACCACCTCATCCATGGAGAGCCATGTGTAAAGTGCAGGTGCAAGTTAAGCCATTGTCTCTGAGAGTCATGCGTGTGTTGTTAAGTGCTCTACTTAGGCTCATCAAGATGACATATGCTCATAGCCTAGCGGACTCAAAGAATTAAGTCCTTATGGACCTGAAAAGCCTTAACCCTAAGTCCTATAAGGTTCCTCTTGAAGTTAAGTGGATTAAGATCTTATTCAAGCTCCATTTCTCAATTTAATTCCAGGCTTAGTTTAAATGTCAACTCTCATCCAGGAAGAACTATATACATATATGTACAAAAGATGCTATTTACAAATATTTTACAATCATGCAAAATTTTTGAAAAATGTTTTGAAATCATGAATGAATGATGCATGAAGTGCAAGTTTTGCAAAAAGATATTTACACACATTTACACAAGATTTTTGCAAACTTTTGATTTTCAAAACATTTGAAAAAATTTTGTACTATATACATAATTTTGATACAAAAATATTTACACAAACTTTACACAAAAGATTTTGGAAATCATTTTTACAAAAATACTTTGTACACTAGCTATGAATGTGCAAGAATAAAAGAGGTTTATGTACATGAAAAATTTTTAATTTTTGTGATTTTTAGCCATTTTATTTATTAACACACTCACACAAAGTACGAGTTATGGCTAAAGTGTATATGAAATATATACACACCCCCCCTATACTTAGCTCGAACGATGTCCTCAGAGTGATCAAGAGCGATGAAGAAGACATAACTCGTGCTTAGTAAAAGGGAAGTGAAAAGGAATGGCTAAGTACAGGAACGAACAAATGAATAGAATGAGAGGAACTCGGTGGTCTCCCCCTATACTTAGGATTAACTAATCCTAAGTATAGAAAGCTGTACATGAAGGGAAAGCCGAGTGAAGAATATACAGAATCTGCCCCCCCTATACTTAGGGTAAAATATCCCTAAGTATAGGCAGCAAAAACAAGAGCAGAAAGAATGAAAAGAATACTCGCAGGTCCGACATCCCCCCTATACTTAGGGTGAAGTACACCCTAAGTATAGCATAATCATAAGATGAGAGACGGGATGTGGGACTAAAGAATAGAATGATATGGACAACTGGATCTATACAGGCAGATGAACAGTGAAAATCAGGCGTGAGATGTAAAAGATGTGAGTCAAAAGACCACATCTCACGCAAAATGAATAGCAGCAATAATAACGTCCCGCGGCTCATGATCTAGAAATGGTTTGAGCCGCTGGCCGTTCACTCAGAAGGTACTCTCAGAAGATAACTCGGATATGTCAATGCTACCGTTATCGTGTACCTTTCTGACCAAATAGGGTCCTTTCCATTTGCTCTGTAGCTTCCCTGGAAATAATCTAAGCCTTGCATCAAACAGCCATACTTTCTGTCCAATCTCAAAATGCTTGTGGCTGATATGAGAATCATGCCACTCTTTGACTTTCTCCTTATACTGTAGGCTGTTTGAGAATGCTGCATCTCTAAGCTCTTCCAAGGCAGCTAACTCTGCCCTCCTTTGGTCTCCTATACCATTTGGATCCATCAATATGTCTGTAACTGCCCAAAGTGACTTGTGCCTCAGCTCAACAGGCAGGTGACAGGGCTTGCCATACACGAGGCGAAAGGGAGATGTACCCAATGGAGTCTTGAAAGATGTCCGATATGCCCACAAGACCGAGTCCAAAAGCTGTGACCAATTCTTTCGGTCAGGGCGGACGACTTTCTGCAAAATGTTCTTGATCTCCCTATTCGACACCTCAGCTAGACCATTTGTCTGTGGATGGTATGGTGTAGCAACACGATGGTCTATGCCGAACTCTCTAGCAAGTGCCTTCACCTGGTCGTTGATGAAATGAGATCCCCCATCAGAAATCAGAACTCGTGGAACCCCAAACCGCATGATTATGTGCTTCTTCAAAAATCTGCAAACTGTCTTTGCATCTGCGGCTCGGGCGGGGATAGCCTCAACCCAACGACTAACATAATCTACGGCCAACAGAATGTACTCAAATCCCTGACTCTTAGGGAATGGACCCATGAAATCGATGCCCCATGCGTCAAAAACCTCACAGAAGTGAATGGGATGCATCGGCATCATATCACGTTGTCCACAAGTGCCCATCCTCTGACAGTCAGTACACCTCTTCACGAACTCATCAGAGTCCTTGAAGAGTGTAGGCCACCACAAACCGGATTGGAGCACTTTCTGTGTCGTTCTCCTCCCAGAATGATGTCCTCCTGCCTCAAGCTTGTGGCAGTAAGTGAGGACACTATGATGCTCCTCCTGAGGAATACACCGACGCCAGATGCTATCCCCTCCTTCGTGGTAAAGGATGGGATCCTCCCAGTGGTAGGACTTGGCCTTCGCAAGGAAGGTCTCAATCCTCTGCTTGGGCCAATCTTGTGGGACTTTCCCAGCAACGAGAAAGTTCACAATATCGGCATACCATGGGAGTGAGGCGATAGCAAGGATCGCCTCATCTGGGAAGGTATCACAAATGGGATCAATCTGCTCAGAATCCTCAGGCTGCTCTAATCGGGATAAATGATCCGCCACCACATTCTTGACTCCAGGCTTATCCTTGATCTCAATGTCGAACTCCTGGAGTAGAAGGATCCATCTAGTAAGTCTGGCCTTGGCATCCTTCTTTGACATGAGGTACCTGATAGCGGTGTGATCTGTGTACAAGGTCACTCTAGATCCAATGATATATGATCTGAATTTATCTAGGGCAAACACTACTGCTAGCATTTCCTTCTCTGTGACCGTGTAATTCCGCTGGGCGGAATCCAGTGTGCGGCTAGCATAGTGTATCGCAAATGGTACTCCATCCCTCCTCTGTCCTAGCACGGCCCCTACGGCAAAATCAGAGGCGTCCGTCATGATCTCGAATGGGAGAGACCAATCGGGTGGCTGAAGGACAGGAGCCTCAATAACACATTGCTGGAGAGTCTCGAAGGACGAAAGACACTTGTCATCAACAAGGAACTCGGTGTCTTTCGTCAAGAGATCAGTCAACGGTCGGGCAATCTTGCTGAAATCATGAATGAATCTCCTGTAAAAACCAACGTGCCCCAGAAATGACCGTAACTGCTTCAGATTAGACGGCGGTGTGAGTTTCCTAATGACATCGACCTTGGCCGGATCAACCTCCATGCCTCTGTTGGAGATGATGTGGCCAAGCACCGTCCCTTGAGTCACCATGAAGTGACTCTTCTCCCAAGATAGAACCAATCGGGTAGCAATACATCGCTGAAGCACTCGGTCTAGGCAGTCAAGACAGGAATCGAATCCGTCGCCGTAAACCGAGAAGTCATCCATGAAGACCTCTAAACACTCCCCTACCATGTCCGAAAATATCGACAGCATGCATCTCTGAAAAGTCGCAGGGGCGTTACATAGCCCGAATGGCATGCGTCGAAAGGCGTAAGTACCGAAGGGACAGGTAAAGGTGGTCTTCTCCTGATCCTCAGGAGCGATGGCTACCTGGTTGTAGCCTGAGTACCCATCTAAGAAGCAATAATGGCTCTTCCCTGCCAGTCTCTCAATGATCTGATCTATAAAGGGCAGGGGGAAATGGTCCTTCTTGGTGGCCTGGTTGAGTCTCCTGTAGTCAACGCAGACCCGCCAAGAGGTGGGTACTCGTGTAGCGATCTCTTCTCCCGACTCACTGATCACAGTCGTGATGCCCGTCTTCTTGGGCACCACATGCAAGGGGCTCACCCACTTGGAGTCGGAAATGGGATAAATAAAATCTGCACTCCACCATTTTGATATTTCCTTCATGACAACCTCTCTTAGGTTGGGGTTCAGTCGTCGCTGGAACTCACGTGACGGCTTTGCCCCTTCCTCAAGATAGATATGGTGGGAGCACAACGAGGGACTAATCCCATGGAGATCTGCTACGCTCCATCCGATTGCCTTGCGGTTCTTTTCAAGAACCTCCATCAGACGGGATTCTTGCTCTCCAGTTAGATCAGCAGAGATGATGACTGGGTACATCTCAGACTTTCCCGCAAGGAATCTATACTTCAGCGAAGTAGGGAGCGGCTTTAGCTCTGGACAGCTGGGTGCTGGCAAATCTGGCTTCTGAAGAAGATGTGTGTATGCGGACAATTCTGCCAAATTTGCCTGGGAAAATGATAATAAACTCTCACAAACTGGATCTGGAGAAGGCGGGTCCTCTGCATTGTCTCTGATCTGCTCTGCCTCTACCTCCTCCTCATCTATAGGCTCAGGTGGATCCAGATCTGGCATCTGATCATCACAATCTGCCCAATCAGATTCGGAATCCGAGGGATCTATATCAGACTCGGTGGCATCAGTACCACCGGAGAACAGGGTGGCATCAGCACCACCATATAGCAGGGTGGCCTCAGTACCACCATCACTGGAAATCGTGTCGCGATCAAGGTCCGACTCTGCTGACTCAATAGTATCCTGAACCAAGGCTGTGCTCTCCAGACTATCCTCTGCTATCATCTCTGCATCAGCCGTATCTGAATATGAGAGGATGGTCTGTGCTACAGGATCTGCCCAAATTGCCTCATCATCTGTGATCACAAAATCACAGTCCTGGTGGATGTCTGGCTCTACGTCTGTCAGCTGCTCTGAATCTGTACTGCCATGTGAGCGGGATCTAGCTCTGGCTCTGTGGTCCTTAACCGTCTCTATTTGTATACTCTCGCCCTGGACGCGAAAGAATACCCTCCCACTGTCATGGTCAGTCACCGCTTTGGCTGTGGCCAAGAACGGGCGACCGAGGATGATGGGGGAATCGGTCAACGAATCAGGGGTCTCCATGTCCAGCACTACGAAGTCCACGGGGAATTGCAAACCCTGAATCGTGACAACAACGTCTCGCAACAACCCCTTTGGCCTCTTGACAGACCGATCAGCAAACTGAAGGTATGTCCTGCTCTGTACAAGAGTGCCCAACTCTAAGTGGTCGAGAAGGGCTGCCGGAAGAAGGTTGATCGACGATCCGCTATCTAAGAGAGTACGGTCGAACCTCTGCTCACTAATCTGACATCTGACATACGGGGCCCCTAAATCTGGCCTCTTAGTCGGCAGATGGTTCTGGATCGCGTAACACGTGGCTTTGGTCAACACATGAATTTCTGCGGTCTTGTTCCTCTTCGTCCTTCTGACTGTGGTCTTATCTCTCAAGGATCGCTGAAGAAGAGGGATGTGTTGCAAAGCCTCATTGAGGGTCAGCTGGATGTGAAATCGGTCTATCATGCTTTGGCTGAACTCCTCCTGCTCTCTTTTTTTTGGATCTTTTTCTTTTTTCTTCCCTTTCCCTAACTCAAGGGCTCTAGGAAAGGGGATCACAGGGTCCTTCTCAGATGAAGGACTAGGAATAGGCCTAGACAGTCCAATGACTGGATCCTCACAAACATCATTCACCACAGTGGGATCAGAATAAACTAAACCTTTTCCTTTATTCAAGTGAGAGTTCTGAGATACAATAATACGAGGAAAGACAACATTTCTATCAGACAAAATGTTGGTGGCATCGGTACCACCTCTAGCTGGCTCTACAACTAGACGTCTTGCGGCCTCAGTACCGCGGGCTGGCTCGGCTCTGCTGGTGGCGTCAGTACCACCTCCTCTATGTGGTGAAATGGCGACCTCAGTACCGCCGGTGGAATCAACATCTCTGGTGGCATCAGTACCACCGTCATCATGATGTGCGGCTTCAGTACCGCTCTCCTCCTCCTCATCTGGCGCTCTAGATGGATCCTCGCTTGGTCGCTCAGATGAGGCGCCGCCTGCTGGTCTTCTACCGCTCCTAAGTGTGACAAAATCAGCATCAAATAAATCCGAAGATGTATCATCAAATGGATCACTAGGAGTGGTAAATTCAGTGTGAACTACCTGCTCAGATTTCCTCTTCAGGCTATTCGGATTCGGCTCGATCTGTGCAGGGATGGCGGCCTTCCCTCTCATCAAATCCCGCATCTCCTGGCGGAACTCGTCCATCTCCCGTCTAAATGTAGCCTGCTGCTCTGTGAAGAGGCGGGCTAGATCATCCGTGGCGGGGCTCTCATGGGAGCCCGACGGGTGGCCTCTCTGATAATGAGGCTGTTGGACCTGGTGCTGCTGTGGCTGAGAGGGGTAAGAGGAATGATGCTGCTGCTGGTGAGCCTGCTGCTCACGTCTCCAAGTCTGTCCCTGCTGCTGATAGGGACGAGGTACGAAGGATGATGGCTGATGTGGCTGATATGCAGGGGGCTGCTGGTGATCTCTCTGCTGGGGGTACTGCCCTCCCTGACCGGCTGGCTGCTGCTGGGGTTGGTTGCCCCCATTCCCCCACCTGAATCCGGGATGGTCTCGTCGGATTCCAGGTTGAGGACGGTCATACCAAATCCCGTTGACATCCATCAACGGCTCTGCATCGTATGGGGCTGGTGGGAGTACATCCAGAGGCTGATCCGGCTGATATACCACCATCTGTAAGTCTGGAGATGGTGGTGACTGGTAAGAGGGCTGCTGCTGCTGGTACGGCTCCGCCTGTACAAGGTGAACTTGTCTAGGCTGCTGTAAAGAGCTGGAGCGCTGGGACGAGCTGCGGCTGCCACCGGAATCGCCTCGCGACAGAAGACGGGGCTGAGGAGCCGTCTGTGCCTCCTGAAGACACAAGAGCTGGGTCTTCATGTCGCTCAGAGTTTGTGCCATTTGCTCCATCTGAGTTATGCCCTGGCACTGCTTCTTCTCTATTATCTCCATGCGGTCCAACTTCTCGCTGATAATCCCCATGTCCGCAGTGGCCGACTCTGCCTGTGCGGCCGTAACTGTGGACGAACTGGATGGACCTGCATCAACCCGTGCTATCCGCTGATACTGCACGGATCCTGGCGGCTGCTGAGATCTCTGAGTGTACAACCGAGTCTGGGACATCACCATGTAATTTTCTGCCATCTCCTCATAGATGGCCCAGACTTGGTTGTGGTCCTTGGCAAAGTAGGACCCGCCGCAAGAAGCATTCACCAGACCCTGAAGCTCTGGTGTCATCCCACTGAAGAAGCTCTGAACTAGGTTCGGCTTCGAGATGTCGTGGTGTGGGCATCTATCCAGAAGCTCTCTGAACCTCTCCCATGCTTCGTGAAATTGCTCATTGGGGAGCATGGAGAAGTTGTTGATCAGGGCCCTCGCTGCATTCGTCCGCCCGAGTGGATAGTACTTGTTCAAGTACTCGGTGCGGAGCTGATCCCAGGTGTAAACAAACTTCCCTAGATGTTTCAGCCAGGCGGCTGCTCTATCTGCCAGTGAAAAAGGGAAGGCCATCATTCGAATCGTATCTTGGTCCACATGACGGTCGTGGACAGTACTGCAGATCATCAGAAACTCCTGGAGATGGAGATGGGGTTCCTCAGTGGCAAGCCCGTGAAAGTGAGGGAGCATCTGCAGGGTGTTCGGAGGGAACTTGAAATCCCCCACGATAGCAGGTACCACCACCCAATGATGCATCAGTGTAGATCCGGGGTTGTGAAGCTCCCGCATCGTTCTCGGTGGTCCTCCTCCGGCGGCGGCTGCCGCTGCGGCAGCTGCTGCTGCGGCTGCTGCCTCTGCATCAGCGTCAGGAATGTCCTCGGGCTCGCTCGGCTCGTCTCGCTCTCTTCGGAGTCGCTCCATCTCCCTCCTCATCTCTATCATGAATGCCCCCTGATCGCGTAACTGCTGCTGAACCGTCTCTAATGATGCGATCAGGGTGGAGTTGATCGCTCCCTGGTCTAAGACAAAATGTTCGGGCTGGCGATCGTCTGAACTGCCGGCTCCGGCCATAGTGACGTCTGCAAAATCAGATGAGCCCAACTCAGGTTCTGTCAAATCAATTCGTCTTTCCTCGGGCTCATGTCTCTCAGTGGCAAAAGAAAGGGGGTCGAGGGGGAACAGGGTGGAATCGTACTCGGGCCCGGAGAGCTGGTCTCGACTCTCACGGGCCAACCTAGATGATGGAGTAGCCGCGCCTGAAAGCGGTGCAGCCAGAGGCTGCCTAAGAGATCGTCTACCCATCATCTTGATCTGGCGAGTAAGGCGGATGGGATCTGGAGAAAATATGATCGCAAAGCAAACCCCTTGTTCACCAAGTCAACACAATCTGAAGACCGTGAAAGCTCGGTCAATTTATCTTGTCAATTTTATTTGGTGAACACACAAGATATCAGAGCGATTTCGTGACCTGCTGGGATACCCGATACTCTCTCAACCGACTGTCCCGCACAGACGAGTCGGTAATCAGTCGAGATGAGCACCGGAGGGCTTTACCTAGTGTTCGGGTCACTCTCTCGCACAATCAAACCAAACAATGAGGGGGTTGCTCTCCCCAAGACAAATTTTTAATGTGAGTGTCTTTTAGGGTCAATAATGTTATCCAGTCCCAATTTTTATTGTTTTTCTTTTTTAATTTTTTTTTTTTTCAAAATAAATACAAGCGGCCTAACGGTTTTTCCGATTCTCCTGATGATTAAGCCAAACACAGGGGGAGAAGACGAAAAAGCCGATGCGCGAGAAAATCAATGATGCATGCAGAGAAAGAAATGCGTACCTTGTCCCCAGCACTCTACATGCAAGTGATCCGCGCAGAATTTAAATACAGAATTAAACTACCTAAATGATGCAACGAGGAAAAATCGAGTCCTAGATGAGCAACTTCTATTGATCGCGAAGAACAATAGTTAGTCAACGGAATCGAGTCCGGAGTCCGATCTTGGGAATCACTCGGTGCCCGCCACAACGGGTCCTGCCAGCGCTGTATGTGACTCCTCACGGCACGTGGTCTCAAATCCAATTAAACTAACTTTTTTCAGTGAATTTTATCAAGGTCCACTTACGTTCTATAGGAACAGATATTTCTATTAAGTGTTGGGCCTTAGATATCTACGTCACAATCAACCAAAAATTCCTAAATCTAGGGGCTCGAGAAAACCGCGTAAACACCGGAAAAGGCAGCTAGCTATCAAAACCACGATAAAAGCCGCGAAAATCAAATGGGTCCCCCGAGCACACCGGTACTCGGCAAAACAGACCCGCTAAGTTTACAAGTGTCCATAGTTCAGAGTCTAAATTATTACATCAAGTTTTGTTCTCTCTCTCTCTCTAAATAGAAAATCTCTTCTACTCTCTCTCTCTTCCTGCTCTTCTTCCCGTGCGGGTCCTCAACAAGTGTACTCCAAGTTCTCAAAGCAGTACCTCGCACAAAAATCCAAGAGAGAGAGTGTCAGAAAACAGTTATAATATAGAGAGATAAAAATACAAAATGACTACAAAGCCGTGCTCCCCGGCAACGGCGCCATTCTGATAACAGGTCTGGCCACTAGGGAATGAGGTACAAAAATCAGGTCGTTGTGACCCAAGCAATCAGACCACGTATATCAAGAAAAATAACCACTCAGAAAATATCAAATCAATCAAAACAAAGAAGAGCGGTATAGCTAGAGGATTTAACCTGGTATAGCTCCCAGGGTCGAACACAAGGAGCACAGATTGGCCTTGCGGCCTACGATGTAGTCAGAAATCCAAGAGAGTCCTTTTTTTGGTTTTTATTTGTTTTTATATTTTTTTGGATTTTTTTAAAAGATGAGAAAATGAGAGAAAGTAAATACAGGGCAACTTCAACAATTTATACTACACACAAAAATGAAGCAAAAATTCCAGAAAATTGGTTTTTATGTTTTAAATGTTTTTTACTGTTTTTGGTGAATTTTTGGGATTTTTTTAATGGGTAAATTATTTATTAAAAATCAAACAATGTGACAAAAATAGGGTACTGTCCAGCAAGGCTTAAGACCCAAAAATAAAATACTTTTGGATCTCAAAAAGCCCTAAAGGTAATTTTCCTATAATCTACAAAGAATAAGGAAAATTTAGGCACCCTAATTATTGTTTTTGGATTTTTAATTTATTTACTACAATTTTTATGAGTTTTTAGGGGTTTTTCAATTTTTAAGGTTTTTAGGTGATGAAAAGTAGCCAAAATTGGCTAGAAAATCAAACAACCAGTAAACAACAATATCTAATTTTTTTTAGAATTTTTAGTGGAGTTTTTATCTTTTTTTGGTAATTTTAAAGTCAATCAGTGGCGAAAAAGAGTGTTTTTGAATTTTTAAAAATAATAAATGGAATCAAAAATGTCCCCAAAAATCATAGAAATTCCCACACCATGGCAGGAGCCATGTGTCAAAATTTCATTGGATTTGGAGTTCGTTTGATATTTTATTCAAAAATAAAGGTGGGGCACTGTGCACAGGGACCTAAGTGCAAATACCCAAAAGTTCTGGGGTCCTGGTGCAAAATACCCAAGAAGTCACGTGCCAAGCACGTGCCTGGGGCACTCAAGGACCTAAATGTAATAAAAATAAGTTCCAAGGACCTATTGATAACTCGTATCAAAAGTCCAGGGGCTTATACGCAATTTACCCAAAATAAAAACGCACATGCGCATATAAAGTGCTCACAGGGGTATATATGCAAATAAACAAAGCTTTTCACACATTCATTAACATTCCAGAACTACAGGGCTAAAGATGCAAAAATCCCAAAGTAACACGTGACGAAGCACGTGGTTCACTACTGGCAGGGGTATAATTGCAAATAAGATTAAGCGCGAGGGTCTCTATGCAAATATCCCAGAAAATAAACAACTGAATTAAAAATTACAGGACTAAAAAGAAATGGACAAACTACGAGGGGGCCCTATGATATTTACCCCTTTATTAATGAAGCGTTGGATGCGCGCCACGTGTAGATCGAACGGCTGCGGCTGGTGGGCGCTCCAGATGGCTCCTCCTCTGATCGGACGGTACTGGTAGCTCCAAGGATGGACGGCCAAGATCTGAACTGGAGCGAGGAGGACGATCGGACGGCGATGGAGGGTCCTCGAAGAACTGATGGCCGGCGAACTTCGCCGGCCTCGTGAAGGCGTCCCCTCTCTCCTCTGCTGCGCCTGAAGGTCGGAGAAGCTCCGGCGTGAAGTTCCGCGGCTGCTACTGGTCTCCGGTGGTCAAACCGAGCTCCGAGGAGCTCGAGCAAGGACGGCGGAGAAGAAGCTCCTGGCTTGAAGTTGGGGGGACCTCAGACGCCTCCCTTTGGACCTGCAAAAGAGTTCAGAAGCTTCACGGGTCGAGGGCAAAGTGCCTCGACCCAAGAAGGCGGGGTGAAGGTGGACGGTGCGGCGTGGCGAAAGAGCTCCGGCGAAGCGACGGCGAGGGAACTCGAATCCCAGATCCTGTGCGATCTGGGTTGTGCGAATGGGTGAAGAAGGTGCGTGGGAACACGGTGAAGGTGATGGTCGGGTCGGAAGGTCGAGATGATACGCGAGGTGGCCGGAATCAGCGAGATGCGTCGGAGATGTGATTTGGGCGTAATCTAAAATTAGAAGAAATTAGAAAGAGCTAAGGTTACCTGATGGATGCTGGAGACTGTGCTGGAGCGTGGCTATCTCCGGGTCGTAGCTTCGAAGGGCGTCAAGGCCTGAAGCTCGGTGCTCAACGCCGGCGGCGGAGCAAGGACGGCGAAGTACGCCGGATCAAAGGATACGCCTCCTCACCTCACTGCAACAAGGGCTGACGCTCGCTGTCACTCTTGCGGAGCCGATGGAGGTCACGGGGAAGAAGGAGAGGGTCCAAAGATGGCGCGCGAAGGCGGCGGAGATGATGGTTATATAGAGTGACAGGGGCGTTTAGGGTTGAGGGCTGACAGGAAAGGAAGGCGTGGATTTGATGGCAAAGGATCCGGCGAGGATGAGGGATGATTGGCGAAGAATCCGAGCACGGGGGATGCGTGGGGGACAGCCTGGAGTCGCGTGGGAAAATCGGCGAAGGAGGCGCGGCGCGCGACTTCCAGAAAAGGAAGGAGTCCGCGGGGGAGTTGACCGGGGTCAACATTCCCCCGTGGACCAATCAGGAGCGGCCACGTGTGCTCGGATTTTGTTTATTTATTTTAGGGCAAAAATAGGCCGAATTAAATAAAACTCAAAACATGAAATATTTTTCTTTTATTTTTTTCTATTTTTTGGTGATTTTTAATTAATTTTTGGAAATAAAAATAGGGTAGCTCTATATATAGGTATATGTACACTATATGAATTTTTATTTTTGATTTTTTATTTGTTCTTTTTATGTGTTTTTATGCTCATTTTGTATTTTATTTATTTACAACATGAAATATGGAATAAAAGAATATTTTTATTTTATTTTTATCACTTATATACAAGGGTGAAATAAATGATTGAATACATATATATACATGGTATTTATACAATGTATTTTTGTATTTTTAATTTTGTAATTTTTATTTGATTTTTGTTTTGTTTCTTTTTATTTGTTTTATTTACAAAATGTGCCATAGAATATTTACAAAAAGTTCTGAAAATAATTTCATTTATTTATAGGGTTAAATAAATACAAAGGTGTGGTGGTCTATACACATGGTGAAGGTATTTTTGACTTTTTGATTTTTATCTTTTTATTTTGTTTTTAATAGCTTTTTAAATATACACAATATAGACAAGGATATTTACAACATATTTTTGGGTGAGGAAAATATATAGTTTTATTTACAAGAGTATATACACATATGTGAGCCCTATCTCCCTCTACTTTGACTTTTATGCGGTCAGGCCCATGCTGAGCCCTCCCTTGGGTTAGGTTGCTCAATATTTATTCTAAATATTTCCCTCTTTTTCTTTTTGCTCTTTATTCTTTTATTTTGTGCACAAAAACATGCTAATTATAGGATTTTACACAATGCATGCTTCTGGTAATTATTTGTATTTACACATATCTACATGTATTTGCAAAGGTTTTTGTAGCTAAAATAATAGAATAAAGAGTGATGAATGGGTATTCATCAGTCCCTCTCTGATCCTATATCATAAGATCCGGCTCATCAAGAGGAAACCAACGGAATTTGTTTCGTATGAATCGGACTTTGTTTGGAATTGTTATGATTTTCGGAAGAAAGAGAAGTACAGAGGTTTAAGACGTCATTAACCCATAATGACCGTCATTAAGACTAATTAAACATGATTAAAGAAACTAATGACGGATTAAAAACAACTAATGACCATTAGCAAAAACTAATTAACAGTTAGCAAAAGATAAGCATAAGTCGCGAAAGTTAAATCGTGATTAGTGAAAGTTAATCACGATTAACGTTATTTAAGCGCCATTAGCGTATCTATAATCCTCTAGAATATTCTAACTTGAGCCATAGGTTTCGGATAAGTTTTGGCCAAAACCACGAGCCAAAACCATGGGTCTCCAACCGCGGTTAAGGGTTAAACCATAGTTTACTAACCACGGTTAGCGGTTTTTTGGAGCCTATAAATACCCTCCCTACCCATTCATTCTCTACGATTTCCACTACCACCACTACCCCAAGGGTTAGGGTTGAGAGGTCGGGAGGAGGAGAGGAAGGCAGGGAAAGAGCGTTAGCGAAGCGCTTCCGGGAGAACGAGGAGGAGAAAGGTATGATCCTCTCTTAGTTTGTTTTGTAAACTAGGCTTTCAATTCATTCTCTTTTCTTCCAAGCTTTGTTCTTGATTCATCTTTCTTTTCGATTCGTTTTTCATTGTGGTTCGAGGAGAATTCTGTGTAATACCCTACTTAGGTGCGGGCGGCTATGTGCGTCAGTGAACGTTGTGATTCGTCACACATTCACTAAACTAAGGCGTACGGTGTCTACCGATTCTCCATCGCTTATGTTTCTATTCTTTCAATTCTACTTTTATAGTTATTTTGATGGAGAAATCTGTGTAAGATCCTACTTAGGTGTGGGCGGCTATGCACGTCGTTGAACCTTGTGATTCGTCACACATTCACTCACCTAAGACGTATGGTCTCTACCGATTCTTCATCTCTTGTTGTTTGAGTATATTCTTTCATTTTCGTTATTATTTTCCTCTCGATGATTTTATATAGGAAACTCTTTCCGTTTTTCTTTTAAAATATGTCCCGATATAAGGGAAACTCTCCGAAATTTTTATAAAAATATGCCCCGATATAAGGGAAAATTCTGCCGAAATTTTCCTAGAAATATCACCCTATATAAGGGGAAGTTCTGCCGAAGTTTTATGAGAAAATATGTTCTTCGCGTTCTTCTTATTCTTCGTGTGTTCTTCGAGTTATTCGTGTTTGATGAATCTGTGATTCATCACATCAAAAGTCAAAAATAGAGCCTTGTTCCCGAGAAAATAGAGGCATATTTCCTTTTATCTTGCATAAATAACACTCATGCATGCATCCATAATTCATGCAGCTCATCTGCATTTAAATAAGAAGCCAAAAAAAAAAATCCCCTGTAAAAGACATCTTCATCAAAATAACTTCTTCTCTATACTATATATATATTCATTATAAAACAGGGAGGAATCACCCTTGTAAAATAGCCCAAGTATCCTGAGAACCCCTGTACATTAAAACACACATAAAGCCCTCATACAAACTCCTAATTAGGTTTACTCACTCTTGGATTACTACCTTTAAAATGAGACTAATTTCATTGCAATTGGAGCTTGTATGAGAAACTTGGGTTTTTGGGTCATTTTGCATACTACATATGTACATTTATATATCCTTGTATTTATGTACCATATTTGGCCTTATCTCCGTCTTTGATCAACATGAAACTTGTAGATCTCATCAAGATCTACAACTTTCATGTTTTGAGTTTTATATTCTTTCATTTTCGTTATTATTTTCCTCTCGATGATTTTATATAGGAAACTCTTTCCGTTTTTCTTTTAAAATATGTCCCGATATAAGGGAAACTCTCCGAAATTTTTATAAAAATATGCCCCGATACAAGGGAAAATTCTGCCGAAATTTTCCTAGAAATATCACCCTATATAAGGGGAAGTTCTGCCGAAGTTTTATGAGAAAATATGTTCTTCGCGTTCTTCTTATTCTTCGTGTGTTCTTCGAGTTATTCGTGTTCTTCGTTCGTTCTTCGTGTTCTTGGTGCGTTCTTAGTGTTTTTGATACGAAAATGAAATTCGATCATTTCAGAAACTATAAATCTTTCTTTTTGAAAAAGAATCACGATAAAGCATTGTATACGTGCGAGAGAGCTCAATTAGGTAACGAAATCCTTCCTTTTACAGTTGGGTTTTCATATGAGATCGTTGAAATTTCTGATTTTATATTCTTTGCTATGAAGAACCCTAATATTGGCTATTTTTGAGAAAGTATGAAAAGTTGCTTTGTGATTTCAACTAAAATAAGGTCTAAATATCAAATGAATGTAATGGCTCGAGAAGTTAGGGTTTAAAAGTTAAAATGAGCATAAATATGAGTTTATAAATATATAAATTAGTTTATGCTTAAGTTTATACTCAGTATTATGATTATACAAATCGAAGATTTAACGAAAGAATTACATCATGAGAATTGATGTATTTTGAGTTAGATCCTGAAAAAGGATTGTGTCATACGTTAATAATGGCTGGGAGTAGAACTACAGGTCGGGCATGCAACCTGTAGGTTTTTCGAAGGAACCCGTATTGGTTTGCCCTACCTAGGTGGTACACGGTTGCCCTGTTATGATAAGTGCGCACGAAATGAATGATTTACAACGCGTGGTAGCAGGAGCCAATATCTTCGGGTTGAACGACGGAAGATGTGGTCGTGCAATGTGGAGGCACGGGTGCTTCAATAGCGGCTGGTCCGATAACATGTATTTAAAGCCTCTAGGTTATGTGATTAACGGTTAGCCTGAGGTTTTAAGCAACTGGGTCCTCGAGTACCGTGTGCTCCTTTGTTTTCCAGGCTGAGGGTTTGAGACCATGATTAATAAAAGAAGAGGAAATTGTCAGGATAGTATTGGAGGATTGATTGAGGTGACATGTGGCAGCATAAGCTTACCAGATCAACGCAATCTCCAATCCCGAAGTGTCCACAGCTTCGGAGTTCAAGAATAGTGGAGTTCCCCTGGAGTAATCCCTGATGTGGAATAGAAAGGAATAGGACTTAAATTAATGAGAATGAATTTAACTTTTCATGACAACGAATTTTGCAAAATTACACCATTTTTGTTAGCTTTTCTCTTCTTCGTTACTTAGCATTCGTTAATTGTTATCCTATTGTTTATGGAAAACCCAATAGGTGCATGTTGATAAATCTCCATGTATTGATGGTCTCCCGTCAAGGCGAAGGGTTCCGTCGCCAGGGATTGTATGTGGGAGACGCCTGTCCGAAGTGACAGCTCCTGTATGCAAGCGCATCTGGATCGGATTCTTTGCTTCTCGAAAGAGTAAGGCCGTATACGTAGTGACCCCAATATCGGATCCTCATATTATTGGGGCGATATTGGATTGCGTATAGCGAGTACTATTCCTGTTGACGGTTGGTTCAATTAACGACGGGTCAACATCGCCTTAGGGGTGGTGGGCTCGGGTGTTAAAGACCGAATTGGGAAATGCAAGTTGGACTTGCAAAGCGGAATGTGTTCCCGCTTCTTTTTATCCGAGTTGCAGATTCTCATATTATTGGGATGTAACAAAGATAAGGAAGGAGATCCCAGATCTTGTTGAGATATAATGGTAAGTATATCTCTTACATTGAAAGTGATTAAGGGAATGAACTTTCAGTGTTGACAAGACAAGACAACTTTGATATAAAAAACCTAAATCAAAGTAAAATATATATATTTATATATTTATGCAAATTTCTTATTTCAGATAATCCTTCATTAAAACCCACTCAATGATATACTCAATAATAACCAGTGAAATATCTTGGATTGGACTCATGATCCAGATATTGTACTTGCAGTTGGACACATAATGTATGTGGTTGCAATGAGCAAGTTTCCTCATAATAATGAGGAATGACAATTAAATAGATAATAAGACTACAACCCTAGGGTTTGTATGTATCTATAGTCTTGATCTCTCATCGGATGTACTTTGGAAGTGACATGTCGATGATGATCGCAATTGTCAAATAATCCTTATAAAATTTATGAAGATATTCGGGCATACATATGTGCTCTTGACATTTAACATGAATGAGATGGTTCACTGCATCATGCAGAATGGTGGCTCTATAAGAGATGGTGTATTCAAATTGTTTGAGTACCTACCTGAACCTATGTTTTAAGAGTTTAGATGGATGCAGATGATGAGTGTCATCATTCTACTATCTATACTCTGGTCATTCATGAAGCTTCATAATATTCATATTGTATGAATTTAATGAAGCATGTATAAATGTTGAAATGCTCTTACATAAGAGATCCTTAGTCTTAAGCAATGGTTGCTTATAGATAAAGGGAGCGCAGTGGAAGCATGGGTTGGACCCGAGTAAGAAGTATGGTCAAAGAGTTGACTATACATCTATGACTTCCATATGTCATCCGAAGAGTTGGATGAATGCCAATACTGCAATAAGTTGATGTGTTGATAGTATGACTATCAAGTCTATCTAGAATCCTTAGAGAAGGACTCGGATGGAGCATCAGATTAATCTACATAAATCATTGATAAGATAAAGTCAAATAATTGTATCTAAATCTTCTGATGACATTTGCAATAGGTTGCATATATTTTAGAAGACTGGAAAATTTGATCTTAAAGGTTTATAGTTATCCACATGGATATTGATGCAATTGTTGCAACAATCTCTGTTGGATTGATAGACTTGTTAATTTCAGTGGGAGAGTCCTTAGTCTTAGAGAATGTCTCTATGACCTAGATATAAGAATACACTCATTGTTTGTTTCTAAATGTTGGAAATAAACATGAATTCTGAGGTAGAACTATCATAAAAAGTTATGATGGAGATATTTCAGATAGTAATCTAAAATCTAGTGGACTCCACAAATTAGAAAATTAATGAATGGTTCATTAACATTTCTAAATACTGAAATTAAACCTTAAGATCAATAGGAGGATGAAGATCATTTGACAATGATCTAGCATCAAGCCTTGGACATTTGTCTATTGATTTGATCAATAGACTAGTAAGAGATGAAACTTTAGAATGTCTAAAATTTCAAAACTTACATACTTATGAATATTGTATTCAAAGAAAAATGTCCAATACACCCTTCTTAGAGAAAGGTGTAAGATGTCAAGGTATTCAGGATCTCATACATATTGATGTATGTAGATCATCTATATCATAGTAAACATTATGGATATGTGATATATGTTGATGATTATGTATGATATGAGATTTCTTCTCTTCACCTAAGAAACCTTTGAAATGTTCAAAGATTTCATTATTTTTGGTTTAAAACCAAAAGTTTGAAGACAGATAAAATGAATTTGATCTAATCTAGGTAGCAAGTACATGTTAGATAAATTCAAAGAATACCTTATAGAGATATGAATATCATTTCTATCTCAATCCTCCTAACACACCTTAACTCAATAGAGTTATAGGCAGATACAATTGGATCATGTGTGACATGATCTTATCAATGATGAATTTTAGCATAATTATCCCTTAGTTTCCAGGTATATATGTGTAGTAGAGACTACAATGTATATCCTTAATAAGGTTCCATGCAAGATGGAATCTAGCACTTGAGAGTGTTGCTTCATTAGGAAAATAAAGGATGGTATTGGATACCTACTTTATGACCTTGAGATTCTTGAAATATCTCATCTTTGAGAATGTGATTCTTGGAGGTTGAGACTCTTGAGAATCAAGATGAAAATGAAGTGTAGGAACTCATTTATCTTGAGAAGATAATGAGGCTCCTGAAATTGGAAACTAAGAGGACAATTAAAAATGAAACACTAATACCTCTTCAAATGAGTTTGAGGATGGATTCCATGTGTCAGAGAAATCTGACAATGATCGAACTTCATGTGATGAAGCTTCTGAAGATCATAGCATGGATAGATGGATGTTAGCAATAAAAGTCTAATGTAGACTTCATGTACAAGTGTTGTATATGGACCCTCGAGGATCCACCTATATGGGTAAGACCCGTAAAGGTGTAAATGGATCTTCAAGAGAAAGGGAACCTGATGAGAAGGTACATACCTTCAAAGCATAGTTCGTAGCAATGAGCTACACATGGAAGAGAAGACATTGCTTGCAATGAGACTTGCTTTTCGGTGAACATGCTTAAAATCATCAGAATATTGCTAACCTTAGATACACAACTTGACTATTGCATCTTCGAGATGTAAGTCCAGATTGCATTCCTCTATGAATATCTCTCTGAGGATATTCACATGAAGTAGCCCCAGGGCTTCATGGTTGAGGAAAGCAAGGTGTGCAAGATAAGGAATCCATCTAAGGACTCAAATAAGCTTCTTTGAGATGGACCATAAGATTTGATGAAATTATAAATGTTATGATTTCAAATGAAATCTTGATGAGCCATGCGAAGCTCAGTGGGAGTGCCTATGTGTTCATTGCGCTAAATATAGATGATATCCTGATCATTTAAAATGATATAAGGATAATAATAAGTGTTTTATAATCTGGTTATTCCATATCTTGAAATATGATTTCAAAGATACCTCTTAGATCTTAGTTCTGAAGTTGTTCAGAAGCCAAGAGAAGAGGATAATTGGACTGTCACATTTGTAGTATACCTTGGACATATTCTATTCATAGAAATTCCAAGAAAGGCTTCTAACCCTTAAGATATGGTACTGACCTATCTTAAGGGATAGCACCTCAAAGAGTTGAGGAAGTAAATGCTACAACTACTTGCACTTGTGCATTAGTTACGAGAAGCTGAGTGTATGCTAGAGTGTACAAATACCAGATGTCTGTCATGTAGTGGGCGTAGTAAATTGTTACTAATCCTACTGTAGAGATAAAACACTTGATTGCAGTAATAACAAAATCTTCATAGATGAGGAGATTTTTGAGATAGTAATCTCAAAGTCTTATCTTCAAAAGTTTAAGACCATGTAGATAGTGATCTATAAAGGTCTAAACTTTAGATACCTTAGGAGATAGAGATCTCCGGGAATGAAGGTATTCTAATAAGGATTATGGGGATACTGGTTATGATGTTAGGGACACTCTAACCAACTAGATTGAGTATTGGTTGCATGAGATGCAACATTCGCATTAGATGCGAGCACTGTTACTGGGGATATGCAAGTGCCGTAAAAGGACTTGGCATAGTCTCGCGGGAACAGAGTGACTGATCAGCTTACCTAGCTATTTTCTAAATAGCCTATGATTGTCACATGAGTGCGGGTTTAAACGATTAGCCCATTAATGGCTCTTTGGGCTAGTGGGAGATTGTTGGAAATGCGAGCCCACGACGAGCCATTATGCAATAAATGTTATTGCAATTCACTCCTTAATCTGAAATGAAGAATACATAATTTGCATAATAGGTCCCTTAGTACAATTAGGGTTATGTACCATGGCCATCTTGATGATCATACAGCTGTTGATTCAACTATTGAATCATAGAGGCTGGTGCTTGGATGAATATCTAAAGAGTTAGATTGAGGACTCATCAAGCACCGTCAAATGATTGTTAAGAGATGATCTCCAGCCTGAGTAGGAGATGGCAATCCTTATCTCTGAAGGTTGATATCTGACCGACCTCTTGATGCAGGTCCTCTGCATAGGAATAGAGATTCGGAGGTGTCAGATTAGTTAGGTCAAAGAGTTGACTTAACGAGATCGAGATAACCAAATTCCTATATCGTATGCTGTCATGATATAGGCACGCATCCTCTGACCGGAGACAGATGTGTTACTATATGTCTAAGTATGTACATTTGGCAGACCAATAGGTTGATGACCTAATCAAGGTCTATACACCGGCGCGCTGGTGTGCATATAAGGGCATATGAGTAATACGATCTCTCAAAGGGATCATACAGGTTCAGTTACTGGACCGGAAGACATGAGCTCACTCATGAGATATTGGGAAGAATCAAATTCCGTGCGCACGGTCGTCTCGCTTTGGAAGCTTGACTGAATTTGTAGGTTTGATATATACTTTTGGAAAGTATATGATCAAGATCTAGGTATGATATATGCTTTTGGAAAGTATATGATCGATACCGACTCCCAATGATCGAATGAGAAACTTACTGATAAAACCATGAAGTAGACAGTATAAAGTTGATCGAATACTTCGGGTTTAGTCTGAGTCTTCCAGTATGCAGGATGTACAGGTATTGGGAATACCTGAGGGTGATGTGATCATAAACGATTGTATAACCATGACGCTTCCATTCCTAGGGAGTGATGAAACGGGTCTGGATTTTAGTGACTCCTCTCAGTAGAGAAGTGATCTGATCTTGGTCCAAGTGTTGGACATTGATCTGAATGTGATTCAGATACAATGAGAAGATTAGATTTACGGTCTTGATTTAATCAAGCATCTATGGGAGGCCCGCGATCTGGATTTGAGATACGATCTCAATATCCATGTCACTATACGTGGAACAATACAGTCGCCCTGTCCTTATCTCCAAGTATCTGCAGAGAAAGCGCATTATCCTTGAAGGAGTTCATGGATAATTCTATTGTTGATTTATGTATCCGAGCATTGAGAAAATGGATAATTAAATGTGATTTAATTATCATGATTAATATGAATTTGATTCATATTATAAAGAGAGCTATCTTAGATAATTAGATTATCAAAGATGTAAGTAATATGAATATGATTCATATTATTTGGACACAAGAGAATAGAGATCCAAAATGATTAAATGTGATTTAATCATCATGGATATGAATAATGTGGATAGCAATATCCATATTAATCAAATATATTATAAATGTGATTTATAATATATAAGAGAGAGATGTTTGTAATTTACATTTGTTAATTAAATGTTAATGTGAATTGGATTCACATTGGACATTAAATTGAAAATGTAATTTACATTTTGTTTTGGGTTGTGAATGTGATTCACAAAATTTTTCAATGGCATGATTGCAATGTTCACAAAATAAATTGGATTTATTTTTGGTGAAATAATTTGCAACAAAAATTGTTGCAAATAATGGAGATTACATAAAAGGTGAAATAGCCACCTTCCTAATGGAGGAGGGTGGACGGCCACCACTCCCATTAGGAAAGGGAGGTCGTCCCCCCTCTCCACATGGAAGGAGGCTTTCTCTCCTTTCATTATCTCCATGTATTGATGATTTAATTTAAATTAAATATATGTTGATAAATCAACACAATTTAATTACAAAGGCGACAACGTGACATGAGGCGTCAACCGAGAGAGGGGGTAGTGCATGATGTGATATCCAATCCCGTGAGAGGGGTGTTCGTGACAGAATGTTGGAGACAACGTGACATGAGCGTATGGGCGTATCGAGATAATTGGTGGCATTTATTGCGGGCAACCCCTGCGAGCATGACGTCAATAGCTGTTGCGGAGGCGCACAAGAGCGCACAACCGAGAGAGCGCATATGATCGGCTCCCTATATATATATATATATATATATATATATATATATATGGTTGATTATATGAGAGACAAAAACTGTGAGAACATAAGAGCAGTGAATCTAGACCACTAGATTCTTCTCATCTATCTACTCCAATCAATCATGAGAGAGATTGCAGAATCTAGTGGTCCAAACCCACTTCTCATGCTCTCACAGTTTTTAGCTCTCACAAAATCAACCCTACATATGTGTGTATATGCGTATAAATGGATTGTTGCTTTCCTATATATTGAGTATATGAGGATGTTTATATGTCAGTCAACTCTAATTTGGACTCAAACTCGATAATCGGGCTTGAAATTGGTAAGATCGGAATACGTGATAATCGAATCAATCTCAACCACAATGAGTTTGAATTGCTCAGAAGCCTTTTGTGGATTGAGTTCTTTATCTATTGTTTGTGAACTTTCTTTAAGAACCCATTATCAAGCTCAATGCACAATTAATTTTTTACATCCACAGTCCGCTCCTATATAGTAAAGTAATTAGAACATTTTCTCCCCACCACCACTATGGGACTAAGTAAAAAAGATGCAAGTTCCAATTGATGTTGAAACAATACCAGAATTGCCTTATTCACTTGAATTGAGATCAAACTCCTAACTGCATTAGATGAAGCTTATGTTCATATTTGACAAACTACATAAGTACATACCGTACATACATATACACAAAGATACATACATAATTTACTAATGAGCACAAGACTCATTACGGTTGCAATAAGCACGTTAGCAATTATTTTGAGCATAATATTTATTATTTCACAACTGTTGTACTGTGTTATTACTATAAATAATCAATTTCAGACAAAAAATGAATTTTAAATTAATACAAAATAATCGTATCTGTATGTGTATTACAATATCTTATCTATTTCGTAATAATTTAAGATTTGATATTTTTTGGAAATGATTATTTACATTAAGAGCAGAGAAAATAGTTTGCTCAAAAATAAAAATGATTGAAATTCTGTAAAAATAAATGTGCAATCCTAATAAGTCATGTGCAATTGTGCTTATTACAACCATGTGCATGTGGGCATGTGTACCTATGCGAGGACGTGTGTGTGGGTGTGGACGCGCATGTTCCTGTGTCCGCACGACGTGCGGACGTGCATGTGTGTGCAAATGCATGTGTCAAGTCAAGCGACATTCAACTCCTTGTTATGAGTTATGACCCAAATTGAAGTTGTGGATCGAGCTCAATTCATTACGCTTATCAAGCCAGGCTCAAGAGGCATTAACACGCCAAGCCAAATAACTATATGCATGATTTTGGCAGATAAGCTACATATCATTCACGGCTCCAGCATATTTGCATACACCAAAACGCCTCCTGGTTTCAAGATAGCTGAAAACTACGGACAAATCTAGCACATCCATACTATCGTTTTCCCTCGGGGCAAAACAGACGCGATATTTATCCAGGCTGCCATCGATCAGGAGTCTTTCAAATCAGACGGAGCTTCTTAATAGCTAAAAAATGAGCAATGATCAAGTGGCATACCTTCCCAAAGATTTGAGTGGTCAGATGAGATTCCGATGCACTGGGCTCTGATCTTTGCTTTCCGACACCCACGATTCCTCGCTCTCAGATAGGGTTGGCATTCATGACACGCTGCAAAGCAGCCGTTTCCCCCTTGTTCTCATGCTATGGGACCGGTAAAGTACCATCTGGAAGGTTGAATGAGAAGTATAGCAGGAAAACCCTAGCTTAAGTAGCTGCATTCCAAAAACATCACAGAGACGATGCTTCCAAAATTTTCAGGACAAGACAGTGCATCATAAATCAGAAATCTTTGTCCAATACATCAAATAGAAGATTACACGTGTAGCGACCATATATACGGAACAGGATGTAGTTCTTGGTGGAACTTCAATGAGCACATAACTTACCTCAGTTGCTCGATAAATTGTACAACTGGAAGTTTAAACATACATATGTATACTACAGTACAAATCTTACATACAAAATCATTATTAGTTGCTCGTCTTGTTACACAAATAGCACGGAAAAAGGAATGCCCCCCCCCCCCCCCAATGATTTTAACTTACATTTCTAAAGCAAAGCCAGTGAGTATCCTCATCAACTCAGCATGGACGATGAAGGATTTGAGGCTTCAACAATGGCCTCTGGGTGGTAGAACATCATCTCTTCCCACATCATCTCCCTTATCATATCCTCACCCACATCCTCATCCAAATCAAGCTCAAGATCGACGGGAACCTGTGCTCGAGGATCAGATCGTGGGTCGTAAAGAGGAGCCATATAAGGGTGAGCCAAGGCCTCAGCGACACTGATCCGCTTTGTTGGATCAAATACAAGCATTTTCCGAAGCAAGTCAAGTGCCAAAGCATCCGCCTGCGGGTATAGAGTAGAGAGAGTCATACCTGGAGTGTATGGGAGTGATTTAATGTATCTTCGAGCCTTAAGATTGTCGATGAAATCTAGATCTGCATCCTTGACTGTTCCAAGGATATCAACAATGAGCTTGAGCTGGTTAAGGCACTCTGTACCGGGGAATATGGGTTTCCGCCCAAGCAGTTCTGCAAAGATGCATCCCACGGACCAGACGTCAATGGAGGTTCCATAGTTGTCACAGCATAGAAGCAATTCGGGTGCCCGATACCACCTGGTGACAACATATTCTGTCATAAATTGGTCCTTTCCTCTGCTGGTACGTGCAAGGCCGAAATCACATATTTTAAGATCACAATTTGCATTGACTAGAAGATTTCCAGGTTTTAGGTCTCGATGAAGTATGTTTGCAGAGTGGAGATACTTCAAACCGCGTAATAACTAGATGGCAAGGAAATGAACAGTTAGTAATTTGTATGTACAAATTAATATCAAATATCCAAATAATTCAACATAAGAGTGCGTAGTTTGTAATTTCATTCATTGCAGTTTCCTTGAAATGTAGAGATATAACATGAAATCAGAAATGTAACAAGGGACTGCGGCAGTTGGACCTTAGGTTACGGTGATCTGCGACTGAATAAAGCCGCTATATTCCCACTTGATCAAGATTTTACTTTCCACAATCACATTTAAATAAATTAGTAAAAGAAATCCCCATAAAACAAGTTAAGCAAGTGTCCAATGCAGGTTTAGTGTTTTTTTCTACCTGTTCAGTATCTCCATGTTTAAACCTATTTCTACGCCTGTTTCACATGAAAACACGTGCCATCATTTTAGCAAGTAACATGTCACAACTGCATACAGCCCACACCCTCTACATGCTCCTCCCCTTGATGACCAGCATCACTATGAGACTTCTACTCCTAGGGCTGGCTATCGAGCCCAACGAGCCGAGCCAGCCCCTGGCTCGAGCTCGGGATCGATAAAGCCCAGTTGGGCTTGGGCTCCAGCTCGGGCTCGTTCGAGCCCAGCCGAGCTGGCTCAGGCTCGGGCTCGATGAGCTCGAGCCCTTATTGAGCTGGCTCGAGCCGAGCCTCTTATCAAGCCCGAGCTCCTTATCGAGCCTGGTCTGGGCTCGAGCTCGTTAAGGAAAATGGGTACTTTTTGGTGGAAAAATGTTTTGTGCAGGTTCAAACTCAAGACCTGCTCTACCTCTGACTGTGTTCCTTACCAACAGGCCACTATCCAAGTTGTGTACAAAATCTTAATTATAATATATATTGTAACATTATATTTGCTTATAAAAAAATTACTAATTTTCTAATGTGTGAGCGGGGGAAAATATGTGGGCGGGAATGGAATTTGAGAATTAGGTCATGACTCGTGACTCGTGGGAGGGTCAAAGAGGGAAAATTGCAAAGGGCTAATTTATTTTATTTGTATTATATATAAATATATAAATAACATATGCATATATATTCCTTATCGAGCTTCTTATTAAGTTATCGAGTTGAGCGAGGCTCGGCTCGAGCTCGGCTCGTTAAGCTATCGAGCCCAAAATTCTGGCTCGGCTCAATAGCCTAATGAGCCGGGCTCACGAGCCCTTATCGGGTCGAGCCCGAGCCTGGCTCATCGAGTCGTGACTCAATAGCCAGCCCTATCTACTCACACCATTTCCTGACAACCATGAACCACCACACCCTCCACTGGACACTCCAACTGTATTCAAGGGGCTTAGGGTTTCGTATATAGTGTGAAACCCTAAAGAACCAAAAAAGAGAAATTACATAAAAAGATCCCAAAGGGTTACACGACTCAATAAATAGCCCAATAACAAAAAATAACTCTAACATTCCCCCTCAAGTTAGAGCATATCTATCGATCATGCCCCAACTTGGAAATCATCAAAGAGAGGTGTTTCTTTGGTAGTGCCTTTGTGAATATATCTGCGAGATGAAGATCTATGGAGATGAGGTGTAATGATCTTTCTTCCTCGTACCGCATCTCAAATGAAATGACAGACAGCCTCAATGTGCTTAGTCCGCTCATGAAATACTGGATCGGTGATAATGTGTAGCAGACTTATTATCATAATATAAATGTACAGGAGAAGTAACAAGAAGTCCAAGTTCCTGTAAAAAGGAGCTCACAAGTGGCAAGGGGCATTGCCCTATAATCTGTCTCTGCACTTGATCTAGAAATCACTGTATGCTTCTTTCTTCGCCATGTAACAAGGTTGCCACCAACGAACATAGCATAACAGGTAATGGATCGCCGGTCCTCAGGTGAACTAGCATAATCTGCATCTCTGCATAAGCAGTGACATCAGTGTGAGCATTGACTATGTAGGAGAGGCTACACCCTGGAGATTCCTTCAAATATCGAACATCCTGCCAGTGACAGTAAAGAGATCTCTCCATGTGGCAGCTAGCTCTGCTCACAGCATACGATATATCAGGCCTAGTAACAATGAGGTAGATCAGTTTGCCCATGAGGCTTCTATATCATGTAGTATTCTCAAACTCGGGATCAACAGATGTAGCATTTTTCCACAACTATAGGGATGCTGGATAGTTTGCATCTTTTAGGAGAATATTCTGTGCTAGGAGTATATTTGTTCGGAGAATATTCTATGTGTTAGGAATATTCTATATGCTAGGAGTATATTCGTAGGAGCATTTATGTATTTTCTCCTTTGAGCTCTCTAAGGTTTCAAGCTATATAAGAAACCCTAGACCCATTGAATAATATAAGTCATTTTCACCTTTCATCATCTTCCACATGGTATCAGAGCAACGGTCCTATATCGGGGTTCTGATCTAAATTTCATCGCCACCTCAAGCCCCAAAACCAACGTCGTCACGACAACTAGGTACTCGCAAGGGGGTCTTCTAGGCCCCTACGCTCCATGCCTCCCTGTTGCGTCATGTCAAGCTTCACCGCTTGGAGATAAGAAGCACCTCTCTGAGCACACAACCTCCAACGCATCTTGCAACTAGCGCACCGAAAGCATCTTTTGGATGTGAAGCTTTTGCATACAACAGACTACTTCTAACACACTACCGTAATCTGCAGCACTTATGCGATTTCTGAAATCTCTACCAAAAGTTCTGTTGGAATCAACCAACTTCTGGAACCATTGTCATGAGTTCTCGAATCAACAAATCTCTGGAATCAACCAAATTCTGGAATCTACCAAGTTCTGGAACCAACCAAGAGATATAAGTTTTGGAATCAACCAAGAGACATTAGTTTTGGAACCTCCACCCAAGTCCAGAATTGCCCTAAGAAATTAGAGAAGGGCAATCAAAGCGATCAGATTTTGCTGCCTAATTAATTAGGCTTGGACCAGAATCTCTGCACAATTGGTTCTGCAATTTCTATAAGATAATACTGCCAGATACTAGAAGAATGTCCAAGTTCTACTTAACACCATATTTGCTCTAATCTGCCATCACCAAGAACTTCCGAGTCGCGGTACCATATGAAATCGCGACACCATTACCTCCATCTAGCAACACCTCCAAGCAACTTGACAACAGCTATCATGCGTGATTAAAACAACTCCACAACTTCTGCTAAAGGTTCTGCAGAACTCTACTCCTATGGCAACTACTGCAACCATGCATCTAGCTACTACCTCGGATACTGTAGCCAACTCTACTTCTGTACTCGCACCAACATGGATTATTGACTCCGGTGCGTCTACTCACTTGACTGGAGAAGGCAGTTTTTTGACCTCGTCTCAACCATCTTCCACAGTGAAGTCCGTTCAGGTAGCAAACGGTGCTCATTCTCTTGTTACGACCGTTGGAACTATGGAGTTCTCCAAGCCCAGGCTCACTGGCATTTACTATACATCGGATTTTCCTCTGAGTCTCCTATATGTTCATAAGATGTGTTGAATTGAATTGTCGAGTGATTTTTGATGAGTTCCATTGCTATTTTCAGGACAACCGGATGATGCAGATTTTTAGTGGGGGACATGAGAAGAACGGTCTTTACTATCTAGATATCCTTGTTGATACTACCCCCTTCCCCCACCAGGATATGCTTTGCCTTCCTTGCAGCCGGTGTAACTCGCTTCCAAGCCCTACAATTGATGCTTCGGTGGGCAAAACCATGGCATTTGAAGCAGCGAACTGGCTCCCTACACTCGCTTGCCCAATGATCAAGTGCTCCACATCGGAAGCAACCTCTCCCAAAAGGGCGACGCCTTGCCGTGGACTGGACTGTTCTGCTTCCAACTCCAAACCTCCCACGCCGTCGACGACGAACTTCCAACCACTCACCGTCGTGCGTGCCTGCTTCATGGCCCTGGGTAGCAAACGCCCCGACGTGCGGTTCCCTACCCCGTGCTCCTCCTCGATCTCCGCTACCGCCGGCGTCGCTCCTCCGGCGCCCTCCCTCTCGTCCCGACTCCCTCTCGTCCCGACTCCCTCTCGTCCCGACGCCCTCCCTCTCGTCCCGACTCCATCCCTTCAATTAGCGCGGTTTGGGGGCTCAACGCAGATGGTGCACCTGGTCCAGATGGCTTTCCGGTCTTCTTCTATAGAGAATTCTGGAGTTTGTTGAAGGGTGAGATTCTAGCCGTGGTCAATGAGTTTAGAGAGGGGAACAGGGGATTCGAGAAAGTAAATAGGGCGTTGCTGGTACTCCTTCCCAAGAAAGACCATCCACTGAGAGTGGAAGACTACAGGCCGATAGCGTTGTCTAACGCCATTTACTTGATTGTAGCAAAGGTTTTGGCAAATAGACTCAAGAAGGTCCTTGACTCGGTGATTCTTCAGGGTCAGTCTGCTTTCATACCTGGTAGACAGATGACCGACGGATTGATAATGGCATCTGAGATCTGTCTTCAATGGAAGAGGGCGAAGAAGAAAGGAATAATTTGGAAGATCGATTATGCAAAAGCTTACGATTCCGTAGATTGGAGCTTTCTATGGGCTTCTCTGAGACGTCGTGGTTTTTCAGATCTTTGGATTGCATGGATAAAGAGATGTGTCACTACCTCTTCTTACTCAGTCATGGTGAATGGGAGACCTGAAGGGGGGTTTTTCCAGCCTCAGAGGGGAGTTCGACAGGGTTGTCCGTTAGCGCCGATGCTATTTGTCTTGATAGCTGATGCTTTAGCAGTGCTGTTCAGGCGTGCGGTTGATGATGGGTGGTGCGAGGGTTTCCGCTATGGGGCCATTTCCGTACCTCTTCTGCAATATGCAGATGATACAGTGATATTTCTTGAAGGATCAGAGGAGATGGCTACAAGGGCAAAGCAGATTGTGGAGGTCTTTAGTTGTCTTTCGGGTCTTCAGTTAAACAAGCAAAAGTCAGTTGTGATTCCGCTGGGGCTAGGGATAGACGAAGGTGGCAGAATGGCAAGAGTGATGGATTGTCCGTTGGGTGAGTTGTCGATTTCTTACTTGGGTCTTCCCCTTGTCGCAGGCAAGCTTAAGAGGTCGCATTGGGACATGGTTCTACACAGAATAGAGAGGAGGTTAGCCGGATGGAAAGCAGTCACTCTATCTAGAGGAGGAAAGCTGATTCTTCTGAAACATGTGCTGTCGGCAATCCCTATTTTCTTTTTCTCTACTCGTTTGATGCCAGTGGGTGTACGTAAGAAGATAGAAACCATGATGAGGAGGTTTTTCTGGTCAGATGGCAAACAACAAAGATCAGGGATGCATCTGATAGGTTGGGAAGAGCTGACGCGACCGCGAGGTGAAGGAGGTTTGGGTTTTCAAGATGTGGCATGCATGAACAAGGCTCTGTTGGCGAAGTGGGTCATTCAAATTTGGGGTAAGTCGGAAAGTTTGGTGGCCAGACTCTTGCGTGAGATTTACGGAGTTCGGGGCTCTTTGGTGGCTGCGAGTGTGCGGTTTGAATCTCCTCTGTGGCGTGGTGTGCGTGAGGTTCTACCATTGTTGGCACCGAGATTGCATCCGAAGGTTGGTGATGGGGTGGGATTTAGATTCTGGATGGATGATTGGACAGGGGATGGGCTGCTAAGTAGTAGGTTTCCGCGGCTTTTCGCCTTAACGGCAACGAAGGAGTGCTCTTTGGCCCATGTTGGGACATCGGGGTCTTGGACTCCCCAGTTCGTTTTGATACTTTCAACCCAGCGTTCAGAGGAGCTCGCCAGGATGCTTTCAGAGATTCCATCGCCTGATTGCATCACGCAGGGGAGAGACCACTTTGAGTGGGAGGGAGGCAGATTCTCTACGAAGAAGGCGTACAAGGAGTTCATGATTCCCACCCCGCCCCAGGATGCAGACACACGCATAGATATGAAGATTATTTGGAACAGCAGAGCACCGTGTAGGGTAAAAATCTTTCTTTGGTGTCTGAGAAGGGGAAGATTTTGCGACAAAGCAAGGAGGGGAAGACTGTTCGGCATTTCTGACACTCAATGCGATAGATGCAGGGAGCACGTGGAAGACATGGATCACTTGTTCTTCAGATGTCCGACATCGGAGAAGGTTTGGAAGGAGATAGGGGTCCCTTGGCTTTCGTCAGGAGGTGCGGCTGATTTCTGGAGTTCGGTGAGGTCGGTGGGGGGCAACTCTACAGATGATTGTACTCTGCCTTTTGCAGTTCTTTGGGCCATTTGGGTGGGGAGGAATGATCTCATCTTTAGATTTCAAAGGTTTTATCCAGAGAATGTACTCGCACTAGCTAACTCTCTGTATCGTCTCTGGAGCTCCGTGTAATGTTCTCCATCTTTTTTAATAATATATACTTAATGTGGTGAATCCCATCTCGGGATGTCACCCTCATGTTATTCAAAAAAAAAATCCTTGTTGATACTACAAACCTTGCAGGTGCTACCTCAGTGTCAGCTGACCCATTACTATGGCATTTACAGTTTGACCACCCATCTGCCAAAGCTCTTTCTCATATGTTTCCTGGATTGTCATCTTTGAAACCTTTTGAGTGTGAAGCATGCCAGTTCGACGAACACCATCGTGCTTCTTTTCCACCTAGGACTGAGCCACGTCGATCATTATCTTTCTCTTTGATCCATTGTTATATTTGGGGACCTTGTCAAGTTCGTACTGCTATCGGTCATAGATACTTTGCTGTTTTTGTAGATGATTACAGCAGGTCTTCTTGGGGTCAATATGATTGAGGAGTGGTCCGAAATCAATAACATCGTCAAGTCTTTCTTTCAGATTATTAAAACGTCTTTCTCTAAATGTATTCAGACTATGAGGACTGACAATGCTCTTGAGTTCACTCAGCAGGATTTGGTATCTTTCTTTGCCACTCAGGGGACAATTCACTAGACATCTTGTCGATATACCTCACAGCAGAACAAGGTAGCGGAAAGGAAGCTTCGTCACCTTTTAGAAATGGCTCATACCCTGCTTACTCACATGAAGGTTCCCAAAACCCATTGGGGGGATGTCGTTCTTGTTGGGAAAAAGTAAGAAGTATTTTCAGTGTTGCAGAAGACGGTATTCGGTATTCAGTCGGAGGGTCACAAAATAGAGAATAATCGGTATTCGAGCGACTATTCGGAATTATTCGATTTTTATTTTTTTAATATAAAAATTATTTATAATATATATTCTTATATTTTTATACATATACGGTCATTAGTTAATATGAATCCAAGATAAAAGTACCAATCAATATAATAGATATATAGAATTTGACATTTGTGACGACTCTGTGGTAAATATAACCCATAAAAATTGAAAATTGAAAATAAAAAAATCAAAAGTCAAACTCCAGTCGGGCGAATAGTCGGGTCAATCGACTGAATAGTCGGCCGACTATTCGCTCGGGCCGACTATTGAGCGACTAGAGGTCTGTTGTAAAGCCTTGAACTTGGTCCCTCTCTGATCCTATATCATAAGATCCGGCTCATCAAGAGGAAACCAACGGAATTTGTTTCGTATGAATCGGACTTTGTTTGGAATTGTTATGATTTTCGGAAGAAAGAGAAGTACAGAGGTTTAAGACGTCATTAACCCATAATGACCGTCATTAAGACTAATTAAACATGATTAAAGAAACTAATGACGGATTAAAAACAACTAATGACCATTAGCAAAAACTAATTAACAGTTAGCAAAAGATAAGCATAAGTCGCGAAAGTTAAATCGTGATTAGTGAAAGTTAATCACGATTAACGTTATTTAAGCGCCATTAGCGTATCTATAATCCTCTAGAATATTCTAACTTGAGCCATAGGTTTCGGATAAGTTTTGGCCAAAACCACGAGCCAAAACCATGGGTCTCCAACCGCGGTTAAGGGTTAAACCATAGTTTACTAACCACGGTTAGCGGTTTTTTGGAGCCTATAAATACCCTCCCTACCCATTCATTCTCTACGATTTCCACTACCACCACTACCCCAAGGGTTAGGGTTGAGAGGTCGGGAGGAGGAGAGGAAGGCAGGGAAAGAGCGTTAGCGAAGCGCTTCCGGGAGAACGAGGAGGAGAAAGGTATGATCCTCTCTTAGTTTGTTTTGTAAACTAGGCTTTCAATTCATTCTCTTTTCTTCCAAGCTTTGTTCTTGATTCATCTTTCTTTTCGATTCGTTTTTCATTGTGGTTCGAGGAGAATTCTGTGTAATACCCTACTTAGGTGCGGGCGGCTATGTGCGTCAGTGAACGTTGTGATTCGTCACACATTCACTAAACTAAGGCGTACGGTGTCTACCGATTCTCCATCGCTTATGTTTCTATTCTTTCAATTCTACTTTTATAGTTATTTTGATGGAGAAATCTGTGTAAGATCCTACTTAGGTGTGGGCGGCTATGCACGTCGTTGAACCTTGTGATTCGTCACACATTCACTCACCTAAGACGTATGGTCTCTACCGATTCTTCATCTCTTGTTGTTTGAGTATATTCTTTCATTTTCGTTATTATTTTCCTCTCGATGATTTTATATAGGAAACTCTTTCCGTTTTTCTTTTAAAATATGTCCCGATATAAGGGAAACTCTCCGAAATTTTTATAAAAATATGCCCCGATATAAGGGAAAATTCTGCCGAAATTTTCCTAGAAATATCACCCTATATAAGGGGAAGTTCTGCCGAAGTTTTATGAGAAAATATGTTCTTCGCGTTCTTCTTATTCTTCGTGTGTTCTTCGAGTTATTCGTGTTTGATGAATCTGTGATTCATCACATCAAAAGTCAAAAATAGAGCCTTGTTCCCGAGAAAATAGAGGCATATTTCCTTTTATCTTGCATAAATAACACTCATGCATGCATCCATAATTCATGCAGCTCATCTGCATTTAAATAAGAAGCCAAAAAAAAAATCCCCTGTAAAAGACATCTTCATCAAAATAACTTCTTCTCTATACTATATATATATTCATTATAAAACAGGGAGGAATCACCCTTGTAAAATAGCCCAAGTATCCTGAGAACCCCTGTACATTAAAACACACATAAAGCCCTCATACAAACTCCTAATTAGGTTTACTCACTCTTGGATTACTACCTTTAAAATGAGACTAATTTCATTGCAATTGGAGCTTGTATGAGAAACTTGGGTTTTTGGGTCATTTTGCATACTACATATGTACATTTATATATCCTTGTATTTATGTACCATATTTGGCCTTATCTCCGTCTTTGATCAACATGAAACTTGTAGATCTCATCAAGATCTACAACTTTCATGTTTTGAGTTTTTCCAAATTCGGCTTCCTCCTCTCTCTACACGTGTTTCTTCTCCAGCCATTCACAGCAGGCCACGTGGCGCCCTCTGGTTGCGCCACGCGGCCCGCTGCCCATCACCTCATCCACCCGCGCCCTCCGCCGTTGGATCTCGCTTCAGATCCAACGGCCCCTCTGTGACCACGTGCGCTCATTCTCTCAGCCGTTCGATCTTCATCCGCATTCAGATCTGTCCGCTCGTTAGCGCCTTAAGCAGGGCTCGCCACGTGGCGCGTTGACGACCGATCGATCACATCTCAGAAGTTGCATCTCAGCCACTCCTTTTCTTGATGTCTCTCAACCGCTCGATCGGCCTAAGCTCTCCATCATCACCGTTCGCTAGCGCCTCACGCACAGCTTGCCACGTGGTCGCTTCATCGACCATCGATCTCACCGCCTCAGATCTAATCTGGCCCGTCGCTCCACGCTCTAATCTCCACCGTTGGATCTCAAGATCCAACGGTGGAGACTTCGTCTCCTACCTCCAGGCGCCCCTCTCCCCCACGTCCCTTGCCTTGCGGGAGGGGCGCCCCCTTTCCTTTTCTGGGCACACGTCAGCCTTCTCCTCCGGCCGCTGACCTCGCCACGACGCTCCCCACTCGTCCCTCTCCCTCGCCAGCACCCTCAATCGCCACCACCTCCACCATATTCGCCCCACGACGACCACCAACTTCGCCAATCCACCAGCTAACCCATCAACTCCACCTTATAAATACGCCATCACCAGCGACCTTCACATCTATCCGCCACTCCAGAGAGATCCCTCGAGCTCCAAGCTTCCTATTGGTGACAGCAATCGGCTGATTTGTCGAGCGACGACAGAGCGTCTTCTCCGGCGAGATCCTCGGTCCACCGCCGTGTCGCAGCCACTCCTCCGAGCAGTTGCACGAGCTCGGGACCTTACCGATCCCTCGAGCGACGACCCTGGAACTCAAATCCGAGCTCCAATCCCCAGGTAACCTCCTTCATCTCCTCCGATCTTCGTCTTTGTTTTCTTGTTCTCTTTCTCCGATTTTATTCACCGTCCACGACCATCTTCGCACCTTCCAATCACCTCGGCGAGCTTCGCGTCGAAGCTCCGATCCTCTCTGACCCCTCCGCACCCTCAGACGCTCCACTCCACCGTTCATCGATCTCCAGCTCCGCCATTTGGCCGGAGCAACGTCGCCTGACCACCTCACGTCGCCTTAGGCCTCGCCAACCATCATCACGTCTCCACAAACGCACGCACGAGCTCCGGCTCTATATTTAACACTTGCAGGTGCTACTTTCATCATTGGCCGGAGCCTCGCCGGAGCTCTCCTCGAGCTTCATCGACACCGAGCTCCAGCCATCCTCCAGGGATCCAGAGACCACCAGAGGCTTCGCCCTTCACTTCCGCTTCTTCCGAGCAAGGTGGGAGCTGACGAAGCTCATCACCGGAGCTTGGACACCGAGGCGGAGCTCGGCTGCCTTCACCGGAGCACAGGCCTCTCCTCCGCAGGCGGCGGAGGACCGTTAGAGAAGAAGAAGCAGCCACCGTTCGATCATCTGATCGAACGGTCCTCGCCTCGCCACGCGTCCCTTCTCCGCCCTCGTCCTCGACCGTTCATCGCACTCCTGATCTGACGCCTCGCAAGTCGCCACGCGCCTTCATCGACATCCCTTGGATTCATCTTGATCCAAGGGCCTTCAGGCTGCCACGTAGACGCATCCGAGCCTCGGCCTCCCAAGCCTAGGCTCGGGTAACCCGAAGCTGCACCGAGGCTAGACCGAACCTCCAGAAGACCCGAGCCTCGACCCGAGCCTCCGAAGCCCTCCAAACCTAGGTCGGCCACGTGAAGCGCACGTGCGACCTGGGTTATTTGCACCGACGCCCCTGGAGCTTTCAGAAATTGCGAAGAGGCCCCTGTGAAGCAGACATCACGTGAGGAGCACGTGTTTCGTGGATAAATTGCATAGAAGCCCTGCATACTATTGGTAATTGCATTTTAGTCCCTGTCAGCACGTTTACTTATTGAAATTTTATTTTCCAGTATTGCATTTACACCCTTGTGTTTGCACGTGTCCTTAGCATGCATTTTTCATCATTTTGAAATTCTAAAAATTGCAAGTTGTTGAGAATTTTGTCCTCTACCTGTTTGTACACGTGTCTGATTTTTGTTGGCTTAATTGAATTATCAATGAATTAATTGGTTCATTTGTGACATATTTTGCCCAGTGATGCCTTTTGATTTTTAATTAATTATCAGTGCCTTCAAAAATCACCAAAAATTCACAGTAGCTTAAGGACATCATTTTTAACACTCCATAAAAATTTCATATCATTTGCACGCATATCGAGGCCTAAATAAATAGTTTAGTGATTTTCTTAAATGAATTTTAATTAATTCATTTCACAATAAATTTAAGTTCTGTTAATTTTCCTAGGTCCTTGATCATTAGACCCTCCTAGGATAATTTTAGTTCTTGGAAAAATTGTGATTTGATATTTATTAAAAATTAAACACTGAAAATCACTCTGTCTGTTTATTTAATTCACAGAAAATTTATTTTGAGTCGAAAAATTCCAAAAAAATTAGTGTAGGTCATTTTCATCATAAATAACCATCTGGCCAATTTTCATTATTTTTGGACTTCGTTTGATACATCAATTAAATTTAAAGTTAAATTGGCTGAGATTTGTCTGCATATGTCTGCATAAGAAATAAAAAGACTAAAAAAAATTCGACCCTCGAATATCAACACTTGAAAATTGCTGTAATCCACCTAAGGAGACAGTTGCCTCCCTGAGATCGACCTTGGACTCCACCAAGTAAAAAAATATCACTGCTTAAAATTGACCAAAATCTGTCTTAAGTGGTTTTTGATCAACCTCCCGCATCCGACTACAACGAACACTTAAAATTAATTTGGACCATTAATTTGACCGAATTAACTAAGGGTACGGGAGCGCCCATCAAAATGGCGCCGTTGCCGGGGAGGCACGGCTTAGGTTAATTATAGCATATTTTTGAAGTGTTTGATTTCTAATCCCCGGGTAGTCTGACCCCCGGTTTTTCTTGTAATTATTTCTCTTATTTGTTTTCTTTTTGCTTTATTTTTGTGTCACTCTCTGACCTCTATTTCATTTTTGTGCGAGGACCGCGAGGAGTCGGCGACGCTTCAAGGACTTAGCATTTAAAATGTGTTGAGAGAAAGAGAGGCATTGTACTTTTTACTTTATTTTTCTTTTGCATTATTTCCAGCGGTTCCCGTTTGGGAGCTCGCGCGTGTAAATATAGTGGAAACTGTGTCCCGTGTGCTGTGTGGGTGATTGGTAATTTAGCTTGCACTAGCGGCTCCTCGAGCCACTCTAGGACTTGTTTGTGCTCGTAATCAATAGGACCACACATTACACTTAAAAGACGCACCTAGACCGCAGGACTTAGTTCAAATTAAACTTTTCCTCACGCTAATAGAACTGCCTGTCTAGGAGCGGCTTTCATCGCTTGCATTTGCATGTAGAATAAAGTTTTCAATTCTGTATAGCATCCTGCATCAAAGAGCGAAGGATCACTGTAAGTATTCTCTACTCAGCATACGCATCATCGATTTCAACTTGCATCGGCTTTTCTCGATTTCCCCCTCTGATTTTCTCACTTAATTTAAAAAGGAAATTGGGACTGTCCGATAGGCGTGATTTGTGGTGATTAATTACAGTGATAACCTAACTTTAAAACCGGGACTGCTAACAGTATTGACCTTAAAAAGGGAATAAAAGCTAAAAATTGTTTGCGGGAGACTAATCCCCGACCTTGTTTTCAGGCTGAGTGAGGGTACCTGAGTGTGTGTGAACACCCTAAGGTAGAGCCCAAATCCCCGTCTTCCATATCACGTTCTAACTAATCCTAGCAAATATCACGAGCCGAATATTTTCAGATTCTTTGACTAGTACCAAGTAGCCTCCGCTTGTCTCAGGTAGATAGGGGCGAAATTGCGGTACTTTGCGACAAGCTGCCAGTAACCCCCCGGGGCGAAGTTCCGGCCTTGTCAGCCTCCGCCTGCTTGCAGGTAGATAGGGGCGTGGTCACTGAGTCCATCGGCTTGGGATAGGAGCGAAGAAAGGAAGGAGCGGCGGTATCTTAGACGACAGGATAGACAGGGAAGACGCATCCGGCTCTGAGCCGACTTCCCTCTAAGCCGCGTAATCCTTGCTAGATTTGCTTGAAAATCACACTTAAAAAAATACAAGATAAATTGGACTCAACTTTGAGTCCTTCACTGTGTTGAGTGTGAATCCAGGGTCTTGGATTGATCTTGTGCTTGCTTCAGGTAGGAGTAAAATCCTATCTTCTTCTTTCACCAAGATGAGTGACTGGGGAGATCTCGACGCACCGTTCACTGATCTCTCTATGAGTCCCCCAAGTAACTCGTCTTTTCCGGTCCGAGCGCACCTTGGATCACCCAGGACTCATGACCCTCTTGAGTCCTGGTTCCCTCCGGCTCAGGGTGGTTACTCTCAAACCAACCCTTTTATCTCCTCTGAGATTACCGAGGAAGATCATTGCCTCGGTAATCCCTTCCTTGATTCAACCTCTAACACCGACCTTATTTTCCAATTCCCAGAAGTAGAGGAAGAAATGCCGCCAAAGATGCCGCCTGATGAGGACCAGATGAGACAGATCCTTAGACGCCTTGCTGAAGCTGAACAGAAAAATGCTGATCTCACTGCACGAATGGGGCGAATAATAGTAGCTGAAGGGATCGACCGACCAATGGTCGATACCTATAACCCGGCGGAGAATGAAATCCAGAATTGGCTAGCACCTGCAGTTCCCGACCAGGCATTCGAGCTGAAGCCCCACTTCCTTAGCCTGCTGCCGAAGTTCAACGGAAACCTCAGTGAAGAGCCGTACACTTTCCTCCGTGACTTCGAACTAGTCTGCAATAATCTGAGCCATCCCAATGTTGGCCAAGATTATATCCGGCTGAAAGCCACCCCGTTTGCCTTAGGAGATAAGGCTGCGCATTGGCTGAAAAACCTAGGGGTGGTATGCACTACCTGGATGCAGTTCAAGGACCTCTTCTTGAAGAAGTTCTACCCACTCAGTAGAACCAATCAGATGCGAACAAAGATTGCCAGCTTCGCCCAAGGACCCTGCGAACCGTTCCACGAGGCGTGGGACAGGTTCAATGACTTAGTACAGAAATGCCCGTGCCACGGCATTTCTAAGGCGATCTTAGTCCAGACCTTGTTCTGCGGCCTAACCCCAGAGATGCAGGGGTTAGTCAGCGCCGCCTGTGGAGGAAGCTATCTGAACAAGAACGAGCACGCCGTGTGGAAAATCCTAGAGCAGATGGCAGAAACCGGCAGGTCACAGGCCACAAGGGCCTATCAGTTGTCTCCCTCGATTCTATCCAATGAGACAACTAGAAGGACTGTTGCAGATCTGACAGAGGACCTCATCCCCAGCATGGGGATGATTGCAGACAAGCTTACCATGGTCGAACAGATCCACAAGAGAGTCGCGGAGATGGAGTCTCTTTCGAGCCTTCCCAAGAAGGTGGAGGAACTCTCTGAAAAGGTAGCCAAGATCAAGCTACCCACCCCTTCTGCACCACCTGTACCTGTACATCGAGTCCATCTTGTACAGGAACAGGCACCGGGGTCTCAGAGCAGCTGGGATCAAACTTACACCCAGCAGAACCATCATGCACCCCCACCGGTGGAGACAGAGTACGAGGAGCCTCCGCCCGTCTACGAGATCAACGGGCTCTGGTATAGCCGGGACCCACTAGTCCGGCAAATCGAGATGGGGAAGGACCAGGCACACCGCCCAACCCCAGTTTACCAGGAGTCCAGGCCCGTCACAATCCCGCGATATCAGTCCAGGCCAGAACAGGGGTACCAGCCGCAGCAGCGCACCTACCAGCAGGGGCCAGCACCGCCCCATCAGCAGCAGTATCGGCATGGCCAGCAGGGCCAGTTCAGGACCGCATCCACTCAGCAGCCAGCCCAGCCCACCGAGTTGGAGTCCCTCACCTTGGCGATCCAGACCCTGTCTGATAGGGTCCAGCAGATGCAAAACGACTACCTGGACATGAGAACCGACATCAATCGGGTCTCTCGTGCTCAGGACCAACAAATGGCGCCAAGGACTCCAATTCCCGCACAGGTTCAGGCCAACCCAAATAGCATACAGCAGGGCCAGAACCGACCCCGAGATCAGGTATACTATTCAGATAACTATTTATCTGAACATGAGATCCTTTCGTACGATAATGTTAATCATATGTCCCTCAGGAGCGGAAGGACCGTGACCATACCTGATCGGGCACGGGCACAACAGGAAGGAACCTCCGGAATTCGACCTGAGGAGAAATCGGAGGAGGAAGAGGAGGAGCACCACCGTCACCGCCAGCAGAAGAAGAGGACATCTGAGTCCTCGAAGCACCAGCCCCGCAGTCATCCGGAGTCCGACGACACCGATGAGCCCGCACCTCCATCTGAGGAGGACCAGCCAGAAGAAGCGGAAGAAGCATCACCGGTTTCGCCCAAGCATTTTCCCTTTCGTCAGAGTCAGAGTCAGAGTCTGTATAAAAGTCCGAGTCAGAGTCTTGTTCAGAACTCAGTTTCAGCAGCTAATGAAGATATTTCAGTTCCAGAACCTGAGTTAATAATCCCTTTCCCCCAAGCTCTCAAGGGTGGGAAGAAGAAAAACAAAAAAATCCAAAAAGATGACCCTGATATGGCTGAGTTTTGTAACAAACATATCAAGGTCACAATCCCCTTTGACAAGTTCGTGGAAATGACCCCTGCATTCCAAAAATATCTTAAGGTGAGATGCACACCTACTAGGGTTAGCAGGAAAACCAAAAGCCGTGTTGAGAAACATGTCCTATCAGTAGCCACGACTTGTGCAATAAAGAACTCGTTTCCTCGGAAACGAAGAGACATGGGTGCACACTATGTAGTGAGTCATGTTGATGACATCGCGTTTGCACGCACTCTCCTGGACAATGGTTCCTCGATCAATTTGATGCCCACAGCCCTCTATGAGCGGCTTAATCTCGGACCTCTTAGGAAATCTAGAGCTATTCTTCAGTTCGCGGACAAATCCACTAAGAGGTCCCAAGGAGAGTTAAGGAACATTGTGATCAAAGTCAAGGGGCAAGAATACATGGTGGACTTTACTGTCCTCGATATGGAAACCCCTCGTAATTGGAGAGATTCCCAGATCATTTTGGGTAGGCCCTTCCTCAGAACAGCAGGGGCCTTATTCGATTATAAGAATGGGAAAATTCAGTTCCAAACTCCAGGCGGAGATGAGGAATTAGAGATGAAGCAGACGAGATGGCAGAGACCAGACTCCGAATCCAGCACCGAGTACTCTTCTCTCGAAACAGACTGTGAACATGTAGACTTAGTTGGGCCATGGAGACAGAACCCAGCCAGCACCGATGAGTCCATCTCCTTTGAAGATGATCCAGTGCATGAGTCAGTCTGCGAGATCCTCAGGAACGAGTACAGCTCTGAGCCTGCATCGCCCTACATCTTCGATGACACAGAGGCCCAAGTAGGCCTGCCAGTCCTTACATCCTTAGGACAATCGGAAGATGAGGATGACGAGTCGGACGAGGCGTTTGCCGATTGCATGGAGACCTTTGACGATCCGACTCCAGAGCCGAGCTTGGTGGCAGCCAATGAAGAACAGGATCCAGCCACTTCCAACACCGAACCAGATCGGATTGAGCCAGACTTCTTAGACGATCATACCATCCCTGAGCTCAAACCCTTACCCACGACCCTGAAATATGCCTTCCTTGCGGGCCAAGACAAGAAATTTCCGGTCATTATCAGTTCGCAATTGACCGAGGAGCAGGAATCTCGCTTGCTAGAGATCCTGGAGAAGAACCGCAGGGCAATAGGCTGGAGCATTTCCGATCTCCATGGGATAAATCCCGCTCTGTGTTCGCACCATATATATTTGGAAAACGAAGCCAAACCCTCTCGTGAATTCCAACGTCGGTTGAATCCAAATCTACGAGAGGTTGTGAAGAAAGAGATAGAAAAATGGTGCGACGCGGGTTTCATTTACCCAATCTCCGATTCTAAGTGGGTGGCCCCAATCCATGTTGTCCCGAAAAAGTCGGGAATTCAGACGACCACCAACGAGGACGGAGAGGAGATCGTGACAAGAGTACCCACGTCGTGGCGCGTCTGTGTGGATTACAGACGCCTGAATGCCGCGACGAAAAAGGATCATTTCCCCCTACCATTTATTGATCAGATTTTAGAAAGACTAGCGGGGAAAGAATTCTTTTGTTTTCTTGATGGGTTCTCGGGCTACAATCAAGTAGCCATAGCTCCGGAGGACCAGGAAAAAACCACGTTCACATGCCCCTTTGGTACCTATGCTTTCAGGCGCATGCCTTTTGGGCTATGCAATGCTCCAGGTACTTTCCAAAGGTGCATGATTGCTGTATTCGCCGAAATGGTCGGCGAATTCCTGGAAGTCTTCATGGATGACTTCTCGGTCCACGGCGACTCTTTTGATTCCTGCCTTAGGAATCTGGACCGAGTCCTCAAAAGATGTTGTGAGGTCAATCTGGTGCTCTCCTGGGAGAAAAGTCACTTTATGGTGACGGAGGGCATAGTGTTGGGGCATGTCATCTCCAAGAGAGGAATGGAGGTTGACCCTGCCAAGGTGGACGTGATCAGACGACTCCAGCCACCAACCAACGTAAGGCAGGCTGTAGGCATTTCGTTCCTCGGGCATGTCGGATTTTATCGGAGATTTATAAAGATTTTCTAAGATTGCCCGACCGCTAACTGAGCTTTTAGGCAAAGACGCGGAGTTTATTGTCGATCACAAGTGTCTTGAGGCCTTTAAGCGGTTACAAAGGAGTGATCATGGACGCACCCATCTTACAAGCCCCAGATTGGTCTCTTCCTTTTGAGATCATGACGGATGCCTCAGATTATGCTGTTGGGGCTGTATTGGGACAAAGAAGAGATGGCGTCCCGTTTGCAATTCACTACGCAAGCAAAGTGCTTGATTCTGCTCAGCGTAACTATACAGTTACCGAAAAGGAAATGCTTGCGGTAGTGTTTGCCTTGGACAAATTCAGATCTCATTTAATCGGATCCAAGGTAACTGTGTTCACAGACCACACGGCACTACGATATTTGATGGAGAAGAAGGACGCGAAGGCGCGTCTTCTTTGTTGGATTTTACTTATCCAGGAGTTTGATTTGGACATCCGTGATAAACCTGGAAAGAAGAATGTAGTAGCCGATCATCTCTCTCGTCTCGAAGATCTTAATACTTCCGAGGTTCCCCCGATTCGAGACTCCTTCCCTGACGAGTCGATTTTTGTTATCGACTCACTCCCATGGTATGCCAATATCGTGAACTATCTTGTCTCCAAGAAAGTTCCCGAGGATTGGCCCAAGAGCCAAATTGACCGACTAAAGTCGGACGCTAGACACTACCATTGGGAGGATCCGATCCTTTTCTTTGAAGGACCGGATTGTGTCTGGAGACGGTGTATTCCTCAGGAGGAATACCAGAGTGTCCTTTCTTTATGCCATAGCTTAGAGGCAGGAGGACACCACTCCGGGAAGAGGACCGCATGGAAGGTACTTCAATGTGGCTTTTACTGGCCGACTCTGTTTCGTGATGCCACCGCCTTCGCGAAGTCGTGCCCAGTTTGCACAGAGGATGGGAGGAACCGTTGGTTCCAAGGATGAGATGCCAATGCAGCCAGTCATCATTTGTGATGTCTTTGACGCCTGGGGCATCGATTTCATGGGCCCATTCCCTGTCAGCCACGGGTTTGAATACATCCTTCTTGCGGTTGACTATCTGTCCAGATGGGTGGAGGCTATCCCGACCCGAGCCGCAGACAGCAGGACTGTCTGTAAATTTATCAGAGAGCACATAATCTCTAGGTTCGGGATCCCCAAAATAATGATATCAGATGGGGGTAGCCACTTTGTGAATCGGGAGGTGAAGAAACTCCTGAAGGACTACGGCATCGAACACCGTGTCGCTAGTCCTTACCACCCACAAACCAATGGTATGGCTGAGGTGTCGAATAGGGAGGTAAAAACCATATTGCAAAAGCTCGTCCGCCCAGACAGGAAGGACTGGTCTCAGATCTTGGATCAAGTCCTCTGGGCATATAGGACGGCTTACAAGACTCCGTTAGGCACTTCCCCATTCCGAATGGTATTCGGAAAGCCGTGCCATTTGCCCGCAGAGTTAGTGCACAAATCAGAATGGGCAATAAGAAGGTCAACTGGAACACACACCTAGGCCCAGAAACAAAGAGACATGGATCTGAATGAGCTTGTGGAAGTCAGAAACCGAGCATACGACAACAGTGTAGTGTACAAGGACAAGGTAAAGCGTGGCACGATAGATATATCAGACGAAAGACCTTTGTTCCTGGACAGAAGGTATGGTTGTTCAATGCCAGACTGAAGACTTTCCAAGGCAAACTTAAGTCTAAGTGGACGGGACCATTCGTTGTCCGAACGGTGCATGATAGTGGATGTGTCGAGATCTCAGATCTCGCAGATGATGCACCGACATTCCTAGTAAATGGGCAGCTGTTGAAGCACTTCGTCGAATCCAATGAACAGTAGTCCATGTGGAGGAGATTGTATTCATATGCGAGAAAGATACAGCAGATACATCTCAAGCCGCGTATGAGACCTTGCAGCAATGAACTCCAGCCTTCAGCAGCATCTTCAAAGATTCAGACCGACTCAGCTGTATATATATCATTCTTCCTGTATATCCTATCCTTACCTTCACGATTCTAGTAACCCGTCCCCACATCATCGAATCATTATCTCGGACTGTACTTAGGGATGACCAGATCCTAAGTATAGGGGAAGGGGTCACCCGAGTCGATTCACTGTACATTCTCCAGATCACATTGGTCCTTATACTCATTTCCTACCGATACTTAGGCTGACCTAAGCCTAAGTATAGGGGGGACCGATGCCCGCGCTGATACTCCTCCATTTCTCATCTTTCCCTCGTCTGCCCCGTTTTTCGATCTTCTTCTACACTTAGACTGCCAGAGCCTAAGTATAGGGGGCGAGACGACTTCTATACTTACTATTTCTTTTTGGCTCTCCTACGCTTAGCACGAGCTATGTCTTTTCCTCGCTCTTTGTGCTCTGAGGACATAGCACACGCCTAAGTATAGGGGGCGTGTATATATTACATATATACTTTACCCATAGCTCGTACTTTGCGTATCGCGTATTTTTGTATATTACAATAATTACGTGTGGGTAAAAATTCGAAAAAAAAAAAACAAAAAACAAAAAAAATTAATAAAATATAGGCTTCTTATTTACTCTTGCACATCATCTCGGCATAAAGAGTCTTGCATTTTCATAGCATGACATCTCATCTCATCTGCATATCTTTGCATATGCAAAGTGAAAAGCTAGTGGGTTCTGAACCAAGTTATGAGTAGATATTGAGGATGGACTTGATTTGACCTTAATCCACCTAATTTCAGAGGAACCTTATAGGGACTGGAGTTAAGATTTCTCAGGTCAAGTGACTTAATTCGTTGAGTCCACAAATCTATGTTCACATGTCATCTTAATTAGTCTAAGTAGAATATCTCGTGCATACGCAGGATTATTTTAGATAATGACCTAACTTGGACAAGCAAACTGCACATAGCTCTTCATTGATGAGGTGTTGAGGAAGTAGTTTCCTTTGGCTTGGGGTAGCATATGAGGGTAGTACTTCTAGGCGGAACCTCTCTTCTTCTTCTAGTGAAGGAAGTGCGTCTCAACTTGGTCTAGTGGTGATGAAGGCTAAGGACGGGATGCTGTTGGGTTGCAATAATGCTTCAAAAGAGGGATAGGTCTACTGGCTCAAGAGGAAAAACTCCTGATGTACATGCTGCACCTTGTATATAGTTCCAAAAAAAAAAAAGAGAGAGAGAGAGAAAAATGCAAGAACTCCAAAAAAAAAAATAGACAGGTCAAAAAATAAAAGAAAAAATATATTGCCTGTCGGAGTATGTATATTAGCAAGAAGTCTGCAGCTGGATGACTTGGCTACACTGGTCAGGCATCCCGGGATAGGTTAGCTACACTGGCTACCGTCCATTCTTTTCTCTACCCCCTCCTCTTGAGTTGGTCGCACTTGAACTTAGAAGGGAATAACCCCGCTCCTCGAGGAAAGAGTTACTGGACCAGGTTATTGAGTTACCTTGTTAGAGGAGGCTGGTTCCGAGTCATTTCTAATATGGAGAGCTATATCTCACTTACACAGTACAAGTAAAGAATCATAGCATCAGAAATTTGCGTTTGAGGAATTATTCTGACCTGACTGTTAAGGCGTCTTGAATAGAAGACTTGTGGAACTTGAAGTCTGTTAGGTCTTAAGTTCAGGTCCAAATAAGGTTCCGCCACACAATTAATCCAAAGGTCGAGTCAGGCTCCATTTTCAACTTTTGTTCATGACCTTGGGTATGGAACCCAAAATCATTTCACTCTTGCATTCCATTTAGTTGCTCGGGACGAGCAAGGTTTAAGTATAGGGGGTTGATGAATCTGTGATTCATCACATCAAAAGTCAAAAAATAGAGCCTTGTTCCCGAGAAAATAGAGGCATATTTCCTTTTATCTTGCATAAATAACACTCATGCATGCATCCATAATTCATGCAGCTCATCTGCATTTAAATAAGAAGCCAAAAAAAAAATCCCCTGTAAAAGACATCTTCATCAAAATAACTTCTTCTCTATACTATATATATATTCATTATAAAACAGGGAGGAATCACCCTTGTAAAATAGCCCAAGTATCCTGAGAACCCCTGTACATTAAAACACACATAAAGCCCTCATACAAACTCCTAATTAGGTTTACTCACTCTTGGATTACTACCTTTAAAATGAGACTAATTTCATTGCAATTGGAGCTTGTATGAGAAACTTGGGTTTTTGGGTCATTTTGCATACTACATATGTACATTTATGTATCCTTGTATTTATGTACCATATTTGGCCTTATCTCCGTCTTTGATCAACATGAAACTTGTAGATCTCATCAAGATCTACAACTTTCATGTTTTGAGTTTTTCCAAATTCGGCTTCCTCCTCTCTCTACACGTGTTTCTTCTCCAGCCATTCACAGCAGGCCACGTGGCGCCCTCTGGTTGCGCCACGCGGCCCGCTGCCCATCACCTCATCCACCCGCGCCCTCCGCCGTTGGATCTCGCTTCAGATCCAACGGCCCCTCTGTGACCACGTGCGCTCATTCTCTCAGCCGTTCGATCTTCATCCGCATTCAGATATGTCCGCTCGTTAGCGCCTTAAGCAGGGCTCGCCACGTGGCGCGTTGACGACCGATCGATCACATCTCAGAAGTTGCATCTCAGCCACTCCTTTTCTTGATGTCTCTCAACCGCTCGATCGGCCAAAGCTCTCCATCATCACCGTTCGCTAGCGCCTCACGCACAGCTTGCCACGTGGCCGCTTCATCGACCATCGATCTCACCGCCTCAGATCTAATCTGGCCCGTCGCTCCACGCTCTAATCTCCACCGTTGGATCTCAAGATCCAACGGTGGAGACTTCGTCTCCTACCTCCAGGCGCCCCTCTCCCCCACGTCCCTTGCCTTGCGGGAGGGGCGCCCCCTTTCCTTTTCTGGGCACACGTCAGCCTTCTCCTCCGGCCGCTGACCTCGCCACGACGCTCCCCACTCGTCCCTCTCCCTCGCCAGCACCCTCAATCGCCACCACCTCCACCATATTCGCCCCACGACGACCACCAACTTCGCCAATCCACCAGCTAACCCATCAACCCCACCTTATAAATACGCCATCACCAGCGACCTTCACATCTATCCGCCACTCCAGAGAGATCCCTCGAGCTCCAAGCTTCCTATTGGTGACAGCAATCGGCTGATTTGTCGAGCGACGACAGAGCGTCTTCTCCGGCGAGATCCTCGGCCCACCGTCGTGTCGCAGCCACTCCTCCGAGCAGCTGCACGAGCTCGGGACCTTACCGATCCCTCGAGCGACGACCCTGGAACTCAAATCCGAGCTCCAATCCCCAGGTAACCTCCTTCATCTCCTCCGATCTTCGTCTTTGTTTTCTTGTTCTCTTTCTCCGATTTTATTCACCGTCCACGACCATCTTCGCACCTTCCAATCACCTCGGCGAGCTTCGCGTCGAAGCTCCGATCCTCGCTGACCCCTCCGCACCCTCAGACGCTCCACTCCACCGTTCATCGATCTCCAGCTCCGCCATTTGGCCGGAGCAACGTCGCCTGACCACCTCACGTCGCCTTAGGCCTCGCCAACCATCATCACGTCTCCACAAACGCACGCACGAGCTCCGGCTCTATATTTAACACTTGCAGGTGCTACTTTCATCATTGGCCGGAGCCTCGCCGGAGCTCTCCTCGAGCTTCATCGACACCGAGCTCCAGCCATCCTCCAGGGATCCAGAGACCACCAGAGGCTTCGCCCTTCACTTCCGCTTCTTCCGAGCAAGGTGGGAGCTGACGAAGCTCATCACCGGAGCTTGGACACCGAGGCGGAGCTCGGCTGCCTTCACCGGAGCACAGGCCTCTCCTCCGCAGGCGGCGGAGGACCGTTAGAGAAGAAGAAGCAGCCACCGTTCGATCATCTGATCGAACGGTCCTCGCCTCGCCACGCGTCCCTTCTCCGCCCTCGTCCTCGACCGTTCATCGCACTCCTGATCTGACGCCTCGCAAGTCGCCACGCGCCTTCATCGACATCCCTTGGATTCATCTTGATCCAAGGGCCTTCAGGCTGCCACGTAGACGCATCCGAGCCTCGGCCTCCCAAGCCTAGGCTCGGGTAACCCGAAGCTGCACCGAGGCTAGACCGAACCTCCAGAAGACCCGAGCCTCGACCCGAGCCTCCGAAGCCCTCCAAACCTAGGTCGGCCACGTGAAGCGCACGTGCGACCTGGGTTATTTGCACCGACGCCCCTGGAGCTTTCAGAAATTGCGAAGAGGCCCCTGTGAAGCAGACATCACGTGAGGAGCACGTGTTTCGTGGATAAATTGCATAGAAGCCCTGCATACTATTGGTAATTGCATTTTAGTCCCTGTCAGCACGTTTACTTATTGAAATTTTATTTTCCAGTATTGCATTTACACCCTTGTGTTTGCACGTGTCCTTAGCATGCATTTTTCATCATTTTGAAATTCTAAAAATTGCAAGTTGTTGAGAATTTTGTCCTCTACCTGTTTGTACACGTGTCTGATTTTTGTTGGCTTAATTGAATTATCAATGAATTAATTGGTTCATTTGTGACATATTTTGCCCAGTGATGCCTTTTGATTTTTAATTAATTATCAGTGCCTTCAAAAATCACCAAAAATTCACAGTAGCTTAAGGACATCATTTTTAACACTCCATAAAAATTTCATATCATTTGCACGCATATCGAGGCCTAAATAAATAGTTTAGTGATTTTCTTAAATGAATTTTAATTAATTCATTTCACAATAAATTTAAGTTCTGTTAATTTTCCTAGGTCCCTGATCATTAGACCCTCCTAGGATAATTTTAGTTCTTGGAAAAATTGTGATTTGATATTTATTAAAAATTAAACACTGAAAATCACTCTGTCTGTTTATTTAATTCACAGAAAATTTATTTTGAGTCGAAAAATTCCAAAAAAATTAGTGTAGGTCATTTTCATCATAAATAACCATCTGGCCAATTTTCATTATTTTTGGACTTCGTTTGATACATCAATTAAATTTAAAGTTAAATTGGCTGAGATTTGTCTGCATATGTCTGCATAAGAAATAAAAAGACTAAAAAAAATTCGACCCTCGAATATCAACACTTGAAAATTGCTGTAATCCACCTAAGGAGACAGTTGCCTCCCTGAGATCGACCTTGGACTCCACCAAGTAAAAAAATATCACTGCTTAAAATTGACCAAAATCTGTCTTAAGTGGTTTTTGATCAACCTCCGCATCCGACTACAACGAACACTTAAAATTAATTTGGACCATTAATTTGACCGAATTAACTAAGGGTACGGGAGCGCCCATCAGTGTTCTTCGTTCGTTCTTCGTGTTCTTGGTGCGTTCTTAGTGTTTTTGATACGAAAATGAAATTCGATCATTTCAGAAACTATAAATCTTTCTTTTTGAAAAAGAATCACGATAAAGCATTGTATACGTGCGAGAGAGCTCAATTAGGTAACGAAATCCTTCCTTTTACAGTTGGGTTTTCATATGAGATCGTTGAAATTTCTGATTTTATATTCTTTGCTATGAAGAACCCTAATATTGGCTATTTTTGAGAAAGTATGAAAAGTTGCTTTGTGATTTCAACTAAAATAAGGTCTAAATATCAAATGAATGTAATGGCTCGAGAAGTTAGGGTTTAAAAGTTAAAATGAGCATAAATATGAGTTTATAAATATATAAATTAGTTTATGCTTAAGTTTATACTCAGTATTATGATTATACAAATCGAAGATTTAACGAAAGAATTACATCATGAGAATTGATGTATTTTGAGTTAGATCCTGAAAAAGGATTGTGTCATACGTTAATAATGGCTGGGAGTAGAACTACAGGTCGGGCATGCAACCTGTAGGTTTGTCGAAGGAACCCGTATTGGTTTGCCCTACCTAGGTGGTACACGGTTGCCCTGTTATGATAAGTGCGCACGAAATGAATGATTTACAACGCGTGGTAGCAGGAGCCAATATCTTCGGGTTGAACGACGGAAGATGTGGTCGTGCAATGTGGAGGCACGGGTGCTTCAATAGCGGCTGGTCCGATAACATGTATTTAAAGCCTCTAGGTTATGTGATTAACGGTTAGCCTGAGGTTTTAAGCAACTGGGTCCTCGAGTACCGTGTGCTCCTTTGTTTTCCAGGCTGAGGGTTTGAGACCATGATTAATAAAAGAAGAGGAAATTGTCAGGATAGTATTGGAGGATTGATTGAGGTGACATATGGCAGCATAAGCTTACCAGATCAACGCAATCTCCAATCCCGAAGTGTCCACAGCTTCGGAGTTCAAGAATAGTGGAGTTCCCCTGGAGTAATCCCTGATGTGGAATAGAAAGGAATAGGACTTAAATTAATGAGAATGAATTTAACTTTTCATGACAACGAATTTTGCAAAATTACACCATTTTTGTTAGCTTTTCTCTTCTTCGTTACTTAGCATTCGTTAATTGTTATCCTATTGTTTATGGAAAACCCAATAGGTGCATGTTGATAAATCTCCATGTATTGATGGTCTCCCGTCAAGGCGAAGGGTTCCGTCGCCAGGGATTGTATGTGGGAGACGCCTGTCCGAAGTGACAGCTCCTGTATGCAAGCGCATCTGGATCGGATTCTTTGCTTCTCGAAAGAGTAAGGCCGTATACGTAGTGACCCCAATATCGGATCCTCATATTATTGGGGCGATATTGGATTGCGTATAGCGAGTACTATTCCTGTTGACGGTTGGTTCAATTAACGACGGGTCAACATCGCCTTAGGGGTGGTGGGCTCGGGTGTTAAAGATCGAATTGGGAAATGCAAGTTGGACTTGCAAAGCGGAATGTGTTCCCGCTTCTTTTTATCCGAGTTGCAGATTCTCATATTATTGGGATGTAACAAAGATAAGGAAGGAGATCCCAGATCTTGTTGAGATATAATGGTAAGTATATCTCTTACATTGAAAGTGATTAAGGGAATGAACTTTCAGTGTTGACAAGACAAGACAACTTTGATATAAAAAACCTAAATCAAAGTAAAATATATATATTTATATATTTATGCAAATTTTTTATTTCAGATAATCCTTCATTAAAACCCACTCAATGATATACTCAATAATAACCAGTGAAATATCTTGGATTGGACTCATGATCCAGATATTGTACTTGCAGTTGGACACATAATGTATGTGGTTGCAATGAGCAAGTTTCCTCATAATAATGAGGAATGACAATTAAATAGATAATAAGACTACAACCCTAGGGTTTGTATGTATCTATAGTCTTGATCTCTCATCGGATGTACTTTGGAAGTGACATGTCGATGATGATCGCAATTGTCAAATAATCCTTATAAAATTTATGAAGATATTCGGGCATACATATGTGCTCTTGACATTTAACATGAATGAGATGGTTCACTGCATCATGCAGAATGGTGGCTCTATAAGAGATGGTGTATTCAAATTGTTTGAGTACCTACCTGAACCTATGTTTTAAGAGTTTAGATGGATGCAGATGATGAGTGTCATCATTCTACTATCTATACTCTGGTCATTCATGAAGCTTCATAATATTCATATTGTATGAATTTAATGAAGCATGTATAAATGTTGAAATGCTCTTACATAAGAGATCCTTAGTCTTAAGCAATGGTTGCTTATAGATAAAGGGAGCACAGTGGAAGCATGGGTTGGACCCGAGTAAGAAGTATGGTCAAAGAGTTGACTATACATCTATGACTTCCATATGTCATCCGAAGAGTTGGATGAATGCCAATACTGCAATAAGTTGATGTGTTGATAGTATGACTATCAAGTCTATCTAGAATCCTTAGAGAAGGACTCGGATGGAGCATCAGATTAATCTACATAAATCATTGATAAGATAAAGTCAAATAATTGTATCTAAATCTTCTGATGACATTTGCAATAGGTTGCATATATTTTAGAAGACTGGAAAATTTGATCTTAAAGGTTTATAGTTATCCACATGGATATTGATGCAATTGTTGCAACAATCTCTGTTGGATTGATAGACTTGTTAATTTCAGTGGGAGAGTCCTTAGTCTTAGAGAATGTCTCTATGACCTAGATATAAGAATACACTCATTGTTTGTTTCTAAATGTTGGAAATAAACATGAATTCTGAGGTAGAACTATCATAAAAAGTTATGATGGAGATATTTCAGATAGTAATCTAAAATCTAGTGGACTCCACAAATTAGAAAATTAATGAATGGTTCATTAACATTTCTAAATACTGAAATTAAACCTTAAGATCAATAGGAGGATGAAGATCATTTGACAATGATCTAGCATCAAGCCTTGGACATTTGTCTATTGATTTGATCAATAGACCTAGTAAGAGATGAAACTTTAGAATGTCTAAAATTTCAAAACTTACATACTTATGAATATTGTATTCAAAGAAAAATGTCCAATACACCCTTCTTAGAGAAAGGTGTAAGATGTCAAGGTATTCAGGATCTCATACATATTGATGTATGTAGATCATCTATATCATAGTAAACATTATGGATATGTGATATCTGTTGATGATTATGTATGATATGAGATTTCTTCTCTTCACCTAAGAAACCTTTGAAATGTTCAAAGATTTCATTATTTTTGGTTTAAAACCAAAAGTTTGAAGACAGATAAAATGAATTTGATCTAATCTAGGTAGCAAGTACATGTTAGATAAATTCAAAGAATACCTTATAGAGATATGAATATCATTTCTATCTCAATCCTCCTAACACACCTTAACTCAATAGAGTTATAGGCAGATACAACTGGATCATGTGTGACATGATCTTATCAATGATGAATTTTAGCATAATTATCCCTTAGTTTCCAGGTATATATGTGTAGTAGAGACTACAATGTATATCCTTAATAAGGTTCCATGCAAGATGGAATCTAGCACTTGAGAGTGTTGCTTCATTAGGAAAATAAAGGATGGTATTGGATACCTACTTTATGACCTTGAGATTCTTGAAATATCTCATCTTTGAGAATGTGATTCTTGGAGGTTGAGACTCTTGAGAATCAAGATGAAAATGAAGTGTAGGAACTCATTTATCTTGAGAAGATAATGAGGCTCCTGAAATTGGAAACTAAGAGGACAATTAAAAATGAAACACTAATACCTCTTCAAATGAGTTTGAGGATGGATTCCATGTGTCAGAGAAATCTGACAATGATCGAACTTCATGTGATGAAGCTTCTGAAGATCATAGCATGGATAGATGGATGTTAGCAATAAAAGTCTAATGTAGACTTCATGTACAAGTGTTGTATATGGACCCTCGAGGATCCACCTATATGGGTAAGACCCGTAAAGGTGTAAATGGATCTTCAAGAGAAAGGGAACCTGATGAGAAGGTACATACCTTCAAAGCATAGTTCGTAGCAATGAGCTACACATGGAAGAGAAGACATTGCTTGCAATGAGACTTGCTTTTCGGTGAACATGCTTAAAATCATCAGAATATTGCTAACCTTAGATACACAACTTGACTATTGCATCTTCGAGATGTAAGTCCAGATTGCATTCCTCTATGAATATCTCTCTGAGGATATTCACATGAAGTAGCCCCAGGGCTTCATGGTTGAGGAAAGCAAGGTGTGCAAGATAAGGAATCCATCTAAGGACTCAAATAAGCTTCTTTGAGATGGACCATAAGATTTGATGAAATTATAAATGTTATGATTTCAAATGAAATCTTGATGAGCCATGCGAAGCTCAGTGGGAGTGCCTATGTGTTCATTGCGCTAAATATAGATGATATCCTGATCATTTAAAATGATATAAGGATAATAATAAGTGTTTTATAATCTGGTTATTCCATATCTTGAAATATGATTTCAAAGATACCTCTTAGATCTTAGTTCTGAAGTTGTTCAGAAGCCAAGAGAAGAGGATAATTGGACTGTCACATTTGTAGTATACCTTGGACATATTCTATTCATAGAAATTCCAAGAAAGGCTTCTAACCCTTAAGATATGGTACTGACCTATCTTAAGGGATAGCACCTCAAAGAGTTGAGGAAGTAAATGCTACAACTACTTGCACTTGTGCATTAGTTACGAGAAGCTGAGTGTATGCTAGAGTGTACAAATACCAGATGTCTGTCATGCAGTGGGCGTAGTAAATTGTTACTAATCCTACTGTAGAGATAAAACACTTGATTGCAGTAATAACAAAATCTTCATAGATGAGGAGATTTTTGAGATAGTAATCTCAAAGTCTTATCTTCAAAAGTTTAAGACCATGTAGATAGTGATCTATAAAGGTCTAAACTTTAGATACCTTAGGAGATAGAGATCTCCGGGAATGAAGGTATTCTAATAAGGATTATGGGGATACTGGTTATGATGTTAGGGACACTCTAACCAACTAGATTGAGTATTGGTTGCATGAGATGCAACATTCGCATTAGATGCGAGCACTGTTACTGGGGATATGCAAGTGCCATAAAAGGACTTGGCATAGTCTCGCGGGAACAGAGTGACTGATCAGCTTACCTAGCTATTTTCTAAATAGCCTATGATTGTCACATGAGTGCGGGTTTAAACGATTAGCCCATTAATGGCTCTTTGGGCTAGTGGGAGATTGTTGGAAATGCGAGCCCACGACGAGCCATTATGCAATAAATGTTATTGCAATTCACTCCTTAATCTGAAATGAAGAATACATAATTTGCATAATAGGTCCCTTAGTACAATTAGGGTTATGTACCATGGCCATCTTGATGATCATACAGCTGTTGATTCAACTATTGAATCATAGAGGCTGGTGCTTGGATGAATATCTAAAGAGTTAGATTGAGGACTCATCAAGCACCGTCAAATGATTGTTAAGAGATGATCTCCAGCCTGAGTAGGAGATGGCAATCCTTATCTCTGAAGGTTGATATCTGACCGACCTCTTGATGCAGGTCCTCTGCATAGGAATAGAGATTCGGAGGTGTCAGATTAGTTAGGTCAAAGAGTTGACTTAACGAGATCGAGATAACCAAAGTCCTATATCGTATGCTGTCATGATATAGGCACGCATCCTCTGACCGGAGACAGATGTGTTACTATATGTCTAAGTATGTACATTTGGCAGACCAATAGGTTGATGACCTAATCGAGGTCTATACACCGGCGCGCTGGTGTGCATATAAGGGCATATGAGTAATACGATCTCTCAAAGGGATCATACAGGTTCAGTTACTGGACCGGAAGACATGAGCTCACTCATGAGATATTGGGAAGAATCAAATTCCGTGCGCACGGTCGTCTCGCTTTGGAAGCTTGACTGAATTTGTAGGTTTGATATATACTTTTGGAAAGTATATGATCAAGACCTAGGTATGATATATGCTTTTGGAAAGTATATGATCGATACCGACTCCCAATGATCGAATGAGAAACTTACTGATAAAACCATGAAGTAGACAGTATAAAGTTGATCGAATACTTCGGGTTTAGTCTGAGTCTTCCAGTATGCAGGATGTACAGGTATTGGGAATACCTGAGGGTGATGTGATCATAAACGATTGTATAACCATGACGCTTCCATTCCTAGGGAGTGATGAAACGGGTCTGGATTTTAGTGACTCCTCTCAGTAGAGAAGTGATCTGATCTTGGTCCAAGTGTTGGACATTGATCTGAATGTGATTCAGATACAATGAGAAGATTAGATTTACGGTCTTGATTTAATCAAGCATCTATGGGAGGCCCGCGATCTGGATTTGAGATACGATCTCAATATCCATGTCACTATACGTGGAACAATACAGTCGCCCTGTCCTTATCTCCAAGTATCTGCAGAGAAAGCGCATTATCCTTGAAGGAGTTCATGGATAATTCTATTGTTGATTTATGTATCCGAGCATTGAGAAAATGGATAATTAAATGTGATTTAATTATCATGATTAATATGAATTTGATTCATATTATAAAGAGAGCTATCTTAGATAATTAGATTATCAAAGATGTAAGTAATATGAATATGATTCATATTATTTGGACACAAGAGAATAGAGATCCAAAATGATTAAATGTGATTTAATCATCATGGATATGAATAATGTGGATAGCAATATCCATATTAATCAAATATATTATAAATGTGATTTATAATATATAAGAGAGAGATGTTTGTAATTTACATTTGTTAATTAAATGTTAATGTGAATTGGATTCACATTGGACATTAAATTGAAAATGTAATTTACATTTTGTTTTGGGTTGTGAATGTGATTCACAAAATTTTTCAATGGCATGATTGCAATGTTCACAAAATAAATTGGATTTATTTTTGGTGAAATAATTTGCAACAAAAATTGTTGCAAATAATGGAGATTACATAAAAGGTGAAATAGCCACCTTCCTAATGGAGGAGGGTGGACGGCCACCACTCCCATTAGGAAAGGGAGGTCGTCCCCCCTCTCCACATGGAAGGAGGCTTTCTCTCCTTTCATTATCTCCATGTATTGATGATTTAATTTAAATTAAATATATGTTGATAAATCAACACAATTTAATTACAAAGGCGACAACGTGACATGAGGCGTCAACCGAGAGAGGGGGTAGTGCATGATGTGATATCCAATCCCATGAGAGGGGTGTTCGTGACAGAATGTTGGAGACAACGTGACATGAGCGTATGGGCGTATCGAGATAATTGGTGGCATTTATTGCGGGCAACCCCTGCGAGCATGACGTCAATAGCTGTTGCGGAGGCGCACAAGAGCGCACAACCGAGAGAGCGCATATGATCGGCTCCCTATATATATATATATATATATATATATATGGTTGATTATATGAGAGACAAAAACTGTGAGAACATAAGAGCAGTGAATCTAGACCACTAGATTCTTCTCATCTATCTACTCCAATCAATCATGAGAGAGATTGCAGAATCTAGTGGTCCAAACCCACTTCTCATGCTCTCACAGTTTTTAGCTCTCACAAAATCAACCCTACATATGTGTGTATATGCGTATAAATGGATTGTTGCTTTCCTATATATTGAGTATATGAGGATGTTTATATGTCAGTCAACTCTAATTTGGACTCAAACTCGATAATCGGGCTTGAAATTGGTAAGATCGGAATACGTGATAATCGAATCAATCTCAACCACAATGAGTTTGAATTGCTCAGAAGCCTTTTGTGGATTGATTTCTTTATCTATTGTTTGTGAACTTTCTTTAAGAACCCATTATCAAGCTCAATGCACAATTAATTTTTTACATCCACAGTCCGCTCCTATATAGTAAAGTAATTAGAACATTTTCTCCCCACCACCACTATGGGACTAAGTAAAAAAGATGCAAGTTCCAATTGATGTTGAAACAATACCAGAATTGCCTTATTCACTTGAATTGAGATCAAACTCCTAACTGCATTAGATGAAGCTTATGTTCATATTTGACAAACTACATAAGTACATACCGTACATACATATACACAAAGATACATACATAATTTACTAATGAGCACAAGACTCATTACGGTTGCAATAAGCACGTTAGCAATTATTTTGAGCATAATATTTATTATTTCACAACTGTTGTACTGTGTTATTACTATAAATAATCAATTTCAGACAAAAAATGAATTTTAAATTAATACAAAATAATCGTATCTGTATGTGTATTACAATATCTTATCTATTTCGTAATAATTTAAGATTTGATATTTTTTGGAAATGATTATTTACATTAAGAGCAGAGAAAATAGTTTGCTCAAAAATAAAAATGATTGAAATTCTGTAAAAATAAATGTGCAATCCTAATAAGTCATGTGCAATTGTGCTTATTACAACCATGTGCATGTGGGCATGTGTACCTATGCGAGGACGTGTGTGTGGGTGTGGACGCGCATGTTCCTGTGTCCGCACGACGTGCGGACGTGCATGTGTGTGCAAATGCATGTGTCAAGTCAAGCGACATTCAACTCCTTGTTATGAGTTATGACCCAAATTGAAGTTGTGGATCGAGCTCAATTCATTACGCTTATCAAGCCAGGCTCAAGAGGCATTAACACGCCAAGCCAAATAACTATATGCATGATTTTGGAAGATAAGCTACATATCATTCACGGCTCCAGCATATTTGCATACACCAAAACGCCTCCTGGTTTCAAGATAGCTGAAAACTACGGACAAATCTAGCACATCCATACTATCGTTTTCCCTCGGGGCAAAACAGACGCGATATTTATCCAGGCTGCCATCGATCAGGAGTCTTTCAAATCAGACGGAGCTTCTTAATAGCTAAAAAATGAGCAATGATCAAGTGGCATACCTTCCCAAAGATTTGAGTGGTCAGATGAGATTCCGATGCACTGGGCTCTGATCTTTGCTTTCCGACACCCACGATTCCTCGCTCTCAGATAGGGTTGGCATTCATGACACGCTGCAAAGCAGCCGTTTCCCCCTTGTTCTCTTGCTATGGGACCGGTAAAGTACCATCTGGAAGGTTGAATGAGAAGTATAGCAGGAAAACCCTAGCTTAAGTAGCTGCATTCCAAAAAACATCACAGAGACGATGCTTCCAAAATTTTCAGGACAAGACAGTGCATCATAAATCAGAAATCTTTGTCCAATACATCAAATAGAAGATTACACGTGTAGCGACCATATATACGGAACAGGATGTAGTTCTTGGTGGAACTTCAATGAGCACATAACTTACCTCAGTTGCTCGATAAATTGTACAACTGGAAGTTTAAACATACATATGTATACTACAGTACAAATCTTACATACAAAATCATTATTAGTTGCTCGTCTTGTTACACAAATAGCACGGAAAAAGGAATGCCCCCCCCCCCCCCCCAATGATTTTAACTTACATTTCTAAAGCAAAGCCAGTGAGTATCCTCATCAACTCAGCATGGACGATGAAGGATTTGAGGCTTCAACAATGGCCTCTGGGTGGTAGAACATCATCTCTTCCCACATCATCTCCCTTATCATATCCTCACCCACATCCTCATCCAAATCAAGCTCAAGATCGACGGGAACCTGTGCTCGAGGATCAGATCGTGGGTCGTAAAGAGGAGCCATATAAGGGTGAGCCAAGGCCTCAGCGACACTGATCCGCTTTGTTGGATCAAATACAAGCATTTTCCGAAGCAAGTCAAGTGCCAAAGCATCCGCCTGCGGGTATAGAGTAGAGAGAGTCATACCTGGAGTGTATGGGAGTGATTTAATGTATCTTTGAGCCTTAAGATTGTCGATGAAATCTAGATCTGCATCCTTGACTGTTCCAAGGATATCAACAATGAGCTTGAGCTGGTTAAGGCACTCTGTACCGGGGAATATGGGTTTCCGCCCAAGCAGTTCTGCAAAGATGCATCCCACGGACCAGACGTCAATGGAGGTTCCATAGTTGTCACAGCATAGAAGCAATTCGGGTGCCCGATACCACCTGGTGACAACATATTCTGTCATAAATTGGTCCTTTCCTCTGCTGGTACGTGCAAGGCCGAAATCACATATTTTAAGATCACAATTTGCATTGACTAGAAGATTTCCAGGTTTTAGGTCTCGATGAAGTATGTTTGCAGAGTGGAGATACTTCAAACCGCGTAATAACTAGATGGCAAGGAAATGAACAGTTAGTAATTTGTATGTACAAATTAATATCAAATATCCAAATAATTCAACATAAGAGTGCGTAGTTTGTAATTTCATTCATTGCAGTTTCCTTGAAATGTAGAGATATAACATGAAATCAGAAATGTAACAAGGGACTGCGGCAGTTGGACCTTAGGTTACGGTGATCTGCGACTGAATAAAGCCGCTATATTCCCACTTGATCAAGATTTTACTTTCCACAATCACATTTAAATAAATTAGTAAAAGAAATCCCCATAAAACAAGTTAAGCAAGTGTCCAATGCAGGTTTAGTGTTTTTTTCTACCTGTTCAGTATCTCCATGTTTAAACCTATTTCTACGCCTGTTTCACATGAAAACACGTGCCATCATTTTAGCAAGTAACATGTCACAACTGCATACAGCCCACACCCTCTACATGCTCCTCCCCTTGATGACCAGCATCACTATGAGACTTCTACTCCTAGGGCTGGCTATCGAGCCCAACGAGCCGAGCCAGCCCCTGGCTCGAGCTCGGGATCGATAAAGCCCAGTTGGGCTTGGGCTCCAGCTCGGGCTCGTTCGAGCCCAGCCGAGCTGGCTCAGGCTCGGGCTCGATGAGCTCGAGCCCTTATTGAGCTGGCTCGAGCCGAGCCTCTTATCAAGCCCGAGCTCCTTATCGAGCCTGGTCTGGGCTCGAGCTCGTTAAGGAAAATGGGTACTTTTTGGTGGAAAAATGTTTTGTGCAGGTTCAAACTCAAGACCTGCTCTACCTCTGACTGTGTTCCTTACCAACAGGCCACTATCCAAGTTGTGTACAAAATCTTAATTATAATATATATTGTAACATTATATTTGCTTATAAAAAAATTACTAATTTTCTAATGTGTGAGCGGGGGAAAATATGTGGGCGGGAATGGAATTTGAGAATTAGGTCATGACTCGTGACTCGTGGGAGGGTCAAAGAGGGAAAATTGCAAAGGGCTAATTTATTTTATTTGTATTATATATAAATATATAAATAACATATGCATATATATTCCTTATCGAGCTTCTTATTAAGTTATCGAGTTGAGCGAGGCTCGGCTCGAGCTCGGCTCGTTAAGCTATCGAGCCCAAAATTCTGGCTCGGCTCAATAGCCTAATGAGCCGGGCTCACGAGCCCTTATCGGGTCGAGCCCGAGCCTGGCTCATCGAGTCGTGACTCAATAGCCAGCCCTATCTACTCACACCATTTCCTGACAACCATGAACCACCACACCCTCCACTGGACACTCCAACTGTATTCAAGGGGCTTAGGGTTTCGTATATAGTGTGAAACCCTAAAGAACCAAAAAAGAGAAATTACATAAAAAGATCCCAAAGGGTTACACGACTCAATAAATAGCCCAATAACAAAAAATAACTCTAACATTCCCCCTCAAGTTAGAGCATATCTATCGATCATGCCCCAACTTGGAAATCATCAAAGAGAGGTGTTTCTTTGGTAGTGCCTTTGTGAATATATCTGCGAGATGAAGATCTATGGAGATGAGGTGTAATGATCTTTCTTCCTCGTACCGCATCTCAAATGAAATGACAGACAGCCTCAATGTGCTTAGTCCGCTCATGAAATACTGGATCGGTGATAATGTGTAGCAGACTTATTATCATAATATAAATGTACAGGAGAAGTAACAAGAAGTCCAAGTTCCTGTAAAAAGGAGCTCACAAGTGGCAAGGGGCATTGCCCTATAATCTGTCTCTGCACTTGATCTAGAAATCACTGTATGCTTCTTTCTTCGCCATGTAACAAGGTTGCCACCAACGAACATAGCATAACAGGTAATGGATCGCCGGTCCTCAGGTGAACTAGCATAATCTGCATCTCTGCATAAGCAGTGACATCAGTGTGAGCATTGACTATGTAGGAGAGGCTACACCCTGGAGATTCCTTCAAATATCGAACATCCTGCCAGTGACAGTAAAGAGATCTCTCCATGTGGCAGCTAGCTCTGCTCACAGCATACGATATATCAGGCCTAGTAACAATGAGGTAGATCAGTTTGCCCATGAGGCTTCTATATCATGTAGTATTCTCAAACTCGGGATCAACAGATGTAGCATTTTTCCACAACTATAGGGATGCTGGATAGTTTGCATCTTTTAGGAGAATATTCTGTGCTAGGAGTATATTTGTTCGGAGAATATTCTATGTGTTAGGAATATTCTATATGCTAGGAGTATATTCGTAGGAGCATTTATGTATTTTCTCCTTTGAGCTCTCTAAGGTTTCAAGCTATATAAGAAACCCTAGACCCATTGAATAATATAAGTCATTTTCACCTTTCATCATCTTCCACATGGTATCAGAGCAACGGTCCTATATCGGGGTTCTGATCTAAATTTCATCGCCACCTCAAGCCCCAAAACCAACGTCGTCACGACAACTAGGTACTCGCAAGGGGGTCTTCTAGGCCCCTACGCTCCATGCCTCCCTGTTGCGTCATGTCAAGCTTCACCGCTTGGAGATAAGAAGCACCTCTCTGAGCACACAACCTCCAACGCATCTTGCAACTAGCGCACCGAAAGCATCTTTTGGATGTGAAGCTTTTGCATACAACAGACTACTTCTAACACACTACCGTAATCTGCAGCACTTATGCGATTTCTGAAATCTCTACCAAAAGTTCTGTTGGAATCAACCAACTTCTGGAACCATTGTCATGAGTTCTCGAATCAACAAATCTCTGGAATCAACCAAATTCTGGAATCTACCAAGTTCTGGAACCAACCAAGAGATATAAGTTTTGGAATCAACCAAGAGACATTAGTTCTGGAACCTCCACCCAAGTCCAGAATTGCCCTAAGAAATTAGAGAAGGGCAATCAAAGCGATCAGATTTTGCTGCCTAATTAATTAGGCTTGGACCAGAATCTCTGCACAATTGGTTCTGCAATTTCTATAAGATAATACTGCCAGATACTAGAAGAATGTCCAAGTTCTACTTAACACCATATTTGCTCTAATCTGCCATCACCAAGAACTTCCGAGTCGCGGTACCATATGAAATCGCGACACCATTACCTCCATCTAGCAACACCTCCAAGCAACTTGACAACAGCTATCATGCGTGATTAAAACAACTCCACAACTTCTGCTAAAGGTTCTGCAGAACTCTACTACTATGGCAACTACTGCAACCATGCATCTAGCTACTACCTCGGATACTGTAGCCAACTCTACTTCTGTACTCGCACCAACATGGATTATTGACTCCGGTGCGTCTACTCACTTGACTGGAGAAGGCAGTTTTTTGACCTCGTCTCAACCATCTTCCACAGTGAAGTCCGTTCAGGTAGCAAACGGTGCTCATTCTCTTGTTACGACCGTTGGAACTATGGAGTTCTCCAAGCCCAGGCTCACTGGCATTTACTATACATCGGATTTTCCTCTGAGTCTCCTATATGTTCATAAGATGTGTTGAATTGAATTGTCGAGTGATTTTTGATGAGTTCCATTGCTATTTTCAGGACAACCGGATGATGCAGATTTTTAGTGGGGGACATGAGAAGAACGGTCTTTACTATCTAGATATCCTTGTTGATACTACAAACCTTGCAGGTGCTACCTCAGTGTCAGCTGACCCATTACTATGGCATTTACAGTTTGACCACCCATCTGCCAAAGCTCTTTCTCATATGTTTCCTGGATTGTCATCTTTGAAACCTTTTGAGTGTGAAGCATGCCAGTTCGACGAACACCATCGTGCTTCTTTTCCACCTAGGACTGAGCCACGTCGATCATTATCTTTCTCTTTGATCCATTGTTATATTTGGGGACCTTGTCAAGTTCGTACTGCTATCGGTCATAGATACTTTGCTGTTTTTGTAGATGATTACAGCAGGTCTTCTTGGGGTCAATCTGATTGAGGAGTGGTCCGAAATCAATAACATCGTCAAGTCTTTCTTTCAGATTATTAAAACGTCTTTCTCTAAATGTATTCAGACTATGAGGACTGATAATGCTCTTGAGTTCACTCAGCAGGATTTGGTATCTTTCTTTGCCACTCAGGGGACAATTCACTAGACATCTTGTCGATATACCTCACAGCAGAACAAGGTAGCGGAAAGGAAGCTTCGTCACCTTTTAGAAATGGCTCATACCCTGCTTACTCACATGAAGGTTCCCAAAACCCATTGGGGGGATGTCGTTCTTGTTGGGAAAAAGTAAGAAGTATTTTCAGTGTTGCAGAAGACGGTATTCGGTATTCAGTCGGAGGGTCACAAAATAGAGAATAATCGGTATTCGAGCGACTATTCGGAATTATTCGATTTTTATTTTTTTAATATAAAAATTATTTATAATATATATTCTTATATTTTTATACATATACGGTCATTAGTTAATATGAATCCAAGATAAAAGTACCAATCAATATAATAGATATATAGAATTTGACATTTGTGACGACTCTGTGGTAAATATAACCCATAAAAATTGAAAATTGAAAATAAAAAAATCAAAAGTCAAACTCCAGTCGGGCGAATAGTCGGGTCAATCGACTGAATAGTCGGCCGACTATTCGCTCGGGCCGACTATTGAGCGACTAGAGGTCTGTTGTAAAGCCTTGAACTTGGTCCCTCTCTGATCCTATATCATAAGATCCGGCTCATCAAGAGGAAACCAACGGAATTTGTTTCGTATGAATCGGACTTTGTTTGGAATTGTTATGATTTTCGGAAGAAAGAGAAGTACAGAGGTTTAAGACGTCATTAACCCATAATGACCGTCATTAAGACTAATTAAACATGATTAAAGAAACTAATGACGGATTAAAAACAACTAATGACCATTAGCAAAAACTAATTAACAGTTAGCAAAAGATAAGCATAAGTCGCGAAAGTTAAATCGTGATTAGTGAAAGTTAATCACGATTAACGTTATTTAAGCGCCATTAGCGTATCTATAATCCTCTAGAATATTCTAACTTGAGCCATAGGTTTCGGATAAGTTTTGGCCAAAACCACGAGCCAAAACCATGGGTCTCCAACCGCGGTTAAGGGTTAAACCATAGTTTACTAACCACGGTTAGCGGTTTTTTGGAGCCTATAAATACCCTCCCTACCCATTCATTCTCTACGATTTCCACTACCACCACTACCCCAAGGGTTAGGGTTGAGAGGTCGGGAGGAGGAGAGGAAGGCAGGGAAAGAGCGTTAGCGAAGCGCTTCCGGGAGAACGAGGAGGAGAAAGGTATGATCCTCTCTTAGTTTGTTTTGTAAACTAGGCTTTCAATTCATTCTCTTTTCTTCCAAGCTTTGTTCTTGATTCATCTTTCTTTTCGATTCGTTTTTCATTGTGGTTCGAGGAGAATTCTGTGTAATACCCTACTTAGGTGCGGGCGGCTATGTGCGTCAGTGAACGTTGTGATTCGTCACACATTCACTAAACTAAGGCGTACGGTGTCTACCGATTCTCCATCGCTTATGTTTCTATTCTTTCAATTCTACTTTTATAGTTATTTTGATGGAGAAATCTGTGTAAGATCCTACTTAGGTGTGGGCGGCTATGCACGTCGTTGAACCTTGTGATTCGTCACACATTCACTCACCTAAGACGTATGGTCTCTACCGATTCTTCATCTCTTGTTGTTTGAGTATATTCTTTCATTTTCGTTATTATTTTCCTCTCGATGATTTTATATAGGAAACTCTTTCCGTTTTTCTTTTAAAATATGTCCCGATATAAGGGAAACTCTCCGAAATTTTTATAAAAATATGCCCCGATACAAGGGAAAATTCTGCCGAAATTTTCCTAGAAATATCACCCTATATAAGGGGAAGTTCTGCCGAAGTTTTATGAGAAAATATGTTCTTCGCGTTCTTCTTATTCTTCGTGTGTTCTTCGAGTTATTCGTGTTCTTCGTTCGTTCTTCGTGTTCTTGGTGCGTTCTTAGTGTTTTTGATACGAAAATGAAATTCGATCATTTCAGAAACTATAAATCTTTCTTTTTGAAAAAGAATCACGATAAAGCATTGTATACGTGCGAGAGAGCTCAATTAGGTAACGAAATCCTTCCTTTTACAGTTGGGTTTTCATATGAGATCGTTGAAATTTCTGATTTTATATTCTTTGCTATGAAGAACCCTAATATTGGCTATTTTTGAGAAAGTATGAAAAGTTGCTTTGTGATTTCAACTAAAATAAGGTCTAAATATCAAATGAATGTAATGGCTCGAGAAGTTAGGGTTTAAAAGTTAAAATGAGCATAAATATGAGTTTATAAATATATAAATTAGTTTATGCTTAAGTTTATACTCAGTATTATGATTATACAAATCGAAGATTTAACGAAAGAATTACACCATGAGAATTGATGTATTTTGAGTTAGATCCTGAAAAAGGTTTGTGTCATACGTTAATAATGGCTGGGAGTAGAACTACAGGTCGGGCATGCAACCTGTAGGTTTGTCGAAGGAACCCGTATTGGTTTGCCCTACCTAGGTGGTACACGGTTGCCCTGTTATGATAAGTGCGCACGAAATGAATGATTTACAACGCGTGGTAGCAGGAGCCAATATCTTCGGGTTGAACGACGGAAGATGTGGTCGTGCAATGTGGAGGCACGGGTGCTTCAATAGCGGCTGGTCCGATAACATGTATTTAAAGCCTCTAGGTTATGTGATTAACGGTTAGCCTGAGGTTTTAAGCAACTGGGTCCTCGAGTACCGTGTGCTCCTTTGTTTTCCAGGCTGAGGGTTTGAGACCATGATTAATAAAAGAAGAGGAAATTGTCAGGATAGTATTGGAGGATTGATTGAGGTGACATGTGGCAGCATAAGCTTACCAGATCAACGCAATCTCCAATCCCGAAGTGTCCACAGCTTCGGAGTTCAAGAATAGTGGAGTTCCCCTGGAGTAATCCCTGATGTGGAATAGAAAGGAATAGGACTTAAATTAATGAGAATGAATTTAACTTTTCATGACAACGAATTTTGCAAAATTACACCATTTTTGTTAGCTTTTCTCTTCTTCGTTACTTAGCATTCGTTAATTGTTATCCTATTGTTTATGGAAAACCCAATAGGTGCATGTTGATAAATCTCCATGTATTGATGGTCTCCCGTCAAGGCGAAGGGTTCCGTCGCCAGGGATTGTATGTGGGAGACGCCTGTCCGAAGTGACAGCTCCTGTATGCAAGCGCATCTGGATCGGATTCTTTGCTTCTCGAAAGAGTAAGGCCGTATACGTAGTGACCCCAATATCGGATCCTCATATTATTGGGGCGATATTGGATTGCGTATAGCGAGTACTATTCCTGTTGACGGTTGGTTCAATTAACGACGGGTCAACATCGCCTTAGGGGTGGTGGGCTCGGGTGTTAAAGACCGAATTGGGAAATGCAAGTTGGACTTGCAAAGCGGAATGTGTTCCCGCTTCTTTTTATCCGAGTTGCAGATTCTCATATTATTGGGATGTAACAAAGATAAGGAAGGAGATCCCAGATCTTGTTGAGATATAATGGTAAGTATATCTCTTACATTGAAAGTGATTAAGGGAATGAACTTTCAGTGTTGACAAGACAAGACAACTTTGATATAAAAAACCTAAATCAAAGTAAAATATATATATTTATATATTTATACAAATTTCTTATTTCAGATAATCCTTCATTAAAACCCACTCAATGATATACTCAATAATAACCAGTGAAATATCTTGGATTGGACTCATGATCCAGATATTGTACTTGCAGTTGGACACATAATGTATGTGGTTGCAATGAGCAAGTTTCCTCATGATAATGAGGAATGACAATTAAATAGATAATAAGACTACAACCCTAGGGTTTGTATGTATCTATAGTCTTGATCTCTCATCGGATGTACTTTGGAAGTGACATGTCGATGATGATCGCAATTGTCAAATAATCCTTATAAAATTTATGAAGATATTCGGGCATACATATGTGCTCTTGACATTTAACATGAATGAGATGGTTCACTGCATCATGCAGAATGGTGGCTCTATAAGAGATGGTGTATTCAAATTGTTTGAGTACCTACCTGAACCTATGTTTTAAGAGTTTAGATGGATGCAGATGATGAGTGTCATCATTCTACTATCTATACTCTGGTCATTCATGAAGCTTCATAATATTCATATTGTATGAATTTAATGAAGCATGTATAAATGTTGAAATGCTCTTACATAAGAGATCCTTAGTCTTAAGCAATGGTTGCTTATAGATAAAGGGAGCGCAGTGGAAGCATGGGTTGGACCCGAGTAAGAAGTATGGTCAAAGAGTTGACTATACATCTATGACTTCCATATGTCATCCGAAGAGTTGGATGAATGCCAATACTGCAATAAGTTGATGTGTTGATAGTATGACTATCAAGTCTATCTAGAATCCTTAGAGAAGGACTCGGATGGAGCATCAGATTAATCTACATAAATCATTGATAAGATAAAGTCAAATAATTGTATCTAAATCTTCTGATGACATTTGCAATAGGTTGCATATATTTTAGAAGACTGGAAAATTTGATCTTAAAGGTTTATAGTTATCCACATGGATATTGATGCAATTGTTGCAACAATCTCTGTTGGATTGATAGACTTGTTAATTTCAGTGGGAGAGTCCTTAGTCTTAGAGAATGTCTCTATGACCTAGATATAAGAATACACTCATTGTTTGTTTCTAAATGTTGGAAATAAACATGAATTCTGAGGTAGAACTATCATAAAAAGTTATGATGGAGATATTTCAGATAGTAATCTAAAATCTAGTGGACTCCACAAATTAGAAAATTAATGAATGGTTCATTAACATTTCTAAATACTGAAATTAAACCTTAAGATCAATAGGAGGATGAAGATCATTTGACAATGATCTAGCATCAAGCCTTGGACATTTGTCTATTGATTTGATCAATAGACTAGTAAGAGATGAAACTTTAGAATGTCTAAAATTTCAAAACTTACATACTTATGAATATTGTATTCAAAGAAAAATGTCCAATACACCCTTCTTAGAGAAAGGTGTAAGATGTCAAGGTATTCAGGATCTCATACATATTGATGTATGTAGATCATCTATATCATAGTAAACATTATGGATATGTGATATCTGTTGATGATTATGTATGATATGAGATTTCTTCTCTTCACCTAAGAAACCTTTGAAATGTTCAAAGATTTCATTATTTTTGGTTTAAAACCAAAAGTTTGAAGACAGATAAAATGAATTTGATCTAATCTAGGTAGCAAGTACATGTTAGATAAATTCAAAGAATACCTTATAGAGATATGAATATCATTTCTATCTCAATCCTCCTAACACACCTTAACTCAATAGAGTTATAGGCAGATACAATTGGATCATGTGTGACATGATCTTATCAATGATGAATTTTAGCATAATTATCCCTTAGTTTCCAGGTATATATGTGTAGTAGAGACTACAATGTATATCCTTAATAAGGTTCCATGCAAGATGGAATCTAGCACTTGAGAGTGTTGCTTCATTAGGAAAATAAAGGATGGTATTGGATACCTACTTTATGACCTTGAGATTCTTGAAATATCTCATCTTTGAGAATGTGATTCTTGGAGGTTGAGACTCTTGAGAATCAAGATGAAAATGAAGTGTAGGAACTCATTTATCTTGAGAAGATAATGAGGCTCCTGAAATTGGAAACTAAGAGGACAATTAAAAATGAAACACTAATACCTCTTCAAATGAGTTTGAGGATGGATTCCATGTGTCAGAGAAATCTGACAATGATCGAACTTCATGTGATGAAGCTTCTGAAGATCATAGCATGGATAGATGGATGTTAGCAATAAAAGTCTAATGTAGACTTCATGTACAAGTGTTGTATATGGACCCTCGAGGATCCACCTATATGGGTAAGACCCGTAAAGGTGTAAATGGATCTTCAAGAGAAAGGGAACCTGATGAGAAGGTACATACCTTCAAAGCATAGTTCGTAGCAATGAGCTACACATGGAAGAGAAGACATTGCTTGCAATGAGACTTGCTTTTCGGTGAACATGCTTAAAATCATCAGAATATTGCTAACCTTAGATACACAACTTGACTATTGCATCTTCGAGATGTAAGTCCAGATTGCATTCCTCTATGAATATCTCTCTGAGGATATTCACATGAAGTAGCCCCAGGGCTTCATGGTTGAGGAAAGCAAGGTGTGCAAGATAAGGAATCCATCTAAGGACTCAAATAAGCTTCTTTGAGATGGACCATAAGATTTGATGAAATTATAAATGTTATGATTTCAAATGAAATCTTGATGAGCCATGCGAAGCTCAGTGGGAGTGCCTATGTGTTCATTGCGCTAAATATAGATGATATCCTGATCATTTAAAATGATATAAGGATAATAATAAGTGTTTTATAATCTGGTTATTCCATATCTTGAAATATGATTTCAAAGATACCTCTTAGATCTTAGTTCTGAAGTTGTTCAGAAGCCAAGAGAAGAGGATAATTGGACTGTCACATTTGTAGTATACCTTGGACATATTCTATTCATAGAAATTCCAAGAAAGGCTTCTAACCCTTAAGATATGGTACTGACCTATCTTAAGGGATAGCACCTCAAAGAGTTGAGGAAGTAAATGCTACAACTACTTGCACTTGTGCATTAGTTACGAGAAGCTGAGTGTATGCTAGAGTGTACAAATACCAGATGTCTGTCATGCAGTGGGCGTAGTAAATTGTTACTAATCCTACTGTAGAGATAAAACACTTGATTGCAGTAATAACAAAATCTTCATAGATGAGGAGATTTTTGAGATAGTAATCTCAAAGTCTTATCTTCAAAAGTTTAAGACCATGTAGATAGTGATCTATAAAGGTCTAAACTTTAGATACCTTAGGAGATAGAGATCTCCGGGAATGAAGGTATTCTAATAAGGATTATGGGGATACTGGTTATGATGTTAGGGACACTCTAACCAACTAGATTGAGTATTGGTTGCATGAGATGCAACATTCGCATTAGATGCGAGCACTGTTACTGGGGATATGCAAGTGCCATAAAAGGACTTGGCATAGTCTCGCGGGAACAGAGTGACTGATCAGCTTACCTAGCTATTTTCTAAATAGCCTATGATTGTCACATGAGTGCGGGTTTAAACGATTAGCCCATTAATGGCTCTTTGGGCTAGTGGGAGATTGTTGGAAATGCGAGCCCACGACGAGCCATTATGCAATAAATGTTATTGCAATTCACTCCTTAATCTGAAATGAAGAATACATAATTTGCATAATAGGTCCCTTAGTACAATTAGGGTTATGTACCATGGCCATCTTGATGATCATACAGCTGTTGATTCAACTATTGAATCATAGAGGCTGGTGCTTGGATGAATATCTAAAGAGTTAGATTGAGGACTCATCAAGCACCGTCAAATGATTGTTAAGAGATGATCTCCAGCCTGAGTAGGAGATGGCAATCCTTATCTCTGAAGGTTGATATCTGACCGACCTCTTGATGCAGGTCCTCTGCATAGGAATAGAGATTCGGAGGTGTCAGATTAGTTAGGTCAAAGAGTTGACTTAACGAGATCGAGATAACCAAAGTCCTATATCGTATGCTGTCATGATATAGGCACGCATCCTCTGACCGGAGACAGATGTGTTACTATATGTCTAAGTATGTACATTTGGCAGACCAATAGGTTGATGACCTAATCAAGGTCTATACACCGGCGCGCTGGTGTGCATATAAGGGCATATGAGTAATACGATCTCTCAAAGGGATCATACAGGTTCAGTTACTGGACCGGAAGACATGAGCTCACTCATGAGATATTGGGAAGAATCAAATTCCGTGCGCACGGTCGTCTCGCTTTGGAAGCTTGACTGAATTTGTAGGTTTGATATATACTTTTGGAAAGTATATGATCAAGACCTAGGTATGATATATGCTTTTGGAAAGTATATGATCGATACCGACTCCCAATGATCGAATGAGAAACTTACTGATAAAACCATGAAGTAGACAGTATAAAGTTGATTGAATACTTCGGGTTTAGTCTGAGTCTTCCAGTATGCAGGATGTACAGGTATTGGGAATACCTGAGGGTGATGTGATCATAAACGATTGTATAACCATGACGCTTCCATTCCTAGGGAGTGATGAAACGGGTCTGGATTTTAGTGACTCCTCTCAGTAGAGAAGTGATCTGATCTTGGTCCAAGTGTTGGACATTGATCTGAATGTGATTCAGATACAATGAGAAGATTAGATTTACGGTCTTGATTTAATCAAGCATCTATGGGAGGCCCGCGATCTGGATTTGAGATACGATCTCAATATCCATGTCACTATACGTGGAACAATACAGTCGCCCTGTCCTTATCTCCAAGTATCTGCAGAGAAAGCGCATTATCCTTGAAGGAGTTCATGGATAATTCTATTGTTGATTTATGTATCCAAGCATTGAGAAAATGGATAATTAAATGTGATTTAATTATCATGATTAATATGAATTTGATTCATATTATAAAGAGAGCTATCTTAGATAATTAGATTATCAAAGATGTAAGTAATATGAATATGATTCATATTATTTGGACACAAGAGAATAGAGATCCAAAATGATTAAATGTGATTTAATCATCATGGATATGAATAATGTGGATAGCAATATCCATATTAATCAAATATATTATAAATGTGATTTATAATATATAAGAGAGAGATGTTTGTAATTTACATTTGTTAATTAAATGTTAATGTGAATTGGATTCACATTGGACATTAAATTGAAAATGTAATTTACATTTTGTTTTGGGTTGTGAATGTGATTCACAAAATTTTTCAATGGCATGATTGCAATGTTCACAAAATAAATTGGATTTATTTTTGGTGAAATAATTTGCAACAAAAATTGTTGCAAATAATGGAGATTACATAAAAGGTGAAATAGCCACCTTCCTAATGGAGGAGGGTGGACGGCCACCACTCCCATTAGGAAAGGGAGGTCGTCCCCCCTCTCCACATGGAAGGAGGCTTTCTCTCCTTTCATTATCTCCATGTATTGATGATTTAATTTAAATTAAATATATGTTGATAAATCAACACAATTTAATTACAAAGGCGACAACGTGACATGAGGCGTCAACCGAGAGAGGGGGTATGCATGATGTGATATCCAATCCCGTGAGAGGGGTGTTCGTGACAGAATGTTGGAGACAACGTGACATGAGTGTATGGGCGTATCGAGATAATTGGTGGCATTTATTGCGGGCAACCCCTGCGAGCATGACGTCAATAGCTGTTGCGGAGGCGCACAAGAGCGCACAACCGAGAGAGCGCATATGATCGGCTCCCTATATATATATATATATATGGTTGATTATATGAGAGACAAAAACTGTGAGAACATAAGAGCAGTGAATCTAGACCACTAGATTCTTCTCATCTATCTACTCCAATCAATCATGAGAGAGATTGCAGAATCTAGTGGTCCAAACCCACTTCTCATGCTCTCACAGTTTTTAGCTCTCACAAAATCAACCCTACATATGTGTGTATATGCGTATAAATGGATTGTTGCTTTCCTATATATTGAGTATATGAGGATGTTTATATGTCAGTCAACTCTAATTTGGACTCAAACTCGATAATCGGGCTTGAAATTGGTAAGATCGGAATACGTGATAATCGAATCAATCTCAACCACAATGAGTTTGAATTGCTCAGAAGCCTTTTGTGGATTGATTTCTTTATCTATTGTTTGTGAACTTTCTTTAAGAACCCATTATCAAGCTCAATGCACAATTAATTTTTTACATCCACAGTCCGCTCCTATATAGTAAAGTAATTAGAACATTTTCTCCCCACCACCACTATGGGACTAAGTAAAAAAGATGCAAGTTCCAATTGATGTTGAAACAATACCAGAATTGCCTTATTCACTTGAATTGAGATCAAACTCCTAACTGCATTAGATGAAGCTTATGTTCATATTTGACAAACTACATAAGTACATACCGTACATACATATACACAAAGATACATACATAATTTACTAATGAGCACAAGACTCATTACGGTTGCAATAAGCACGTTAGCAATTATTTTGAGCATAATATTTATTATTTCACAACTGTTGTACTGTGTTATTACTATAAATAATCAATTTCAGACAAAAAATGAATTTTAAATTAATACAAAATAATCGTATCTGTATGTGTATTACAATATCTTATCTATTTCGTAATAATTTAAGATTTGATATTTTTTGGAAATGATTATTTACATTAAGAGCAGAGAAAATAGTTTGCTCAAAAATAAAAATGATTGAAATTCTGTAAAAATAAATGTGCAATCCTAATAAGTCATGTGCAATTGTGCTTATTACAACCATGTGCATGTGGGCATGTGTACCTATGCGAGGACGTGTGTGTGGGTGTGGACGCGCATGTTCCTGTGTCCGCACGACGTGCGGACGTGCATGTGTGTGCAAATGCATGTGTCAAGTCAAGCGACATTCAACTCCTTGTTATGAGTTATGACCCAAATTGAAGTTGTGGATCGAGCTCAATTCATTACGCTTATCAAGCCAGGCTCAAGAGGCATTAACACGCCAAGCCAAATAACTATATGCATGATTTTGGCAGATAAGCTACATATCATTCACGGCTCCAGCATATTTGCATACACCAAAACGCCTCCTGGTTTCAAGATAGCTGAAAACTACGGACAAATCTAGCACATCCATACTATCGTTTTCCCTCGGGGCAAAACAGACGCGATATTTATCCAGGCTGCCATCGATCAGGAGTCTTTCAAATCAGACGGAGCTTCTTAATAGCTAAAAAATGAGCAATGATCAAGTGGCATACCTTCCCAAAGATTTGAGTGGTCAGATGAGATTCCGATGCACTGGGCTCTGATCTTTGCTTTCCGACACCCACGATTCCTCGCTCTCAGATAGGGTTGGCATTCATGACACGCTGCAAAGCAGCCGTTTCCCCCTTGTTCTCTTGCTATGGGACCGGTAAAGTACCATCTGGAAGGTTGAATGAGAAGTATAGCAGGAAAACCCTAGCTTAAGTAGCTGCATTCCAAAAAACATCACAGAGACGATGCTTCCAAAATTTTCAGGACAAGACAGTGCATCATAAATCAGAAATCTTTGTCCAATACATCAAATAGAAGATTACACGTGTAGCGACCATATATACGGAACAGGATGTAGTTCTTGGTGGAACTTCAATGAGCACATAACTTACCTCAGTTGCTCGATAAATTGTACAACTGGAAGTTTAAACATACATATGTATACTACAGTACAAATCTTACATACAAAATCATTATTAGTTGCTCGTCTTGTTACACAAATAGCACGGAAAAAGGAATGCCCCCCCCCCCCCCCAATGATTTTAACTTACATTTCTAAAGCAAAGCCAGTGAGTATCCTCATCAACTCAGCATGGACGATGAAGGATTTGAGGCTTCAACAATGGCCTCTGGGTGGTAGAACATCATCTCTTCCCACATCATCTCCCTTATCATATCCTCACCCACATCCTCATCCAAATCAAGCTCAAGATCGACGGGAACCTGTGCTCGAGGATCAGATCGTGGGTCGTAAAGAGGAGCCATATAAGGGTGAGCCAAGGCCTCAGCGACACTGATCCGCTTTGTTGGATCAAATACAAGCATTTTCCGAAGCAAGTCAAGTGCCAAAGCATCCGCCTGCGGGTATAGAGTAGAGAGAGTCATACCTGGAGTGTATGGGAGTGATTTAATGTATCTTCGAGCCTTAAGATTGTCGATGAAATCTAGATCTGCATCCTTGACTGTTCCAAGGATATCAACAATGAGCTTGAGCTGGTTAAGGCACTCTGTACCGGGGAATATGGGTTTCCGCCCAAGCAGTTCTGCAAAGATGCATCCCACGGACCAGACGTCAATGGAGGTTCCATAGTTGTCACAGCATAGAAGCAATTCGGGTGCCCGATACCACCTGGTGACAACATATTCTGTCATAAATTGGTCCTTTCCTCTGCTGGTACGTGCAAGGCCGAAATCACATATTTTAAGATCACAATTTGCATTGACTAGAAGATTTCCAGGTTTTAGGTCTCGATGAAGTATGTTTGCAGAGTGGAGATACTTCAAACCGCGTAATAACTAGATGGCAAGGAAATGAACAGTTAGTAATTTGTATGTACAAATTAATATCAAATATCCAAATAATTCAACATAAGAGTGCGTAGTTTGTAATTTCATTCATTGCAGTTTCCTTGAAATGTAGAGATATAACATGAAATCAGAAATGTAACAAGGGACTGCGGCAGTTGGACCTTAGGTTACGGTGATCTGCGACTGAATAAAGCCGCTATATTCCCACTTGATCAAGATTTTACTTTCCACAATCACATTTAAATAAATTAGTAAAAGAAATCCCCATAAAACAAGTTAAGCAAGTGTCCAATGCAGGTTTAGTGTTTTTTTCTACCTGTTCAGTATCTCCATGTTTAAACCTATTTCTACGCCTGTTTCACATGAAAACACGTGCCATCATTTTAGCAAGTAACATGTCACAACTGCATACAGCCCACACCCTCTACATGCTCCTCCCCTTGATGACCAGCATCACTATGAGACTTCTACTCCTAGGGCTGGCTATCGAGCCCAACGAGCCGAGCCAGCCCCTGGCTCGAGCTCGGGATCGATAAAGCCCAGTTGGGCTTGGGCTCCAGCTCGGGCTCGTTCGAGCCCAGCCGAGCTGGCTCAGGCTCGGGCTCGATGAGCTCGAGCCCTTATTGAGCTGGCTCGAGCCGAGCCTCTTATCAAGCCCGAGCTCCTTATCGAGCCTGGTCTGGGCTCGAGCTCGTTAAGGAAAATGGGTACTTTTTGGTGGAAAAATGTTTTGTGCAGGTTCAAACTCAAGACCTGCTCTACCTCTGACTGTGTTCCTTACCAACAGGCCACTATCCAAGTTGTGTACAAAATCTTAATTATAATATATATTGTAACATTATATTTGCTTATAAAAAAATTACTAATTTTCTAATGTGTGAGCGGGGGAAAATATGTGGGCGGGAATGGAATTTGAGAATTAGGTCATGACTCGTGACTCGTGGGAGGGTCAAAGAGGGAAAATTGCAAAGGGCTAATTTATTTTATTTGTATTATATATAAATATATAAATAACATATGCATATATATTCCTTATCGAGCTTCTTATTAAGTTATCGAGTTGAGCGAGGCTCGGCTCGAGCTCGGCTCGTTAAGCTATCGAGCCCAAAATTCTGGCTCGGCTCAATAGCCTAATGAGTTGGGCTCACGAGCCCTTATCGGGTCGAGCCCGAGCCTGGCTCATCGAGTCGTGACTCAATAGCCAGCCCTATCTACTCACACCATTTCCTGACAACCATGAACCACCACACCCTCCACTGGACACTCCAACTGTATTCAAGGGGCTTAGGGTTTCGTATATAGTGTGAAACCCTAAAGAACCAAAAAAGAGAAATTACATAAAAAGATCCCAAAGGGTTACACGACTCAATAAATAGCCCAATAACAAAAAATAACTCTAACATTCCCCCTCAAGTTAGAGCATATCTATCGATCATGCCCCAACTTGGAAATCATCAAAGAGAGGTGTTTCTTTGGTAGTGCCTTTGTGAATATATCTGCGAGATGAAGATCTATGGAGATGAGGTGTAATGATCTTTCTTCCTCGTACCGCATCTCAAATGAAATGACAGACAGCCTCAATGTGCTTAGTCCGCTCATGAAATACTGGATCGGTGATAATGTGTAGCAGACTTATTATCATAATATAAATGTACAGGAGAAGTAACAAGAAGTCCAAGTTCCTGTAAAAAGGAGCTCACAAGTGGCAAGGGGCATTGCCCTATAATCTGTCTCTGCACTTGATCTAGAAATCACTGTATGCTTCTTTCTTCGCCATGTAACAAGGTTGCCACCAACGAACATAGCATAACAGGTAATGGATCGCCGGTCCTCAGGTGAACTAGCATAATCTGCATCTCTGCATAAGCAGTGACATCAGTGTGAGCATTGACTATGTAGGAGAGGCTACACCCTGGAGATTCCTTCAAATATCGAACATCCTGCCAGTGACAGTAAAGAGATCTCTCCATGTGGCAGCTAGCTCTGCTCACAGCATACGATATATCAGGCCTAGTAACAATGAGGTAGATCAGTTTGCCCATGAGGCTTCTATATCATGTAGTATTCTCAAACTCGGGATCAACAGATGTAGCATTTTTCCACAACTATAGGGATGCTGGATAGTTTGCATCTTTTAGGAGAATATTCTGTGCTAGGAGTATATTTGTTCGGAGAATATTCTATGTGTTAGGAATATTCTATATGCTAGGAGTATATTCGTAGGAGCATTTATGTATTTTCTCCTTTGAGCTCTCTAAGGTTTCAAGCTATATAAGAAACCCTAGACCCATTGAATAATATAAGTCATTTTCACCTTTCATCATCTTCCACATGGTATCAGAGCAACGGTCCTATATCGGGGTTCTGATCTAAATTTCACCGCCACCTCAAGCCCCAAAACCAACGTCGTCACGACAACTAGGTACTCGCAAGGGGGTCTTCTAGGCCCCTACGCTCCATGCCTCCCTGTTGCGTCATGTCAAGCTTCACCGCTTGGAGATAAGAAGCACCTCTCTGAGCACACAACCTCCAACGCATCTTGCAACTAGCGCACCGAAAGCATCTTTTGGATGTGAAGCTTTTGCATACAACAGACTACTTCTAACACACTACCGTAATCTGCAGCACTTATGCGATTTCTGAAATCTCTACCAAAAGTTCTGTTGGAATCAACCAACTTCTGGAACCATTGTCATGAGTTCTCGAATCAACAAATCTCTGGAATCAACCAAATTCTGGAATCTACCAAGTTCTGGAACCAACCAAGAGATATAAGTTTTGGAATCAACCAAGAGACATTAGTTCTGGAACCTCCACCCAAGTCCAGAATTGCCCTAAGAAATTAGAGAAGGGCAATCAAAGCGATCAGATTTTGCTGCCTAATTAATTAGGCTTGGACCAGAATCTCTGCACAATTGGTTCTGCAATTTCTATAAGATAATACTGCCAGATACTAGAAGAATGTCCAAGTTCTACTTAACACCATATTTGCTCTAATCTGCCATCACCAAGAACTTCCGAGTCGCGGTACCATATGAAATCGCGACACCATTACCTCCATCTAGCAACACCTCCAAGCAACTTGACAACAGCTATCATGCGTGATTAAAACAACTCCACAACTTCTGCTAAAGGTTCTGCAGAACTCTACTACTATGGCAACTACTGCAACCATGCATCTAGCTACTACCTCGGATACTGTAGCCAACTCTACTTCTGTACTCGCACCAACATGGATTATTGACTCCGGTGCGTCTACTCACTTGACTGGAGAAGGCAGTTTTTTGACCTCGTCTCAACCATCTTCCACAGTGAAGTCCGTTCAGGTAGCAAACGGTGCTCATTCTCTTGTTACGACCGTTGGAACTATGGAGTTCTCCAAGCCCAGGCTCACTGGCATTTACTATACATCGGATTTTCCTCTGAGTCTCCTATATGTTCATAAGATGTGTTGAATTGAATTGTCGAGTGATTTTTGATGAGTTCCATTGCTATTTTCAGGACAACCGGATGATGCAGATTTTTAGTGGGGGACATGAGAAGAACGGTCTTTACTATCTAGATATCCTTGTTGATACTACAAACCTTGCAGGTGCTACCTCAGTGTCAGCTGACCCATTACTATGGCATTTACAGTTTGACCACCCATCTGCCAAAGCTCTTTCTCATATGTTTCCTGGATTGTCATCTTTGAAACCTTTTGAGTGTGAAGCATGCCAGTTCGACGAACACCATCGTGCTTCTTTTTCACCTAGGACTGAGCCACGTCGATCATTATCTTTCTCTTTGATCCATTGTTATATTTGGGGACCTTGTCAAGTTCGTACTGCTATCGGTCATAGATACTTTGCTGTTTTTGTAGATGATTACAGCAGGTCTTCTTGGGGTCAATCTGATTGAGGAGTGGTCCGAAATCAATAACATCGTCAAGTCTTTCTTTCAGATTATTAAAACGTCTTTCTCTAAATGTATTCAGACTATGAGGACTGACAATGCTCTTGAGTTCACTCAGCAGGATTTGGTATCTTTCTTTGCCACTCAGGGGACAATTCACTAGACATCTTGTCGATATACCTCACAGCAGAACAAGGTAGCGGAAAGGAAGCTTCGTCACCTTTTAGAAATGGCTCATACCCTTCTTACTCACATGAAGGTTCCCAAAACCCATTGGGGGGATGTCGTTCTTGTTGGGAAAAAGTAAGAAGTATTTTCAGTGTTGCAGAAGACGGTATTCGGTATTCAGTCGGAGGGTCACAAAATAGAGAATAATCGGTATTCGAGCGACTATTCGGAATTATTCGATTTTTATTTTTTTAATATAAAAATTATTTATAATATATATTCTTATATTTTTATACATATACGGTCATTAGTTAATATGAATCCAAGATAAAAGTACCAATCAATATAATAGATATATAGAATTTGACATTTGTGACGACTCTGTGGTAAATATAACCCATAAAAATTGAAAATTGAAAATAAAAAAATCAAAAGTCAAACTCCAGTCGGGCGAATAGTCGGGTCAATCGACTGAATAGTCGGCCGACTATTCGCTCGGGCCGACTATTGAGCGACTAGAGGTCTATTGTAAAGCCTTGAACTTGGTCCCTCTCTGATCCTATATCATAAGATCCGGCTCATCAAGAGGAAACCAACGGAATTTGTTTCGTATGAATCGGACTTTGTTTGGAATTGTTATGATTTTCGGAAGAAAGAGAAGTACAGAGGTTTAAGACGTCATTAACCCATAATGACCGTCATTAAGACTAATTAAACATGATTAAAGAAACTAATGACGGATTAAAAACAACTAATGACCATTAGCAAAAACTAATTAACAGTTAGCAAAAGATAAGCATAAGTCGCGAAAGTTAAATCGTGATTAGTGAAAGTTAATCACGATTAACGTTATTTAAGCGCCATTAGCGTATCTATAATCCTCCAGAATATTCTAACTTGAGCCATAGGTTTCGGATAAGTTTTGGCCAAAACCACGAGCCAAAACCATGGGTCTCCAACCGCGGTTAAGGGTTAAACCATGGTTTACTAACCACGGTTAGCGGTTTTTTGGAGCCTATAAATACCCTCCCTACCCATTCATTCTCTACGATTTCCACTACCACCACTACCCCAAGGGTTAGGGTTGAGAGGTCGGGAGGAGGAGAGGAAGGCAGGGAAAGAGCGTTAGCGAAGCGCTTCCGGGAGAACGAGGAGGAGAAAGGTATGATCATCTCTTAGTTTGTTTTGTAAACTAGGCTTTCAATTCATTCTCTTTTCTTCCAAGCTTTGTTCTTGATTCAATTTTCTTTTCGATTCGTTTTTCATTGTGGTTCGAGGAGAATTCTGTGTAATACCCTACTTAGGTGCGGGCGGCTATGTGCGTCAGTGAACGTTGTGATTCGTCACACATTCACTAAACTAAGGCGTACGGTGTCTACCGATTCTCCATCGCTTATGTTTCTATTCTTTCAATTCTACTTTTATAGTTATTTTGATGGAGAAATCTGTGTAAGATCCTACTTAGGTGTGGGCGGCTATGCACGTCGTTGAACCTTGTGATTCGTCACACATTCACTCACCTAAGACGTATGGTCTCTACCGATTCTTCATCTCTTGTTGTTTGAGTATATTCTTTCATTTTTGTTATTATTTTCCTCTCGATGATTTTATATAGGAAACTCTTTCCGTTTTTCTTTTAAAATATGTCCCGATATAAGGGAAACTCTCCAAAATTTTTATAAAAATATGCCCCGATACAAGGGAAAATTCTGCCGAAATTTTCCTAGAAATATCACCCTATATAAGGGGAAGTTCTGCCGAAGTTTTATGAGAAAATATGTTCTTCGCGTTCTTCTTATTCTTCGTGTGTTCTTCGAGTTATTCGTGTTCTTCGTTCGTTCTTCGTGTTCTTGGTGCGTTCTTAGTGTTTTTGATACGAAAATGAAATTCGATCATTTCAGAAACTATAAATCTTTCTTTTTGAAAAAGAATCACGATAAAGCATTGTATACGTGCGAGAGAGCTCAATTAGGTAACGAAATCCTTCCTTTTACAGTTGGGTTTTCATATGAGATCGTTGAAATTTCTGATTTTATATTCTTTGCTATGAAGAACCCTAATATTGGCTATTTTTGAGAAAGTATGAAAAGTTGCTTTGTGATTTCAACTAAAATAAGGTCTAAATATCAAATGAATGTAATGGCTCGAGAAGTTAGGGTTTAAAAGTTAAAATGAGCATATATATGAGTTTATAAATATATAAATTAGTTTATGCTTAAGTTTATACTCAGTATTATGATTATACAAATCGAAGATTTAACGAAAGAATTACATCATGAGAATTGATGTATTTTGAGTTAGATCCTGAAAAAGGATTGTGTCTTACGTTAATAATGGCTGGGAGTAGAACTACAGGTCGGGCATGCAACCTGTAGGTTTGTCGGAAGGAACCCGTATTGGTTTGCCCTACCTAGGTGGTACACGGTTGCCCTGTTATGATAAGTGCGCACGAAATGAATGATTTACAACGCGTGGTAGCAGGAGCCAATATCTTCGGGTTGAACGACGGAAGATGTGGTCGTGCAATGTGGAGGCACGGGTGCTTCAATAGCGGCTGGTCCGATAACATGTATTTAAAGCCTCTAGGTTATGTGATTAACGGTTAGCCTGAGGTTTTAAGCAACTGGGTCCTCGAGTACCGTGTGCTCCTTTGTTTTCCAGGCTGAGGGTTTGAGACCCTGATTAATAAAAGAAGAGGAAATTGTCAGGATAGTATTGGAGGATTGATTGAGGCGACATATGGCAGCATAAGCTTACCAGATCAACGCAATCTCCAATCCCGAAGTGTCCACAGCTTCGGAGTTCAAGAATAGTGGAGTTCCCCTGGAGTAATCCCTGATGTGGAATAGAAAGGAATAGGACTTAAATTAATGAGAATGAATTTAACTTTTCATGACAACGAATTTTGCAAAATTACACCATTTTTGTTAGCTTTTCTCTTCTTCGTTACTTAGCATTCGTTAATTGTTATCCTATTGTTTATGGAAAACCCAATAGGTGTCGGTGAGTCATCGCAAGGACTTTAATAATCCAACCAGTTAACATAGTCATCCAACCAAGCACAGTAGCTTTTCTCTGTAAGGTAGTAATCTTTTGTGTATTTTCCTTTCAAGCTGATGTACATGTTGTTGGGAAAATGAGAAAACTTGTTTATTCCATCAACCCTAGGCTCTCTTATATAGGAGAGCAGCCTATGGGTAAAATACATAAAGAGTCCAACCAAAAATATAAATATAAGAAGAGGTACAGAAGTGAATAATATGTCTCTACACTCCCACTCAAGGTGGAGCATAGATATCAATCATGCTCAGCTTGGATGAACACTTCTGGAACGTCCCTCGAAGTAATGCCTTGGTAAAAATGTCTACAGCTTGATCCTCTGAGCTAACATGAGATGTAGCAATAAACCCCTTCTGAATCATGTCACGTATGAAGTAGCAATCAACCTCAATGTGCTTGGTCCGTTCATGGAATGATGGATTATTTGCAATGAATAGAGCTGCCTGATTGTCACATTCTAGAGCCATAGGAAGCGGGACTTCTATATATATATATCTGCAAGCAAAGCCTTTACCCACATCATCTCTGTACTGACCTGGGCCATAGCCCTATATTCAAACTCAGCACTGGACCTTGCAACAACGGTTTGCTTCTTGCTTCTCCGTGAGACTAGAGAATCTCCAACATATACAGCAAACCCAGTGGTGGACTTCTTATCCTTGGGCACCCTGCGTAATCTGCATCTGCACATGCTGATATAGTAACCTCCTTGCCTTTCTTAAACAGCAGGTCCGCACCTGACGTGGTTGCTCCATAAACTGGCTCACTCGACTCACAGCAAAGGAGATATCGGGCCTGGTAACATTAACATAGAGAAGTTTGCCCACCAGTTCTCTGTATCTTCTCTTATCCAGCTCATCAGTATCATCATCATATAATTTCATAATAGGCTCCATAGGTGTAGTGGCAGGTCGGCAACCAAGCATTCCTGTTTCACTCAACAAGTCAATGACATATTTCCTCTGGGTCATTACCAACCCATGAGGATTTCTGGCAAATTTCAATCTCAGAAAAATTCTAAGGACACCAAGGTCCTTGGTGACGAATTCACGACCCAGCATTTCTTTTGCCCCCTGGATTCCCTGTTCTTCATCACCTGTAATCAGAATATCATCTACATACACCATAATAACAATAATACCTCTAGGAGTCTTCTGTACAAACAGGGAATGATCAGCATTAGAACGTCTGTACCCATGTTTCTCAAACAGGTCTGAGAGCTTCTGAAACCAAGCTCTAGGGCTCTGCTTAAGGCCATAGATAGCCATATGAAGTATGCACACCATAGGACACTCCCCCTCAATAGCAAAATCAGATGGTTGTTGCACGTAGACTTCCTCCTGTAAATCACCATATAGGAATGCATTCTTCACATCTAACTGGTATAACGACCAATCACGAGTAACTGCAACAGAAAGGAGGATCCTGAGGGTGGAATGTCGAGCAACCGGCAAGAATGTATCAGGATAATCCACCCCATATGTTTGTGTGAAGCCCCGAGCAACAAGGCGAGCCTTGTATCTATCAATGCTGTCATCTGCATTCTGCTTAACTGTAAAGACCCACTTGCAGCTAACTGTAGACACATCAGCGGGTGCAGGAACAAGGCTCCAGGTGCCTCTGGACTGAAGAGCTGTCATTTCTTCTTTCATGGCCAAACGCCATCGACTATCCTTCCGTGCATCTTGATAATTTCTTGGAATATCCACTGCTGACAATGCAATGACAAAGTCCATGAATTCTCCAGTGAGACGGTTAAACGACACAGACGAGGCTATAGGATAGGACGCGCAGCTTCGCTTCTGCTTTAGTAGAGCAATAGGTACATCTAAATCATCTGACTCCCCTGCTGGCCTCTGTAACACATCCTGCTCGTGAAAATCAAATCCATCATTAGTAATATTTTCAGAACATACCTCAGGCGAGCTAGATGATGAGCAGTGACCATGAGCAGAAGCAGGCCTATGGGTATAGTGGAATGGTAGTGGTGAAACAGGCACAATGACAGGAGGTGTAGGAGATGATAGCGGTTCTGGTGGTGGTGGTGGTGGTTGTGGTGGTGGCATGTATATAGCATCATTAGTTTCAGAGGGAACCAGTTGATCACCTCTAGACGAGAAGTACATAACAGATTCGAAAAATGCGACATCAGCACTGACCAAATACCTCCTTCGCAATGGATCGTAACACTTGTACCCCTTCTGTGTTCTGGAATACCCGACAAACACACACTTGACAGCCCTAGGAGAGAGCTTGCCAGTCCCGGGAGACAACTAGTGAACAAAGGCTACTGAGCCAAACACACGAGGAGTAAGGGAGAACAATTCTTTGTCAGGGAAAATAAGGAGAATGAATTTTCTCACCTAAGACAAATGACGGCATTCAATTAATAAGATAGCACGCTGTCAGAACAGCATCGCCCCAGAAAGAATGAGGGGCATGACTCTGTATCAGGAGCGACCTCGTAACATCGAGTAAAAGACGGTGCTTCCGTTCAGCAACCCCATTCTGTTGGGAGGTATAGGCATAGGAGGTTTGGTGGATAATCCCTTGGGCTGAAAAATAACTAGATACACTGTTGTAAAAGTCAGCCGACTAGGCTGACTAGTCGGTCCGACTAGTCGAGTCGGGGGGGGTAGTCGACTCGACTAGGCCTAGTCGGCCATTAGTCGATCAACCCGACTAATCGGCCGACTTTTACATAGAGGTTTTTTGTTTTTTTTTAATTTTTTTTTTAAATCAAAACTATTCTAATATGCTTAATGTTATATTTAAAGTCAATTAATCCTTTTGTTTCATTGTAATAGTATAGAAAATGTTCAAATCTACGCGAATATATAAGAATATATATATATATAAATTGATTTATATTGCAAATGTATAAGAATATATACATAAAAATGATCTATATATTAAAAATCAATAAAAATTCAAAATCTGATCATGGCCTCAAATTTCAGCGAAATTCGGTCGAATTTCTGTCGAATATCGATATCCAGTCGAAATCGAAATTCCACCGAAATGACCGAAATGATCGAAATATGAGTGTCCTAGTACAAAAAATGACCGAAATGACCGAAATTCCATCGAAATTCTGTTTTGGTCGGTACCAAAATGGTGATCGAAACCGACATTTAAGGCGTTGAATCTGATTACTCGACCGACTGCCGATTAATCCTTAGTCAGTGACCCCACCAACCGAATACCGACTACTGCTTTCTGCAACCTTGACTGGATAGGGTATGAGTACAGAATTCCAAGGCATTATCACTTCTCACAATTTTAACCGATGCAGAAAACACATTACGAAATTCATTAATGAAATTGATGATAATATTCCCCGTTTCAGATTTATTCTTTAACAAAAATACCCAAGATACACGAGAGAAGTCATCCACAATAACTATATAAAACATGTGTCCCTGATGATCAAGAACACGACTAGGACACTAGATATCGACATGTAATAACTCAAACTTGGAGGTACTACTCCGACACTGACGACTGGGAAAAGTAGAACGATGATGTTTTCCCAACTGGGATAACTCTAACATTCCCCCTCAAGTTAGAGCATATCTATCGATCATTTTAACCGATGCCTTGAGGGTGTGCTTGCCTTCGGCTACCACCTTTGGATCTTCTTTCTTGTTCGCTTTTTGTTTTGCTGTTGTAAATTTTCTATACGTTTCCTGTTAATGCATTGGGGTGAACACCGCAGAGTGTCTCCCCCTTTTTTGAGCGTCAAAAAAACCACCATACCCTCCACTGAACACTCCAACTGTACAGTTACCTTGCCCGATGGATGCCAGCTCCATGTTTTGGCAACTTCTTTGTGTTATGGCATTCTCGTCAACCGAGCAACAATTCCCACATGTCCCACATTCTCATAAGCCTTACCCCACTACAAACAGCCTCACTATGCTCCCAATGATCATGGCCCCACTCCGTGCAGTCCCATATACACTTGCGTGGACATTTTACACTACCACAGAAGAAACATGATAAACAGATTAAAAAACAATGATGTGAACTACAAAAAATATGATATAGCTCCCTTAAAAACATGGCAAAGCCTTCTTCCACTATAAGTAGGGTCGGCTACATGGATTCTTGCTCAAATCCATGTCGAAAGATTCAACTATTTTACACTGGTTGTCGACTACCTAACACAACCTTCGCACGGGGAGGATTTGAACCCTAGCCCTTTGAGTCGTAAGCATGCTACACTACCACCAAGCCATTTAAGTGGGTGCCTCTCTTAAAGAATAAAGACATTGTGGAAAAAGATGATGGAACACAATGAATTGTATTATTCAAGGGGTCTAGGGTTTCTTCTGTATTGTGAAATCCTAGAGAGCCAAGATAGAGAAATACATAAAAGATCTCGAAGGGTTACATAACTCAATAAATAGCCCAATAACAAAAAAAACTCTAGCACTCCCCCTCAAGTTGGAGCATATCTATCGATCATGCCCAACTTCGAAATCATCAATGAGAGGCGTTTCTTTGGTAGTGCTTTCGTGAATATATGTACGAGCTGAAGATTTGTGGAGATATGAGGTGTAATGATCTTTCTTCCTCGTACCGCATCTCGAATGAAATGATAGCCAACCTCATTGAGCTTATTCCGCTCATGAAATACTGGATTGGTGGTAATGTGTGTAGCAGACTTGTTATCACAATATAAATGTACAAGAGTAGAAGTAGTAGAAAGTCCAAATTCTTATAGAAAGGAGACAAGTCAAGCAATCTTACAAGTGGCATGGGCCATTGCCCTATATTCTACCTCTGCACTTGATCTAGAAATCATTGTCTGCTTTTTGCTTCTCCATGTAAGAAGGTTGCCATCAACGAACATAGCATAGATTGTAATGAATAGTCGATCCTTTGGTGAACTGGCATAATCTGCATCTGCATAAACGGTGACATCAGTGTGACTATTGAACACGTAGAAGAGGCCTCACACTCCAAATATCATTGTAAAGAGATCTCTCCATGTGGCGGCTAGCTCTGCTCACAGCATACGATATATCATGCCTAGTAACAGTGAGGTAGACCAGTTTACCCACGAGGCTTCTATATCATGTAGTATCCTCAAACTCTAAATCAACGGATGTAGCACCTTTCCGCAACTCTACTGGGATGCCAGATAGTTTGCATCCAAGTAAACCAACCTTTGTAAAAATATCGAGGTAGTATTTCCGATGTGATAAATATAACCCCTCTGCAATGCGTATCACCTCAGTACAGAGGAAGTATCGGAGCTAAGCAATGTCCTTGGTGACAAATACCTTCTGCAGAAGGCCTTGGTCTCGAGAATGTCTCCTTTATCATCACCAGTAACTACCATAACATCAACATTGACAGCAAGTATCACAGTGCCAGTAGTGAACACAGAATAATCAGATGTTGTCCTGTGGAAGCCAAAAGAGTCGATATCAGTGGTAAGCCTGTCAAACTAAGCCCGTGGACTCTGCTTGAGGCCATAAATGGTCTTACAAAGTCGACACACATGATCCCCCTCGACGGAGTAACCCAAGGGTTGCATCATGTAGACCTCCTCTCCGATATCACCATATAGAAAAGCATTCTTTACATCAAGCTGAAAGATTGGTCATTTATTGTTAGATGCAACTGAGAGAATAGTGCGAATTGAACCCATCCTAGTCACAGGAGAAAATGTCTCAAAGTAATCCACTCCATAAGTCTGAATAAATCCCTTTGCTACAAGCATGGCCTTAAGCCTATCAATAAAACCATCAAGAGATTGTTTCCTTGTAAAGACACATTGATAAGCAACATGCTTGACACATGTGACACAAAACCCCATGTGTCCATGGATGTAAGCAAGTCCATCTCCTCATCCATGCCCTTTTTTCCAACCATGATCCTGCAATGCACTTTAATGATCATAAGGAATAGTAATAGCCATAAGAGCATCTGCAAATCGCTTATCACAGCTGGACAGACTGTCAGCGGAAGTAAAGTGTGACACATGATGTATAGTGCATTGCCTTTTTGTCCGACGTAGGGTTATAGGAAGTTCTTGTGGAGCATCCGAAGCTGCAGTGGTGGGGACATTAGAAGATGGCACATCATCCTGCAAAATAAGGAACAAGTAACGGTACATGTTCAAAATGACTAGTGTGTTTCTTTTTGTAGACAATGGGTGGTGGCGGGAACTCCAAGGGTATGCCACTGATAGACTGAGTGAAGTAGCAAGTCCGTTCCAAGAAAGTGACGTATGCAGAAATGTAATAATGATGACATATATGGTCGTAACACATGTACCCCTTTTGGGTATGGGAGTATCTAAGAAAAACACATTCGATAGCATAATGAGACAATTTATCTACGGTCGGAAAATTATGTACGAAGGCAATGCGACCAAAAATCCTCAATGGAAGTGGAAAAGGTTTCTTGTCATGATACAAAAGTGAGAAAGGAGTTACCCCCTTGAGGACTGAAAATGGGACCCTATTGATGAGGTAGGTGGCAATAGAAACAGCATCTCCCTAATGGGTTTTAGGAACCTTCATGTGAGTAAGCAAGGTACGAACAATGTCTAGAAGGTGGTGAATCTTCCTTTCCACTACTCCATTTTGTTGTGAGCAGTGTTCTAAAAGTCGCCCGACTGACCCGACTATCCTAGTTTGTGGGGTGGCCAACCGAATACCGAATAATTTCGACTAGGCACACTAATAGACCAATTTTTGCTTGGAGATACCATATTTTTATGTTAAGTTTTTTTATAAACAAACTTATTATAATATGCTTAATGTTTTATTTAAATTCAATTACTTCTTTTATTTTATTATGATAGTATAAAAATGTACAAAATCTATGAAAATATATGTATGAAAATGAATCATATATGTAAAACAATCATAAAATTCAAAGTCGATTAAAGTCCATCAGATTAGTCGTCCGACTGCCGATTAATCCTTAATCAGTAACCCAACCGACCGAGTACCGACTACCGACTTTTGCAACCTTCGTTGTGAGATATACGGGGAGGAGGTCTGATGAAGAGTCCCATGAGTGGCAAGGAGGAAAACCAAGTCCTGTTAAATGAACTTTAGAGCATTATCAGTCCTGATAGTTTGAATACATGTAGAGAAAGATGTTTTAATAAGATGAAAGAAAGACTTGACAATGTTATTAATTTCAGATCGCTCCTTGATCAAATATACTCAAGAAGATATGTTGTAATCACCAACAAAAACAGCAAAGAATCTATGACAGCAGTAGTACGAACAAGGCAAGTCCTCAAGTATTACAGTCGATTAAAGAGAAAGGTAACGATAGACATGGGTCAAATGGAAAAAGAGCATGATGGTGTTTGTCAAACTGGCAGGCTTCGCATTCAAATGGTTTCAGATATGACCACACAGGAAATATATGAGAAAGAGCTTTGACAAATGGGTGACCAAGCCGCAAATGCCATAAAAACAGGTCAGCAGACAGAGAGGTAGCACCTGCAAAGATTGAGTCAGCTGTGATATTAAGATAATAAAGACCATTCCTCTCATGCCCACCACCAAAAAGCTGCATCGTCCGAATTTCCTGAAAATAACAATGGAACTCATCAAAAATCGCTCGCCAATTCAATTCAACACATAGCTTATGAACTGATAAGAGGCTTAGAGGAAAATTCGGTGCGCGGTAAACGCAGAGAGCCTAAGCTTGGAGGAGAACTCCATAGTCCCAACGGTCAAAATAGGAGACTGAGCACCGTTGGCTACCCGAACATACTTCACAGTAGAAGATGGTTGAGAAGAGGTCAGAAAATCACCTTCTCCAGTCAAGTGAGTAGACGCACTAGAGTCAATGATCCAGGTTGATGCTAGTGCAAAGGCAGAGTTGGCCGAAGTATCTGAGGTAGTAGATAGATGTGTGGTAGAAGTAATCTTTCTTGTAGTACAATTCTGCAGAACCTTCACTAGACGAGTGATAGAAGTCCCCTAACCCTTAACGAAGGCCTTGAAGGCTCGAGGCCAGAGCATGTGGTTATCCATGCCCTTTAATTTGATAGATGTGTCATGTACGATCGTCGAAGAAGTCGAGCACATGGGCTTGGTCTCGGTTGACATTATCATGGTCGTGAAGGTCAAGAGAAAAGTGACCTAGAAGAAGATATGTTACTTTAATCAAGCATCAAGGGTCTTAATCGAGCATCAAATTGATTTGCGGCAGTCGTAAAAGGTTCATAGAAGATCGCGCAGGGATGTAGAGGGACCGCAAGAGGCAGTCTCGGCTGCTGCAGGCTTGCTGAACCCCTAAGTATCGTCGACGATGATCCTCAAGTTGCTGAAGGATCGACAGGTGACCTGAGTGCCGCCAAAAGGTGTCGCAGATGTCTGAGTTCAACTGGAGCAGCCGCTAGGGCTCTTGGCGACAATCCTTGGTGCATCTGAAGGGCTTTGACGGTGCCATCAGACCAGCATAAGGCCTTCAGGCTGTCTAATCTGCAGCAGAAGGGGCCCTAGGGATCCAGGTGGCAGGCCTCAGTGCCGTTAGGGGTTTTTGGCAGAAGCCAGAGGCTGCTGGGGCAGAAATCTGGCTCCAGGCGGAAGCCAATCAGGCTGATATTCTCGATTTCAGGAGGCTTTTATGCCTCCAGGTGGTTCAGGCTGTGGGTCTCTTCAACTGTTGGGGCCCGCAAGAGGTGGCTACTGCAGGTTGGGCCACTGCCGGTGATGATAGCAGCAAGGACAAGTCCTTGTGAGGGCGTGGTGTGCCGCAGTTGGCGGCAGCGGGAAGGTGCAGCCTTGGCGTGGGGCTATGCGGAGATTTAGGGCTGGTGGTGGCATCGGGATTTAGGTTGGAACATCGCTCTAGGACCGCTGCCTTGATACCATGTGGAAAAAGATGATGGAACACAAAGAATTGTCTTATTCAGAGGATATAGGGTTTCTTATATAGCATGAAACCCTACTATGTACTAAGCCTTCTCCCACTATAAGCAGGGTCGGCTACATGGATTCTTGCTCAAATCCATGTTGAAGGATTCAACTATGTTTTACGCCGGCCGTCGACTACCTAACGCAACCCCCTGCAAGAGTGGGATTTGAACCATGGTCTTTTGTGTGGTAGACACACTTTACTACCACTGGACCATTAAGTGGGTACATAACGCGAAACCCTAGAGAGCCAAAAAAAGAAAATTACATAAAAGGCCCCGAAGGGTTACACAAGTAACACAACTCAATGAATAACTAATAACAAAAAATAACTCTAATAGACAATGCAGATAAAAAATAACATGCTCAGGAAATAAAACATTGAGATATGAAACTTGAAATTAAAAATTCCCAGTGAAAAAGCCATGCTATCGAAGTCCATGACATTATTTGAAAACTGCACCAGAATACTTTTGAGACAAAAAACAAGAAAAATGTGATGTCATTTAGATGTTGGAAAAAATGTGCTGCAACAAGCAGGATGCTGATATGACAAGTTAACGTAGAAAGTTATGTCAGCAGGTGTGGATTGGAATTTAAAAGGTGGTCTATATCAGCACTTTTTCCTTGATTTATAGTTAAAACATGAAAAAGAGGACTCCTGACTCAAGCTTGCGCATAAAGTACTCAGTTTCTTCCAATACACAATAAGATAATACAAATTTAGGCTGGTTGGACTCCTGCTGATCACACAGTCATGCAAAACAAAATATAGAACAGAAAGCAATAGTTCAGAAAAACTAGTAGATTTAAAAAAACGAGGGATGAGTATCCAGCCTGGGACCTCATCCAAATTTTATTAAGTGAACACGTTTACAACTCTCAATAATGCAAGTACCACACAACACATACAACGTTTTTATGCTATGCACCACATTTTCTGCATAGTACCTCACACCCACTGAAAACCATGGCATTTTCACTGTTCCTGTTTCGAAATAGCCTACAGAATCGCAAGCTCCGGCTCCTATCTTGAAATCTCCTATACACATGCTCTCAAAGCCTCTTCCGGATCTAAAGCTTGGCGAAAAATTGTCAGCCTCCTTGCATCCATCCACGGATCCCAAAACTCCCCAAACCATCACTGCTTGCAACCAACTGAGGAACAAATGCTCCACATATTTCTCCCCACTACCACAGACTCGGCTTAGGGGCATCCAAGATTCCATGCCCATCCCCACTTGCATAGAAGCACCATGATCAGCCTCCGCCTCTCGAACTATCCACGCACCTTCACCTTCAGCGGCATCTCGTCCTTCCACAAGGGTCTGCAATCCAATGAAAAATCATAAATGATCCAGCACCACTGGTTGCTCCCTCATTGCCTATGCTCACGAAAGAAAGAAGTCCTCTCTCTCCAATCCAAAGAAAGCTGCTCGCGATTTTCCTACATCACACCCTTCAACAATGTGACCAGTAAAATAGAAATCCTATCATCTGATAATGATAGGTTTCTAACTCTGCCACCCGACCCCAATCCACCGCCCTCTAGAGGAACCTCCTGGGGCACCCATCAATCCGCTCTTCCAAGGATATTGGCATCCTAAACACGTACATATAGAATAAAGGCAAAGCTGTGAGCCCAGAACCTAGCAAGACCAAATGACCTCCCATTAACAACTTCGACCTCCGCCCATCAAATTCTATTCCAACTCTACCACCTGACCCCAACTCACTGCCCTATAACATGAGCTTACCAAGGGTAGACCTAAGCCAATATCAACTACACATGCTCTGTAGTCAACACCTCCATGCAGCAACCTCTTAGTCCTCCATACCAAAGGCAATTATTGGACTTATGGGCATTGATCTTTATGCATGACACCTCCTGATGATCTCCACTGACACCCTAATCTTGATCTCCGGCTGATTCTCCCCTACACAAAACAGACCATGACAATGCACACAAATAAAACCACACAAAAGGGGGGCAAACCTCCTCAGCACATTCCAAAGAAAAGACCAATCTAGGCACAAAATCCACTTTCCAAATGAATCCCTTCACATTTCCCGTGCCCCAACAGGACAACATTCTGTTATCATCACAAAAAAGCCCAGTAAAGATCTCTAAGGAGATAAAGGGCGAATTGAACCATGCTAACTAGGTTGCCAAAAAACACCCTTGACAACACAGCTAGTCTTTACGATGATCAGGTAGATGGCATTGGACAACGTAATCGAATGAGTCTTCTGCATGCTTGGGTGAGAACCTCTTTGGCAGCATGAAGAAAGGTTTAAGAAAATAAGAGACAGATCGAGTCGATTTCTTAGATGATGTGGGGTGTAAGCCTCAAGGTGGTCGAGATGTAAACCTCGATTTTCATGAAGAGAAATTAAACTAATGAACTCATGTTTTTTCAGGTACATAATTTTAAATAAAACATATAGAAGTCTTTTCAATTCATTCAGGTTGGAAATTTTTCTTTTCGCCGCTCTTGTCATTCTTTAAAAAATGATGCAAAAAAAGGAGGAATAACGCATGGTCGAAGATCATCCCAGAGAATACATTTAAAAAAGGAAAAAAATTACAAAATTCAAGTTTAGGATAGTTCTGACTGTAAAAATTGCATTTTCTATATCAAATCTCTCCTCAAGAAAGATGACACCATCAAGGGAAATCTAAATCGCCCACAACACAGCAATAGACCTCAAATGCTCAGACATCGATTTGAACAGTCCACCCACTAAATGTATTGCATGCCAAATCTCATGTATACGCGTGCAAGAGTAGAAAATATGCTCCAAGTCATCATTCATCTCGTCACAAAGGGAGCAAGAGGTGTCATCCCCCATGACAAAGCTGGATCTTCTGACTTTAGCTAAAAGCAGATCGAGCATGTGAAGCAGTGTTGCAATAGTCAACCGACTATCCCGAATAGTCGGTCTGACTATGCGGTGCAGGGGGTCCCCGACTGAACAGACCTCTAGTCGATCAGTAGTCGGCCCGACCGAATAGTCGGCCGAATATTCAACCGAGTAGAGTTTGACTTTTGATATTTTTAATTTTTTTTATTTCCAATTTTCGCTTTTTATGGGTTACATTTTACCACGGTACACAAATGTCAAATTTATATATCTATTATATTGATTGGTACTTTTACCTCGAATTCATGTTAATTAATGACCATATATGTATAAAAATATAAGAATATATTTATAATAATTATTTTTATATTAAAAAATTCAAAACAGAATAATTCTGAATAGTCGCCTGAATACCGATTATTCTCTATTCAGTGACCCCTCCGACTGAATACTGAATACCGTCTTCTGCAACATTGATGTGAAGCCAAAGGAAAATCTTGATCTTCAGAGGAATCTCAAGGGTCCAAATAAAACTCTAATCTCTTTTCCTGATACACGGATCGAAAACAGAATTACTAGTAAGCGCCTTGTAGGCTTTTTTCATCGAGAAGTAACCGTACCGCCACTCCCAATGGTCACGACCCTCAGAAGGCCCCACACAACAAGCAATCTCCTCAGACATCTGCAACAACTCTTAAAAATCGTTGCTCCAACAAGGGGGTGACAAACAGGGCATCCATCACCTAGCCCCCCATTAGGGACAAGTCATAGTCATCGACGACCATAAAAAGGCAAAGGAACCACATGTGGAGAGGGCCACCCTCGGACCAATTGTCCATCCAAAATCAAAAGAATCATCATTATGTAGTAGATGTCCCTAAGAAGACAAGTGAGATCTTTGTTATCGTTGCATAGCCTAGCAACTAATGATGCACACATAAAAAAATGGCAAAGCCTTCTCCCACTAAAAATAGGGTCGGCTACATGGATACTTGCTCAAATCCATGTTCAAAGATTCGACTATTTTTATGTTGGTTGTCGACTACCTAACGCAACCCCCACAAAGGGGGATTTGAACCCTGGTCTTTTAGGTGGTAGGTACACTGCACAACCACCACCACCAGAACATTTAGGTGGGTATATGATGCATACATGAGTATTTATTTTTTAAAAGATACTGCAATATTGACCAATTAAAATTCAAACAAGCAGATCACAGTTTAATTTATTCTGAGAATGATATGCAATGAAATCTCACAAAATCAGAACCAAAAGTTTCTGATTTGATCCTCTTTCGAATACCTATTTTTTTAACAATTTTCTGAAATAAAATGAATTTCATATGAATTAAATACCCTTAGAATATAAGTTGACTTTAAAAATCCATAGATAATTAAATGTCTCCGAATAATGTATACAATATGCAGAAATAAAAAGTATAAAATTGGCTTTACAATGATTTAAGAATTGGATTTTTTTTGATAAATTATGATCAAGATATAATAAATAGAATCCAGGGTCCTAATTTTAAAGAAAAGGTTCTATATACAACAACAACAAAGCCTTTTCCCACAATTAAGTAGGGTCGGCTACATGGATTCTTCGCCTCCATTCAAATCTATCTTGGGCCAATCCCGGGCTTATATCCACAAAACTAAGATCCCTACGTATGGTCTCTTTCCAACACTTCTTGGGCCGTCCTCGCCCTCTCTTAGCCGGCTCAACATCCCAACACTCGCATCTCCTAACTGATGCATTAGCTGATCTTCTTTGCAAATGTCCAAACCATCTTAAGCGATTTTCTCGCATCTTATCCTCGATCGGAGCTACACCTTCTTTCTTTCTGATGGCATCATTCCGAATCCGATCTTTACGTGTGTGTCCGCACATCCACCTTAGCGTTTTCATTTCTACTACATTCATTCTTTGCACATGTCTATGGTTCACGGGCCAACATTCAGATCCATAAAGCATAGCAGGTCTCACGGCTGCTTCGTAACACTTTCCTTTAATCTTTAAAGGAATTTTCTTATCACAGAGAACAGCAGAGGCTCCTCTCCACTTTAGCCAGCCTGCATTTATTCTATTAATATCATCTCCATCAATTTCCCCATCATGTTGCAGAATAGATCCCAGATATTTAAAGGAATCTCTCTTCTGAATGTTATCGTCACCAATCTTCACCTCGATTCCTTCACCATTGCTTCCATCAAAGGTGCACTCCATATATTCCGTCTTAGTCCTACTTATATGAAATCCTTTAGTCTCCAACTCATGTCTCCAGACCTCGAGCTTCTCATTTACTCCATCTCTAGTCTCGTCAATTAACATAATACCATCAGCAAATAACATACACCAAGGTAACTCATCCTAAATGTGACTGGTCAACTCGTCCATGATCAAAGTAAAAAGAAATGGACTCAAAGCAGAACCTTGATGTAAACCAATGTTGATGTCAAGACGGGTCCTTACACAAGATAAAGCCCTATCATACATGTCCTTGATGAGGTTAATGTATAGGACAGGTATTTGTCTCTTCTCCAACACTCTCCACAATATCTCTCGTAGGACAGAATCATAAACCTTCTCCAAATCAATAAAGATCATGTGGAGGTTCTTACCTACATATTTTCTATACATTATTACCTACATCTTTTACGTACAAAGTTTTTTTATTTGAGGTATAAATAAGATAATAAAATAGGTCCCAGAAATGAATTATTGATGAATAAAAGAATAGTATTTTTATTGTCTTTTTGGCCATTATCTCCCCCAACTTTATTCCTTTTCGACCAAGTCGATTCTTAACTTGGTCTCGGGGTTTAGGGTCAAAAAATACCTTTGACATTTTATTCTTTTTCTTTTCTTTATTCTATAATTTTGGTATTAAAAACTATATTTTAAACACAATAAATGGAATAAATAACTAATGTTAATTTGTACAAAATAATGATATTTACATACATTAGCTAGGGTTTTTAAGGCCAAAACGATAGAATAAAGGTGATGAAATGGAGATTCATCACCACTCTATACTTGCTTTTGCAAGTCCGTAGCAACATTTATGCAATAAGTGTAGAAAATAAAAAATAAAGAAAAGAAAAAGAAAGGAAGTGGATTGATTTTAATTTTCAAATTTTTCTTTACAAAATCAACCTAAGTCAGACCTTTGGATTTTAAGTGCAGTCGGAACAATATTGAGAAACGGATTTGAAATACAATGGCCTCTGATAGTTACAAAACTTTGCTCAAGTCTCCTCAATAGCCAGGTCAGAACAGATCAACTCATACGCAAAACCCTTATGACTATGAATCTATCTTGAACAATGTGTGTGGCATGTAACTCTCCTCGACTGAAGCGATAATTCAGTCTTCTCCAACATGGTCACCCTAATTCCCCAATCCAACAACTCTTTCCTCAAGAAGTGGGTATTCCCTGCTAAGTTCAACTATAACCAGCTCAAGAAGAGGAGGAGAGAAGAATGGATGGTAGCCAGTGTAGCTATTTATCTTAGGATGCTCGACCAGTGTAGCCAAGTATACATATTTGACTATACAAATATGTATACTCCGGCAGACATCTTATTTTCAATAAAGCATGTCCACTGTTTTGGAGTTTTTGATTTTGCATTTTTTTTGAAATACTATATACAACAGCATTTACATAAGGACTTTTTCTTCTTGAGCCAATCAATAATCGCTATTTTGAAGCTTTATTGCAACAAATAACTTCTATCTTTAGACCTCGTCATCATTGGATCGGGTTGGGGTACAATGGCCACAAATATGCGACTTCTGGTGTTTTCATTGGCTTGTTCTCATGTCGACAAATCCATCCCTCTATCACTTCAACTGAGGTGAGCAAAGTGAAAGGTGCAGGTGTACAAGCAAGGTCATTATCAACAAGAGTCATTTGTATGCTCCAAAATATTCTACTTAGGCAGTCAAGACGACATTGAACCAAGTCTCATGATTCTCAAAGAATTAAGTCAACTAGACCTAAAGTACCTCAATTTCAGTTCCTATAAGGTTCCTGTCATTAGGTAGATTTAAGGTCCAACCAAGCTCCAATCTTCGGATTTTAGTTAGACTTGTTCAATTACCAAACTCAATCCGAAAAATGCAAATTCTATGCACAATGCATAAAATATTTTTGTGATCCAATTTTCAAATTTTGAACGTTTTATGAATTTTTGAAAAAGGTTTTTAAATTTTTATGCAATCTATCAAAAAGATTTTGCAAATTATTTTGGGATTTTTCAAAACAAAAGGTTTTGGAAAAGAAATAGGTACAAATATTTATACAGGAGCACTTCAATTATTTACAAGAATTAGATTTTTTAAGGATTTACACAAGGGATAAGTTAGTTGTTTTTATAAATATAAATATATATATATACACACACAGTTGGTAAAAAAGTTTATTTATTTGGATGATGTATATATTCCTCAAACTTATTTGAAAATAATTTTACAAATAATTTTAAAAACTACAGTTCAAAATAATTTTCCCAAATAATTTTACAAACATATACAAACATTAAAATCAATTTGCAAAGGTTTTTCAAATAGTATATATAGATTTTTCAACATATTTTTGCAACCATTGTCAAAACCATTTGCAAATAGTTTTTCAAATATTTTTATTTCACACAAAGAAAATAAATTTTATAAACAAAATAATTTTATAAAGGTTGAAATCATTTTATAAAATATTTTTCAAACGGTTTTCAAAAGATTTTTCAAATAGATTTTCAAACTATTTTCTAAATATTTTACAAAATATTTTTACTTGATTTATTAATCGGTATTAAAAAAGAATTTGAGGAATAATATACCTCCTTTTATTAATTGATTTAATGATTTGCATATGCATATATAGTATTTTCGTCATACTTATTAAAAATATGAAAGTACGAGTTATGACTAAAGTATATATGACCCCCATATACTTACTTGAGCTATGTCCTCATAGATCGAAAAGAAAAAGAGAAGACATAACTCGTATTGAGTAAAGAAAAGCCTATATGACTATGTCGAATAAAGAATGAAATAATGAAGAAATGAATGAGAAATCGACCGTCCGCCCTATACTTAGGATAAAATTATCCTAAGACTAGTAGATAAGGCAGGGAAGGTCAAGGGTGCGAATATACAGATCACAACTCAGTCCGTCTTCCCCTATAATTCGGGTAAAATACCCCAAAGTATAGCAGAGAAAATCAATAGGAGAGGAGACAAGCGAGGGGATCAATAAACAGAAATCGACAAAAAGATGTAAAAGAGAAATGTGGTGGGTGAATATACGAATCACTCCCCCTATACTTAGAGTAAAAGATCCCTAAGTATACGCAACAACAAGAGTAATGAAACAAAATGGAGAGAACAAAATGATAGGTGCACCCTCTATACTTAGGACAAAGTACATCCTAAGTAAGATATGACGAATGATCTGAGTATACATGACATACAAAAGAAAGAAGAAATGTAAAGACAAAACATATATATAAGCAGACAAGACTGGTGAAGTACGGGACGGTATATGTCAGTCGAATACCGTACTTTCGTCATCGTCTCCCTGTGAGAATGATGATGCAGTCAGAAAGACGAAGACACCCTAATATACAATCAAGTGAGTATCTACTACTAGGGAAAGCAGATCGAAAACTAAGCCAAGGTCCGGTAGCGGGAATCAAAACATCAGCTCATAAGAAAAGAGCGTGAGATCAAAGCCGATATCGTAAGACATGGAGGAGAAAAGATAAGTACATATTCGTCCATGTCACTCATAAGTCTCAGGAAGATACAAAAAGTGAAGAACGTGAGACTCTCTACGCAGCTCGATATCGGTGGATATAGGGTTGAAAGATCAAGAACGCACCGAATCTCACAAGATCTGGCTTAACCTTACAAGGGTAGTCAAGGTAAGTAGACTCAGATGGGTCAGAGATCTCAGAAAAATCAGAAAACTCGGTCTCATGATCCAACAAATAGAATACACAACCAGAGATGAGACCAAGTACACAACTCAGAGACTCGGCTTCGTGCTCAACCAGATGGAAACACCAGAAGTGAAATCGAGTTCCTACAGAATGATGTATCATCCCGCAGAAAACCCTCGGGGAGTAATACATACTACGCAATGAATCATCAGAATAGAACTCATCCTTGCGAAGGTCGTCAAGGTGAGTGGACTAAAAAGATTCAAATCCATCAGATGGATCAGCAGAAGCGGTTTCAGTAGGCGACAGATCGGATACCCAGCAGAAAAGACTGAAAGAACTCGAAAATGTCACAGCCTCCCGCAGATAACCCTCAGAGAGTACTGTGAACTAGGCGAGGAATAATCAAAAGAATGTGACTCATCCTAGCGAGTACCGTCAAGGAGAGAAGACTCAAAGGAGTCCAGACAGCTAGGATAATCAGTCTCGTGCTCCGACAGATCAGACACACAACCAAACATTGAGACCGACAGCTCATATCAGACGACTCGATCTCGTGCTCCACTAAGATGGACACACAAGCAATGAGTGAAACCGATTGTAAAAAAAATATTGCATTCTCCCATATATAGTCCTCAGGGAGTAGTACAAATCAAGTCATTGATATCAGGGAAATGTTGGCATCAAATCTCGTGTCCTCAAATTTATCAATCGATCACCGATAGGAGGGCATAAGATTATAGGAGGGGTAAGAGGTCAACAGGGTAATCACAATACAGTCCCTTAAAACAATCAAATCAGCTAAGATGGATCGAGATGTCATAAAGAGACCCTCAAATCACCACAATGCAGTCCCTCAGCAGGGCAATCACAATGCAGTCCATCAAAACAATCACAAATGCAGTCCCTCAAAACCATCAACAAGCCAATTAGCTAATAAAATACAGAATTGGTTAAGCCAATGAAATCAACGATGACCCAAATTACATTAATTGAAAATAATGCATGAAATACATGGCTCAAAATTTTTATCATTTCTCGTCCTGTCTCACAGCTAATGGCTTCCCAAATGCACCACGATCATGTATATAATCAAGAAGCTCCTTTGTCGTGATAGCATCTTGTATATCCAAATCTGGATAAAATCTTTCCATGCAATCCATAAAACCTCTCTTCACCACAATATCTGCATCACCACCACACTCCGTAAAAAAGAAGTATCGGTTCAAAAAGTAAGTCACTAGATGCAATGGAGTATCAAGCCTGCCCTTGGTCTTAGAGATAAAAGCGTCCACAAAAAACTTGAAAGATGACTCCACGCTTTTAAAAGATGCAATTATCTCTCTCTTTGCCTCTTCAAGCCCTTTATAAACAAAGCCCACGAATAAGCGTCGAACCACATCAACCACACACAATAGACGAACCAAAGGTGTAAAATATTTGATTACAAATGCGGTGTGGTTCCAAAAAGTAGCGATGAAGACTATGGACGTCGCTTGTTCTCCCTTTTTGGTCTTGTACCATTTGCAGGCCCTCCACTCATCTGACGAAAACATCAACCTGAGCTTGTCTTTTTCTCTAGAATGCTTCCAAGTGTGAGAAAAGTAGTAGCAAACCTCATTTGCCCTAGTCTAGCGATGTCTCTCCTGTTTGTAAACTTCCGCATCAAGCTCGAAATTTTAGTGAGAGCATAAATAAAATTTGTGAGCGTCCTTGCCTTTTTAACTGCGCTCTTCACTTTCGAATCTTTGATGATCTCCTTCAAAGCAAGATCAATGGAATGAGGAGGAAGTCCACCATATTTGGGGATACTTTGTGAGTAGCAATCTCCCTGTTGCAACATTTGCCGAAGCATTATCCATAACAACTTGAACAACATTCTACACGCCTACTTCAGTTATGCACTCATCTACGAGCTGAAAGATGTACTCGGCGGTGTGCGTCTCATCAGTAGCATCTATGGACTTCAAAAATGAAGTCCCTAAGGAGCAATTGACACAGAAGTTCATAATGCTCCATCCTCGCATGTCCGTCCATGCATCAGTTATTATAGAGCACACTGTCTTCTTCTATGTAATTCAATGACATTGCAAGTCATCAGATATTTTCTTGACCGTCTTCCTTAAAAATGGACCACTAATCTCCCTTTTTGGTCTTGTACCATTTGCAGTCCCTCCACTCATCTGACGAAAACATCAACCTGAGCTTGTCTTTTTTCTCTAGAATGCTTTCAAGAGTGAGAAAGTAGTTGCAAACCTCGTTTTCCCTGGTTTACGATGTTTCTCTAGTTTGTAAACGTCTGCATCAAGCTCAAAGTTTTAGTGTGAGCATAAATAAAAATTGTGAGTGTCCTCGCCTTTTTAACTGCGCTCTTCACTTTCGAATCTTTGCTGATCTCCTCCGAAGCAAGATCAATGGAATGAGGAGCACAGGAAGTCCACCATATCTGGGGATATTTTGTGAGCAGCAATCTCCCTGCTTCAACATTTGCCGAAGCATTATCCGCAACAACTTGAACAACATTCTCCACGCCAACTTCAGTTATGCACTCATCCACGAGCTGAAAGATGTACTCGGCGGTGTGTGTCTCATCAGTAGCATCTATGGACTTCAAAAAGAGCAACTGACACAAAAGTTCATAATGCACCATCCTCGTATGTCCGTCCATGCATCAATCATTACAGAGCACACTGTCTTCTTCCATGTAATTCAATGACATTGCAAGTCATCAGATATTTTCTTGACCGTATTCTTTAAAAATGTACCACTAATCTCATACCTCGTAGGAGTCTTCAGACTTGGGCCACGCATCCCAATTGCCTCCACCATTTGCTTGAATTGTTTCGTGGTCAATGCATTGAAAGGGATCGCCAATGTATATGTCAAGTTGCATGTATAGGAGACAACCCTTTCACGATGGTCCTTCGATAAAGCATCTTTTATACTCATCCGGCGTGTTCCTTGAACTGAGACAGTCTGTTCCAAAGATTCGGAAGAATGATGTCTTTTAGCAGATCCAGCATCTCCAACAATGTCAATATCAATCTCATCTCTCATCTCAGCAACCTCAACGACTTTCTGACTCTTCTTTATAGCAACGTCATCCAAGTATGATATCATCATCTTCTTCGTCTCTTTGTCCACCTTAGGACATGCAGTCACGTTGCCTTTACGGTGTGCAAGATGTTGCTTGAACCTAAAAATCCTTCCTTTTACCACCTTTTTGAACAGCCTGCAAGTAACCGTATTCGGATCCGCACGGTTTGAAAGGTATCCAAATTGCCATGCAAGATCACTTGATCCTGACGACACATAGAAAGACGAGTCGCTACCAGAAGCAGCATTCACGGGGGGTGTTGCCATTTACATTGTCAGAAACTCACAAGTTAAATAAGAACACACAATTTCAATTCAATTACAACTTCACATAAGGACACACAAGTTACAAATATATCAAGTTACAACTTCACATATACTAAAAATACAAGTTCTTTGTAAGTAACAATTGTATAACAATATCAAGTTACAACTTTACATAAGAATACCCAATTTAATTTGCATTCAAATAAGATCAAACAAATTACAACTCCTACAAGTGCATTAAAAAAATAAACTAGCTACAACACCTACAAGGGCATTTAAACAAAAACAAACAAGCATCTTAAGAACCATCTAACAAATATCCAACAAAAAAATGCATAGTAACCTAAAAATAAATAAAACCTAAAAACAAATCATTATCAACAATGGTAAAAAATGCATAGTAACCTACAAACGCATAATAACCTAAAAACAAACTATTATTAAAAAAATAGAAAAAAAATTAAAACCCTAATCGAGATGAGATCGGATTGAACAGGAGGGATTCAAAGTAGGCGGCGAGTCGATGACCGGATGGAGAAAGCGCCGACACCGAAGTGGTCGCCAATCGGAGCAGCACACGACGACGCGTGACCTGTCACGGGAGCATGTGATGATTGGGGAGGCGATCGGGCAATCGATCGTTGGGCTGGAGCTCGCTCGAACGAAGGGGTATGTCATATGTGTGCGATTTAGGTTACTGTCTAACACTAACCTAAAACATTAGTAAATGGGTTTTCCGATTCAGGTTAGCGGACCCCGCTTGCAAAAATCGACCAAGTAATCGGTCAACTAGGCCAACTAGTCGATCTGACTACTCGGGGTACCCGACTAAAGGCCGACTAAGCCAAATCGGGTAGGCCAGCATGCCGCTTCAAGTAATCGAGCCAACTAGTCAGTCTAGTTAGCCGATTTTTGCAAGCTTTGGGATAAATAAAAGAGAATAAAATGGGTCCCAAAAATGAATTATTGATTAATAAAAGAATGGGTTTTTTTGTCTTTTTGGCCCTTATCTCGACCTACTTTATTCCTTGTCAACCAAATCAATTCTTGACTTGGTCTCGGGGTTTAGGGTCATAAAATACCTTTGGCATTTTATTCTTTTTCTTTTCTTTTCTTTATTCTATAATTTTGGCATTAAAAAATATATTTTAAACGCAATAAATGGAATAAATAATGAATGTTAATTTGTACAAAATAATGATATTTACATGCATAAGTTAGGGTTTTTAATGCCAAAATGATAGAATAAAGGTGACGAAATAGAGATTCATCAGTAGTGTCATGGTATCGACTGCATTGAGTGAGTCTCCTCCAAAGGTTCTTTAAAGATTTATCGAGTAAAGATATGTTGATTGTTTTCATATGTAACAAATACATCTTTTCCAGCTTCAGCTTGAGTAAAAGTGTTAGAGTATGTATTTAGATTGGTACTTAGATCTCTCCAAGTATGGGTAATTAAATCTCTCCAAGATCCAATTACACTACTTTTTTAGTCTCGCACTACTTAGCGGTATGAGTTATATGCATTAGTGGAGCTATAAGGAAACGCACACCTCTTGGATCTCTTGAGACATTTTTCTAAATATCTGAACTTGAGGGACCCTTCTCCCATGGAGTAGGATGGCCAAGACCCAAATAACCTGCAAATGCCACAAGTTGTGGATTCAAGAGAGAATCCATAACGATAAGTTACATGCCTACTCGCTAAAAATAGTCAAATACTAAAAATGTGTGGCACACCGTAAGATTAGTACTGATGGGATCTTTTTAAGAGAAAAAAGGTATGCATCCAAGATGGTGCACACCCAAGATATAGAAATATTATTAATATTCACAAGAGAAGTCACAAAGCCAAGAATCAAAGAGATCCCTAGCATCCTTGATAACATTCTTCGCATAGTATCTCTTTTGATGGAACACCACCATATGGGCTAATCAAATCACCAACAGGAAGAGGCTGTATTTTTCGACCTGTGGCCTAGAACACGTGGTCCGTAAAGATGCCCAGAACCCCTCAGCATAACCACATGAACGTAAAGGCATGCTATCAAACCCTAATTAACCTAAAATAAGGAAAAAGGGAAATTCCATATGTTAACTTCTCAAAAAAACCCTTAAAATATATAGTAAGACCAGATAGCATAAGGAACTCTACTGATGCTAACTGAAGGTTCTTGGTCATACAAACTGATATGACAAGGTCAAATGGCTTGTAAAAGCATATATTTGTATGAAATTGCATGTTCAGGCCAACTGACCTTTACAGAAGAGCAACAATCCAATAGATATATACAGCCAATAAGCAATGGCAACTGTGTTTTTTGCTATTCTTCATTTAAATGAATTGACATTTTAAAAATCTGGTAGGGGGAATCGCCTATAGGCCAGAACACTCGCATTTCATGGTCCTAATGAAAGGCGTAATGCTTTAACTGTTAACGAGACAAATCAGCGATATTTGTGTTATTCAGAATTCCATTTATGTGAAGAAGCAAGCAACAAACAAAAGAGGTCTAAGGTCATCCCTAATATTGGGTAGTGGAGCAGTCAAAGATGCATTAATAATAAGGTTGTGTGTAACTTGTTGAATGATTCAACTGCTTCTGAAACTAAAGATATAAAAAAAGTTCCTTATGAGAACCTTGTTAAAACAAATCTCTATCACAATGATACATGCATCAAGTAGCATCGGTAAGGAAATTTGGTCAAAATGTGAAAAAAGTAGATTGTCTAAACCTCTGATCACAAGCCTATTTGTTAGAAAACTTGAATGCTGAAACGTATCAGAAAGGATAAAGAACAATGATAAATGCAGCATTTTTACGTGGAATCTTACTCCCTATAGAGCGGGATGGAATCACGAGAGAACGCCTCAAAAAGTTGATGTGTCTATTGACTTTCTCATATAATACAGCCATACAGGAGATACGGGGCATCATATATAGCCACCACAGTCCCTCCAAGTCCCACCAATGGTAGAAGTGGAACTAAACTCTGGATGTGGTAAATGGATCTCGGAAGGATCCATTTACCCATCTTACATATGATGCATATACTCCAACACTCCCCCTCAAGCTGAAGCAAGCAATGCTCTGCTTGGACAAACAGAAAGAAATCTCAAACTCACAACACAAGATACTACAGACAATATCAACTCAACGCGCACCATTGTCGGCTGCTGTCGAGGACATTGATTCTCATGTCGTACAGGTGAGGAGGAACAAACGGACTGAAGTATGAGTCAAACTGAATCTCCTCATCGGAGAGCATGTGCTCTATACTGCATCTGTCAGAGTCAATGCAACTAAAAATGAGTCTCTACCTAGAGAACTCTGGCACGCCACATCATGTGGACATCTGCTCCATCTCTCTAAAAGGACCGAACTGAAAATGTCGTGGAGACATCCTCATCGGAGCCCATGATCGTTGGAGAATAGAGTCTGAAAAGTCTCCTCTTCGGAGAACTGGATCTCTCCCATACTGGCTCAGAGAATGGGATATGTACTCTGTAGTCCATATGAAACCACATGAAAACCCTAACCCACATGGCATAGGGAATGGGATCTCTACTCTGGAATCCTTATGGATCAAATGAAAACACTAACCAAAATAACAAAAGATGTGGACCACATTATAAAGATTGCAAATATGTGTGTCTGAAAAGGAGTCTCTCTCTAGAGAACTCAAAGAAAATGGGTCACTCAAATATGGAGTGCCTCAAACTTGGACTTTGAACCAATCCGCAGAGTTTGAAACTGAACTGTAGAGTTTGAACATATGGCTGGTCTGAAATAAGACATCTGAATCTAGAACAGACCTGTGACTCTACAAGATACGCTCCCTTTCTCCCATACTTGTCGGAAATCAATGACATCGACCAAGTTGGGAGAAGATAAGAAAATGGAGAAAACAAAAAAAACATCACATAAGCCGGTCATTTTTTCCCGACTTTCTCAATTTCAATTTTTCCCAGCTATTTCCTTCTTTTTTTAATAGTCGTCTCTTTCAAATTTTTTCACGTAAGGTTTTTTTTGTACGCACCATTTTTTTAACAAAGGGACTTGGCTCACGTGGACCCTGGAATATTTTTTAAAGGCCTAACCACTTGGGCTTCAATAAGCGGCGGCTTTTTTTTAGCTACCGGCCCATGAGGGTCTACCCTTATTTAGGGTTCCCACTTGGAAACCTCTTCCTCAAAGACTCACGCCCCCGATGGGGGTCCTCTTGATGCCGTCGTCGTTGATCTTCATCGATGGGAGAAAAGCACTCCTCCGAAACAGCACAGCGAAAGACGAGAGGAGAGGAGCAGCAAATCTAGTCGTGCCTCCAATGCTCTCTCTCGATCTCGATCGCGAGGAGAAGAGGCTCCGCTCGGAGCTTCGAGTTCCACATGAGTAGGATAAGGGCAGCGGTATTGCTTGGGTTCCCAATTAGGGACCCCTTCTTCTTCGAATATAGCTGGAGAATCGAGGTTTGGAGGCTCCTACTGCACCATGTCGCGGTAGTAGTGGTGAAAGCGGTAGCACGCGTGAGGCGGCCCCGGAGAGATCCATCGCCCGGAAGAAAAGTGATGCCGCCCTGGAGGACCCATCACCCTGGAAACAAGGGCACGGCCGAACGAGATAACGGTGCAACAACACCGAGGCAGAGAGGATAGGATCTCTGACAGTGTGCCGTGAGATGGATCGCAGCACGATGGAGAATTGGATTTTCATGAACCCTTGCAAACAAGAACAATCTGTTGCACATAAGTGATCTTCGAACATGAACAATCTACCGATGGCGATCTTCATATTTGCACACAAGTTAGCGTTTCAGAAAACACTAACTCTCTTCTTGAATTCGTTTGAATCTCAAATAAATCAATAACATAAAAAAATCCTCGAGAATGAATCTTCAAGAACAACTAAGAAACGAATCTCGACTAAAAATAAAAAATGCATCCTCAAGAATCGAGCCCGCTCTGATACCATGTTAGAAAACTTGAATGCGGAAGCTTATTAGAAATTAAGGATAAAGAACAATGATGAATGTTGGATTTTTACATGGAACCCTACTCCCTAAGGAGCGGGATGAAACCACGGGAGAACGCCTCAAAGAGTTGATGTATCTATTGACTTTCTCATCCGATACAGACTACACACTATATGGTAAATGGATCTTGGAAGGAACCATTTACCCATCTTGCATATGACGCATATACTCTCCAACATTATTAGCTAGGACCTTTTGAGGTGAGCTGTCAAAAAGTAAAGTCACTACGGACATGAAGCGGCAGATACATAACATATTACAAGGCATGATCCAAACACAAATCTTTATGGTTTAATCACTAATCGGCTTGAACTGCCACATCTGTAAAGCCTCTTCCTAGCATAGAAGGTAGGTTCATCCATAGCTATGGTGGCCAAACTAAGCAGAGACTCAAAAAATAAGAAAAGATTAGTGACATGGCCATAACTAAGCAATCTATCAAAGGATGTCTTTTACCAATGATAATAGCAATTGTTTGGAAAGAAGATTTTTCCTGTTGGCACGAGCACGTCAATTCTATTCATGAGTGAAAGCAACCAAATGTCTTCGCTCAGAAAATGAAAACAGTGACCATGAAGGCATGCGAAACCCAAACATTATCTTTTGCATTCGGTATGATGGAGCATGCTGTTGCCATGTGATTTTTGCATATTGTTGCAGTTACAGGCTACAGCACCTTCCACAAACAGCTTCGTTTTCAAACAGGTAACAAAAACTGTTACAAGAATCATCACGGCAAAATTATTCATAGCCTTTAGAAAGAATACCTGAAACAGAAAATATTGGCAGTGATCATTTGAGAGAGCTTGAGAGGACTTGATAATCTGATGCAAATCAGTGTCCATTAATTCATAAACCAGATAGACATCCTTAAAGCTTCTCCTATGTGCCGGCAGCATTATATCCTTTAAAGCAATAACATTCTCATGTCGTAGATGCCGAAGGAGCTTTAATTCACGTAATGTTCTAAGTGCATCTATGCGGTTATCAAAAACATTTCTTATTTTCTTTATTGCAACCTTTTCATTTGTCTCTTTGTTTATAGATGAGCAGACAACACCGTATGCACCTCTTCCTATAGGTTTTATAGGTACATATTTGATATCGATCTCGAACAATGTTTGCCACATTGAATAGTAATGTTTCCCTTGGTTCCCTAATCCATTAGGAGGATCAACCAGTGTCGCCATATCTCAGTTAAACCACCACAATGATGACCATCTCATTACATAACTGAGACAAAAGATTCATGGTAAACATGTTCCCACTCAACTAGGGTGCCGCACATGATGAATTCTCTTCCTGCAAACTACAGATTGATAATGACACGAGTTAGGACATACTTTCTACAATTAACAATATTATGACACGAGTTAGGTCATACCTTCTACAATTAACAATATTAATGCATATAGAAGACGTACGATATGTAGATCTCTAAATGAACAGAAGACAAGAAATTAAATATATGCAATCAAAACATCCACAGAAACAGCATCTAAACAGCTTGATAATCATAACCATTAGGAAATCTAAAAGTGCACACAACTTTCTCCATGGACGAAATTTTTGAAATCCCAATGGCAAATCTAGGTGAAACTTCAAAATTTAGACGTCCACGGATAAACTGGCCAATCTCAAGAACATTATACCAGAGACCCCTCCCCCCCTCATCTGGCAAGTCATAGAACCAAAAGCAGAATTATTTGTCATTACCCAGCTGCCTCTGCATATTGTCAATAACATAAAGCATCACCATCACGTTACCTTCCAGAAACAAAGAATACCACTCTTTGTCTAATCCTCTCGGTTACCACCAAGGTCGGAGCGAAAAAATATGCAAAAAAATCCTCATCACAAACAAAAAATTTTATTGCCCCCTTGGACCGGAAAGCAGTATTTACTGTCCTGACTCCAGATGTCACAATCCATGCATCCTCATTCAACGGGTGTTGGAAGAAACGTTTAATCTATCTATTCAAGGTAACCATAGGACTCTCATATATAGGGGAGAGATCCAAAGGGTAAATTACATAATATATATGAAAGAAATAGAAATACGTGAACAATATTGTTGCATAAAAATATATCTACACCCTCCCTCAAGATGGAGCATAGATGCCGATCATGCTTAGCTTGGATGAACACTTCTAAAAGGGATCTCTGGTTAATGTCTTGGTGAGGATGTCAACAGTCTGCTCCCCTGAACTTACATGGGAAGTAGAAATCAAGCCTTTCTGGATCATATCACGTGTATAGTGACAATCCACCTCAATGTGCTTCGTTCTCTCGTGAAAAGCAGGATTATTAGCAATGAATAAGCATGTTTGGTTGTCACATTATAATTGCGTAGAAAGTGGTACAACAATGCCTAGGTCAACTAATACAGACATGACCCAGATCATCTCTGTGCTCCCATGTGACATAGCTATGTATTCTAATTCAGCACTAGATCTACCAACAACCATCTGCTTCTTGTTCTTCCATGACACTAGAAAGCCTATAACGAATACAGCAAAGCCTAAAGTAGATTTCCTATCCTTAGGACATCCACCATAGTATGCATTTGCGCAAGTTGTGACAGTAAGGGATGTCCCTTTTCTGAACAATAATCTTGGACCTAGAGATGACTTTAAGTACCTCAAAATCATGCGTTGCATCTATATGCACATGTATAGGTTGCTCCATGAACGAACTGACCCGACTAACAGCGAATGAAATGCTTGGCCCGGTGATGGTAACATAAAGTAGCTTCCCCCACAAGTTCTTTGTATATTCACTTCTCCACTTCTCTTGTATCGTAGTCACATGGCCTCATGCTTGGATCCATAGGAGTAGTAGCAAGTCTACACCTAATCATGCATGTCTCATCTAAACATCTATAACATACCTTCTTTGGGTCATCACAGAACCCTATTGGTTACTAGCAAACTCTAATCCCATAGAGTACCTTAGGGTACCAAGGTCCTTGGTGACAAATTGTTGACCAAGAAACCCTTTTGTCGCGCTAATCCCATGCACATCATCTCTTGTAACGATGATATCATCAACATAAGTCATAATAACAACTGGACCTTTGTGGGTCTCTAAACAAACAAAGAACGATCCGCATTCGACCTTGTGGATCCATATTTTTCAATCAAGTCCGACAGCTTCTGGAACCATGCTCTTGGACTCTGCTTGAGACCATGGATGGCTCTGTGGAGTCTACAAACCTGTTGGCGCTCTCCCTCAGCAGCAAACCCAGGTGCCTACTGCATGTAAACTTCCTCCTGGAGATCACCATATAGGAATGCATTCTTGACATCAAATTGAAACAGAGGCCAATCACATACCATGACAACAGTAAGAAGAACCCGAAGAGCAGGGTGGCGAGCAACTAGAGAGAATGTGTTCAAATAGTCCACCCCAGACGTCTAGGCAAACCCACATGCAATCAGTCTGACCTAGTAGCGATCAACACTGCCATTTGCACGGTATTTCACATTGAACACACACTTGCAACTGACAATAAAAGCTCCGAAAATAACTGGAACTAAACTCCAGGTGTCACACAACTGCAACGCGAGCATCTCCTCTTCCATGATAAGACACCACCGACTATCCCGCAAAGCCTCATGGTAAGTCTGTGGAATTTCCACGGTTGAAAGTCCAGCTGCAAACTTCCTGAAATCCACGGTCAAACAGTCAGAAGAAACATGGGAAGCAAAAGGATACAATGCACGTGTGCGCCTCTATTTCCTACCTACAATAGGCACAAACAAGTCGTTGGGTATACGGATATACCAGCCTCCTGCAACGGCACCTGCTCAGACGGTGCAGTAGTTGGCTGCAAAGACAAATATCTAGGGTCATTAGTAGAAACAATATGCTCAGAACATACATGGGGCATGCTATGTGCTAGATGACTGGGGAGGCCCATGAGAAGAGGACGACCTACAAACGTAAAATCATGTCAAGAACGGAGCCAAGATGCTGGGAGGTGGTAGTGGTGGTGGTGGTGGCGGTACAGGAGGTAGTGGTACATGAGGAGGTGGAGGTGATGAGACAACAGGTGGAGCTAGTGATGTGATCATAGGAGGAGGTGGTGGCATGTAGACATCTTCTCCAGAATCAGGTGGAGTTATATGTCACTTGTAGGAGAAAAATATATCACATACTCAAAAAAGGTGACATCAACGTTGATGTAGTACTTCCTACGAATAGGATCATAACATATGTATCCCATATGTACCCTAGAATGCCTCACAAAAACACATTTGATAGCTCTAGGAGAGAGCTTGCCAAGACCAAGTGGCGGTTGATGCACAAAGGCAAAAGAACCAAACACACGAGGAGTGAGTGAGAACAAATCCTTCTACGAAAAAGCAAAGGACAATGGAATTTTCTCACTCAACACATAAGAGGGCATGTGATTCACTAAATAGCGAGTAGTGAAAATCGTATCTCCCCAAAACGAATGTGGAACGTGACTCTAAATGAGAAAAGTCTGAGTCACATTAAGCCAGTGGCGTGCTTATGTTCAACAACATCGTTTTGTTGGGATGTATAAGCACATGAAGTTTGATGAACGATGCCAAGTGATGAACCAACAGGAGGCATAATCTCCATCAGGAGAAAAGCAACGAAGTCCTCAAATATATGGTCAAACGTAGAAGCCGCACGAGGCTCAACATGTTCAGCTGCACGAGCATAAACTGGAAAGACATGCTTGGAGTAGCATATATCCTCTGAGTGACCCGGATGGTGGTGATAGGTGCATGGTTGGCGAATGCAGTCTCCCCTACCACGAGGACCATGGTCATGGAATTGAGAAGTGCTTCCACAGAGGAGGTCTGGGTAGAGACAGACGATGGAACACTGATCCAGTTAATCATGTGGTTTGTCGCCTCCATTGGAGGGATGGTGGCATCCACAAGTATATGTGAGCGAGCAGCATCATATTCTGGGTCAAGTGCTGCTAAAAACACTCCAACCATGGTAGTGTTCATGTACGTCTTCTACTGCTCAAGGGTGGCTGCAATAGGCATGAAGCCATGAAACTTCTCAAACATGCCACAAAGAGATGTATACAGAGAATACAGTGGACGACCATTCTACTTAACTGTGAATATGTCATGTTGTAGTTGTAGGATCTTTGTCTCATTTCACGCATGGGAACACGTAGCAGCGAGAATGTCCCACATCGCCTAAACGGTGGGTTGATGCAGAACATCATTGGTGATCTCTACTGTCAGTGTGCCAGACAACTACATGCGTGCATAAGCATCATCAGCCTCCCATGAGGCGTTCACCCTAGTCTTGCCAGTCGGCTCCTCTTCAGTAAGAATATGTTTCTTGCTCATAGACTGCATTAGACTCATGAATTGCATGGCCCATAGTTCATAATTTGTCCTGACCATCTTCATTATTGGCGATGGACCTCGAAAAATGCACATGGCGGGAATATCTACTTTGCTTTCTGATATATTATCGGGATCCAAAAACTGAGACTTGTAGACCAAAGAAGTTTGTCTACATAGATATGTAGGGAAGTGGTCGCAGTGTAGACTCAAAGTGCAACCAACCCCATCCACCTATAATGTACCTCACACCAACGGGTGATATACTAATCTGAAATCACCCAAGAGACGCCAAAATCAGAATAACGTGATTACGCGATCACTTTCTTGGAGCCCTAGGAGAGGTCAACGAGTTGTAGGTGGCATCCTAGAGGGCAGAAGCAGCCGTTGGATCAGTGGCAGCGACGAGAGGGGGTGTAGCAACAGCCGCTGGAAGTGCACGGTAGCTGCTGGAGGGATGCGATGTGTGGCATGCAGCTATCGCTGGAGAACGGCGAAATGCAGCAACAGCAGACGCTGGAGTGCTACGAGGTGCAGCGAGCGACGGCCGCTGGAGAGCGGTTAGATGTGGCGGCGGTAGCCATTGGAGAGAGAAAGGGAGAGAGGGTGGGTTGGGTTAGGGTTTTTGGATACAAGAACTCTAGTCTAAGACCGTCGCTCCGATACCATGTTGGAAGAAATGTTTACTCTATTTATTCAAGGTAACCCTAGGGCTCTTTTACATAGGGGAGAGAACCAAAGGGTAAATTACATAATATATATGAAACAAATAGAAATACATAAACAGTATTGTAACATAAAAATATCTCTATAATGAGCATCAGAATTTTCCTCTTTGAACAAGAGGAGCCATTCTCCCTAACCGCAAGATCTTTTACAAGAATAGCCTCTTTAAGGCTCTATCTCTTCTCCGCAATCATGGGGATCTTGACGACTACCATCAAATATAATAAGAAGACGGATAAACCAATGTCGGTGAGACCAGATGATCTCTCAAGACATCAATGTAAAAGCCCGCCCCTCCTGGTGTTATTTACCCTCTCAACAATCAAGCCCCAGCACTCCAACTCTACTTTCAATTCCATGTTGAGTGAAATAATAGTTGACCTGAAGCAATTAATGGTTAAATTGAGGCCTCCTAAAAACATGAAGAAATTATTTTTTAGCATTCTACTTTTGTATATGCAACTTAAAACATAGACAAAGATTATTCCACACTTTGTAACCACTAAAAAGACCCATATAGTGTGCCAATAGCTACCCCATAGTTGCTACTAACCACTTTCCAATTTCCCACTCACAAGCATCGAAAGAGAGATAGTTGTCGCAGAATGCCTCATCTATGGGTCTTACCGTCTCTAAAACCCATGCATCTATAGTGAAGTCCATAAGAAACTCTAACTAGAGCATCGTGAGTCTTGTTGAACTCAACCTTCCACAAGAAATCATTGCTTTGAAATCGCTTCCATGCATAAGCCTTCATTCGAAATCACTCCCCCGCATCCTCGTGTCACCATAAAACTCTCCAAATTGATTGTCCCATTAAAAAGGGTAGACTGGACTAGTAAATCATAGGTTGGATAAACACTTGGTCTAAAGGCATGTCTCAAAGTGATTAAGGTGTACATCTCCAGCGTATGCATCGAAGCGTACACCTCAAATAGTTGTGACAGTGTCGAGGCGATCATGAGGCATCATCTCAATTTGGCAAGGTATTAAAACTGATTTTTGAGGATTTTTTGCTCAGCCTATTATGGTTTTTTTGAAGAAGACAAAGGTGTGCGCTCGAGGTGAGCTACACCCAAATTTCAAAAAGGTGTATAGTTACAAGGCCCAGATCTTACGTGATGCCCTAAAATGAAAATACATATTCTCCACATGACAAGCTCTTGATGGAAAAGAGACCCATTACAAGAAAGCCACATCACCCAAAGAACAATACAAACTATAAAACAACCAAAAGAAGATGAGATGCGTATTGAAATAATAGATGTCCAGAAGTCATCTGAATCCGCTTGCCGCAACTAAGGTAAGTCCACCCGAGTCCATGGATCAACAAAAGGACGGAAAAGAATAGATGGTCCATGTCCTACTGACAAAGTCCACGACAATGGCATAAGGCATCATCTGAGTGTGTTTATCTAGCTTTGACACCTTAGTGGTTAATCTGCCATTTATCATCTATCAAAGGAACATCTTCAATCGAGGGGGAATTGGTTATTGGACATTGTCAAATAAGCCTATATGACTACACAAGAGCCCGGTTTTAAATATCTTGATATATTGTCGACATATCAGGATCGATGGGAAGGGCATTTTGATATTGGGATAAATATTGTTCTACCAGATACCACATGATATTTGTCGAGATGTCGGTGAAATATCGGGAGTCAAATGGAATCTTTGCATTTAACTTCTCTACCTTTAGACTTGTTAGTAGTATAATCTATAGTTTGTAATTATTATTCTTGTAACCCTGCTAGGGGCATTTATGTATTTTCTTCTCATTTGAGCTCTCTAGGGTTTTGTCATATATAAGGACTCCTAGACCTCTTGAATAAGACACGTTCTTTCATCCTTTTATTGTTCTCAACATGGTATCAGAGCAGCGATCCTAGACCGGTGTTCTGACCTAATCCCACCCCCACTGCCAGCCCCGAGCACCCCCCTTTGTCGTTGCATCGTCCTAGCAGCCCCCACTGTGGCCCCGTGCCGCCCCCTGTGGCCCTGTGCTACCCCTGTGGCCCCTTGGCACTCTTGTGGTCCCACACCGCCCCTGCAACCTCGCATTGTTCCACGGGCCAACGTCGTACCGCCCGCGTCATCCCCTGCGCCCTTGCGGTCTCAACGATCGCCTCCATCCCTATCGCACCGCACCACACAGTGTGTTATGTCGTTCCAGTCAGACTCATGTTCGATGCACTACTAGGTCTACATGATACTTAAGAATACAAGGACTATCTAGGTCACTTTTTCTTGACCTTTACGGCTACCATGGCATCTTCAGAACCCAAGCCCCTATACCCGACTTCCTCTGTGATGGTCTAGGGTACTTCTATCAAACTTGAGGGTTCCGAGAACTATGTACTATGGTCACGATCCTTCAAGGTGTTTATTGGTGGTCAACTATGTTCTTATTAAAGGTTCGCCTAAGGAGACAGAAAAGGACTACGATACTTGATAGGTAGACAACTGTCAGGTCATTACTTGGATGATCAACAGTATCGATCCGAATATAGCCTCCAATCTTCTCTACAAGGAAACTGCAAAGGCAATATGGGAGAGCCTTAAGAATACTTACTCCCATAAGACAACCAAGTCCACGCTCTCAGATATCTATACACAGATTTGGTCTGCAAATCAAGGAGATACATCCTTGATCGAGTACTATCGACTCCTCACAGGCCCGTTTGAGGAGCTTCTTATCTTCTAACCAGCTCGTTGTGGCAAACAGATAGGAGAACGCGCAAAATGCCAAGTATATCGTTTCTTATCAGGATTACATCCACGGTACAATCCAATGAAGGATCAATTTCTGATTGATGAAGCTCTACCCTCTCTTGAGACCATCTTTGGTTGACTACGGGAACTTCAATCTCCTCCACCCCCTCTGTCTATTGAGACTACATCACATTTTGTTAGAGGGCGCTCGACCTACCAACGGGGGCGTGGCCGTGATTTTGGTCGTGGCGAAGGCCGTGAGTTTGGACGAGGATGCAACTCATGTCACGGCCATGGGCGTAATCCTACTACTGCCCGCTATCCAACAGCATAGCCAAATTCCCCTATCTGTATAAATTTTATAATAAGTCCAAATCTAATAAAATCAACTCTATATTGTATATATTACTAACACTAATAAAGAAAAAATATCAAAAAATAATAACTTGTAAAATGGTCCAATAAAACCCAAGCCCTAGTTTAAGATTAAGAATTTTAAAATGTGCATATCACTCATACAGTACTCGATTTAGGTCTACTTACTTTTAAAGTTATATACATTCAAATAACTTCAAATCAAAACCAATTTCATAAAAATCAGAGATCGTTTGTGAAACTTGGGTTGTAAGCCCCTATTGTATACTATAAATATTGACCAAAATACCCTTTATTTTATCTTTTTCCTTAATTGTGGGAAAAGGCTTTGTTGTTGTTGTATTAAAAAATCTAAAAAATTAATGTAAGTTGTAAATATTCCTTTCATATTTTCTTTATTTTTATTTTGATTTTTCTTCTATTTAAAACAGGATTTTTAACCGACAGACCTTGTAATCTTTGTCAATGACCTCTACGACCTTTGAAGCATCGTAATTCCTCCCTCACCCCTGTAAACTTGCTCCGTTTTACCCCACGAATCCTACCATTAAATTGACACATCTAGAGTTAACTTCCTTGAGTTAGAAACGAGTTAATCTAACCAATCCATGATCGGACGGTTAGATTTAACCAAGAAAGGTAAAAAATAATCCTCCCTCCTTTAACAACTTCCCCTACCATTGCACAGGCAAGAGGGGGCTCATCTGGAGAAAGTTGGAGGGTGTCGAGGGAGCCAGTCGGCCTGCGTTGAAGAAGAACAGGAGCTTGAAGCGGGGGGGAGGCTTCGATCGGGAGGCGGCGAGATCGGAGGGGGGCAGGGGCATGGTCGCGAGAACCAGGGGGGTGTTTCTCGCAGGGTCGGAGGGGCCGGTCCGGGGGGGTGGGAAGGGGCAGGGGGGTCTCGCAGGAACCGAAACAGGGAAAGAAGGCAACGGCGGGACCGAGGGGGCTTCCGCAGGGGAAGGCGATGGCGGGGGGGGCGGGGGAGCTTCCGCAGGGGGGCTTTTTTTTAAGCCCAAAAAAAGGCGGAGACACTCAACGGTGTTCGCCCTAATATATTAAAAAAACTAAAAAGAAGAAAAAGACATACAAGATAAGGAAAGCGAATGTACGAAGATCCACCATAGCCCCCACCAAAACAAAAGCGAGCAGCGGCCCAAACCGTAGCCCAGTCATCCACAAGACGCAAACAGAGAATAAGCACGTTGTCCCTGTAAAAGCGTTGGCCAGAGAAGAGGGCATCGTTCCTTCCCAAGCAAATCGACCACAGCCTCGCAACTGGGATCAAGATGTCCCTTCTTTCCCTGTTCCTGTTAAGCACCAATGATTCGCAGAAGGCTGCCAGGTCATCCGTTCTCACCCAACCCACATCATGTTCTTCCCAAAGTCCTCTGACCGAGGGACAGCCGAAGAATAAGTGCTCAATGGTCTCCACTGCCGCATCACAAAGCACACAGGTATTAGAGATATTGGCCATGATCCTTGCGCAACGATCGTACGTCATCAATCTCTGTCTGCGAAGAAGCCAAAGGAAGAAGCCAATGCGCTCAGGTAACCTCAGACCCAAAAAAAACAACAATCGTGCACCAGGAAGTCGGTCCGATCCTGCGGAGGCCGAGTCAAAGCCCCATAAGCTTTCCTCGTCGAGAAGGTGCCATCCCTCCAAGCCCAATGATCCCGGTCATCACTAGGCCTATCCGCGTCAGAGATGGCGTCCAAAAGGAAAATAAACTCAGCAAGCCTCTGATCCGAGAAGTTTGCCAGGAAACGCGGACACCAACACCCATCCGCCCAGCAAGAGGCAACCGAAGCCTCTTTGTCAGCCGCCAGTGCGAACAAACGGGGGATACGCTCATTCAAGGGTCCCCACATCCATACTCGACTCCAACGATGACGTCGATGATTCCAGCAACCCAATGGTCACGTCACCATGCAAAGGGAATATAGATGGCGGCGAGTACAGAGACTAGGAGGAGTTCTCCAAGCGTCGTGTGCACCGAAAAGACCGTGCCCATCCACCGAAGGGTCCCCTTGGAAACCCAACTGCCATCACGATACCCGAAACGTCCCCCGGTCCTCCACCGGCCTCCTCCCTCGAAAGCTCCAGCGGAGGCGGAGGGTCCTCGATCAGCAACTTAATATTGAAAGAGAAGCATCCGATCTTCATTTCCGCAAACATGCTTCGGCCGCTGAACTTGTCGAGGAAACTCTTGTTGCACTCAAGCAGGACCCTCGTGTCCTCCATAGTCGAACTAGGCCTGAGCCCGTCCTCCAGCACCGCAAGGACCTTCCCCCACCTCCGAAGCGCCTCCCTCAAGCACCCAACCGACTGCGACAGCAGGGGGACGCCTTTCACCTGGGCCACGCAGACCTCCATCTCCGAGCATGCTCCATCTGCAAAATGAAGACTTCGCCAGCAAACGTTTGCGACATCACTGTTGCGAAGCAGACGGTCCCTCTACTCTGCCGATAAGCCACGAAAACAGCACTTCCCCGGACCCATCGTCACGACGTCGCCAGCGAAACGCGATCCCAAGAGGCCACGAAGGTGCGAAGACACAACGTCCAGCGCGATATCTCCCCGCATCGCATAACCGATCAGCGCATGCATCTTCGTAGCGCGGTCGAACTTCCTAGCTTCCGACGAGACCACAGCGACGCCTTCCCCAATATTAGGATTAGGAATACCTGCAGGCTTTGTTGCATATGCTCCCTGATACGCGTTACCCACCACCTCCGCGAAAGACTGCCCTCCACGATGAACAGGAGTTGCATGCATGTTGTAGTGACCATGCAGGAACGCCCACTCCTTCGCAGCGCCCGACCCCACAACCGATCCACGAATCGCCATGCAGCTCGCTTGACGGTGACCCGTCATCCCGCAAGCGAAGCATCTTGGCGGGGACGGATAGAAGGAGGCAACGTGCCCCCTGATTCCGCAACGAAAACACCTGCGCTTCGGCTTCTTGTGGGTCACCTCCGTCCACCCACCGCCACCTCCTCCTTGAGGCTCCCCATCACCGTTGAGCGCTCGCTTCCCATCGTTGCTCGAAACGAGGACCGCCTTCCCCTTGTCCGCACTGACACTCGCACCCCCAGTCGCACTCGCAGTCGCACCCCCGCTCGCACTCGTCATCCCGTTATGAAAATCGGAAAATAAAAAATAATTATTTCCAGCACCTCTAACATGCTACAGATAGTTGTTGGCGACACTTGCAACACCCGAAGATGTGTTGGAGGCGCTAAGGTAGCATTGGTGGTGTTGGAAAGGTCTCCGGGAAACGTCGGCGGTGCAACCAAGCAGTTAACGATGTTGGAAAGGTCTCCATGCCGTATTGGAAAGGTCTCCTGACGACTGGCGGTGCAACCAGGCTGTTGGTCGGGCACCCAATGGTGTTCCATTGTGCCCAAGGTGGCATTGAAGGCGTTGTTGTGGCCTCGCACAAGCCACCGACGACACTGGATGTACCCAAAGTGGGTTCGGGCGGCGCAAGCAGCACTGGGTAGTCGTCGATGCCTCGTGCAAGACACTTAGATGAGGAAGAAGGGCATGCACAAGGCTTGAGAAGGACGGAGGGTGGTGGTGCTTGTGGGTTTTAGGTATACGCCCAGGTCTAAGACCATTGCTCTAATACCATGTGGACAAGAGAATGAATCATTGTTTTATTCCATGAGTCTAGGGTCTCTTATATAGAGAAAAAATCCTAAAGAGAAAAAAAAGGAGGGAAAGTACATGAATGGTTATAGGACTCGAATAAAATAAAAACAACAGTAACCCTAACAATTAGAAAAGTGGATTTAAAATTTAAAGCAAATCAAAAGCAGTGCTCCAAATGGACATGGCTTCAGTAGGTAACGTAACTCAATTGTTAACTTGCACACTATTGGCATGAAGCGAAAGCACACAGCTGACAAAATTATGGTGGGGACAGAGGAGATGGAGGGTGTGGATGTTCTGTCCATGATCGAGCGGGTGTTAAATGATAATGGAATGGAGGGTGTGGATCAGGTTTTGCTAACCAGATCAACGGCTGTTGTAGAGTACAGACCTTGTCTTCTTCGTCTCGATTCGACCACCCGGTAGGTGGGGATAGCAAAGCTTCAAGTCGAGGTTATAGCCAGTGGAGCAATTGTGGTGTCCTCCGATCAGATGATGTACCTCGATATGCAAGGAAGGTTGGCTCAACTTTTTCAAACTCGATTGTCGCGTCAAAGTACGGGAGGGATGGTGGGTGATTGGGTTCCTTGCGATGGTGAGGAATAGGAGCTCGAGCTCTCTCATGCGATCTCACCAGATCTCTCCGAGCAATCTCGTCGGAGCTCTCTAAGTAATTTTTCCATAGTTAGAGGGGTATGAAGAGATAGAACGGGAACATGTGGGGAATTGATGGAGGTGTGGTTGGTCGGCATGGTTTCGATGTGTGCTCAAAGGTGGGTTGCGCACGGAGATAGGATAGGAAGAAGTTCAAGGATGAAGTTCTGATAGATCAGCTGAGGGGTAGAGAACACGAAGAAGAAAAAAGAGGAAGGGTATATGTACCTGGAGTTCGGATGAATTTGTGGAGTGAGGTGGTTCGGAGACCCCTCTCTCTGATCTTCACCTCAGAGGACCTCAGCGATGTCTTTGAAGTTGGGCCGACTCCGGGTAAGAGGAACAACACCAGATGTCAGAGGGGCTTCTGGATCTCATCTATGAGATCATCGTCGAAAGTCGACAAGAGTGTTGTCACCAACCTTGTACCTCGGCTCTCTCCATCTTTCTTGCTCTCGATTAGGTCGGAGACTCGCGATCGACAGATGTCCAGTCATGGTGTTGAATATTTTTATATTTAGTTAAGTATCATGATAAAGCTGCTTTTTCAAAAGACGGCTTCCATTTGAGCCAAAGACACCTTTTGAAAAGGCGGCTGTGGTGGTGTGCATTGAAGTCGCCTCTTCAAATGGCAGCTTCGTGTTCAAATAAAACCTTTGGATCTTGTGTGTATGCACCTTTAGATCGCAGGTTTTGAATCAAATAGAAGCCGCCTTTTGAAAAGACGAAGCCGCCTTTTGAAAAGACGGCTTCCTCACGGTACTTAACTAAATATAAAAATATTCTCCATATGGAGCGAATAAGATTAGAGGCATACGGCCTCTGCGAATTTTACTCAAGTAGGTTAATATAAGGGATAGGCGTAGGAGATGGGGTTTGGGTTGGTTGGAGATAATGGGTGGAAGGCAGTTCGATTTGGCTTGTTTGGTTCTTGGGGATTGGGACATGGGTGTTGATCTCTATCTCGCGAAGAAAAGGGGGGAGTGCGGTGGAATTCCTGTAGAGATGGTTGGGTTTTTGTGGCATGTTCGAAGAATGGATAGAGGGACATGTGTTCTTCGTTTGATGGGAGGTTAGGATTGGGTTTCAACAAAGGGATTGGGTTGGAATCAGATTAGAAGTGGGTTGCATGGTTAGAATCAAAGGGAGTTTCGGTTATTAGCTGTTGGGTTCCAGAGATAGGAGTGGATATTTCAGTTTCTTCGATATATTCCAGGGAGATAAGGAGTGGGTTGGTGGGTTTCGTACAAGAGACGAATGTCATCTTGTGCAAATAAATGTAAAACTAGTTCTTCTCTCTTGTCTTTTTATTCTCTTTTTTGTGGGTTTTAATTTTTGCAATTTTTATTTTAATTTTTACATATAATTTTTATGTTTTTCATTTTGTAATTTTTATTTTCTTTTAACGTTTCTAATTTTTAATTTCTTTTTCTTTTAAATATACAATATAAGAATCTATAAGGATATTAGATAATGCAATAATAATTACAACTAAAAATAGTCAAAATAAAGGAAATAAAATATTTTGGGGTTTTAAATAATTTTTCAATGTTTTCATATTTTATGGAAATTCTGCTAATTTTTATGTATTTTTAAAATAGAAAAATCCCAAAACATGGAATAAGAAATAGGCCGAATGGATTTGAAGATTGAAAATAGCAAATAAAGTCCAAAATTTTTCAAACAAATTTTAATAGATAAAAAGTAAGATAAATTCAGAAACAAAAAATAAATATTTTTGGGATATTTGGGAATTTTATATCTTTTTACTGTATTTTGGGGCTCTTTAATTTTTTATCATTTTCTTTTTCTATTTGTAGAGAATTTTGTTATGGAAATACAAATGAATAAAATATATTTTTTTGGAATTTTTCAAAATGCTTTTATATTTTTTTAGTAATTTTTAACTCGAACAGGGATAAAAACGTGCTCATTAGATTTTTAATAAATAGATAAAATGACTAAAATGCAAAAATAAAAATATGACGTGAATGTACATGCTAGCAGGCATCTAACCCTATTTTGCATAATTTTTGGAGCACGGATGTTGTTTTTAATCAATGAAATACAAACACAAAAATACATGTACTGACGACGGCATATTTGCAATTAAAAATAAAGTCAGGGGCACATGTGCAAATTTCCTAGAAATATACAACTTATATTTAGATTTAATAGACTACTTTACAATTCACAAAACCGTCGGGACAAATATGCAAAACAGCCAGCTCGTATGGGAATCCCCGTAAGCTGACCTGGACTGGACTCATTTACAATATCAATAAACCTCAGGGGTCACTTTGCAGTTAAACAATGTGCTAAGCCTTCTCCCACTATAAAGTAGGGTCGGCTACATGGATTCTTACTCAAATCCATGTTGAAAGATTCGACTCTTTTTTACGCCGGTCGTCGACTACCTAACGCAACCCCTACAAGAGTGGGATTTGAACCCTTATCTTTTGTGTGGTAGACACACTGTACTACCACTAAACCATTAAGTGGGTTATTAAAAAATATTTAAAAAAATTAATTATTTACAGGACTATACAAAAAGTTGGCGAAATTGCAGGGGAAGATACGAAAATTACCCCCTAATAGCGCTTCATGGGGCGGTTATGATCCTTCCACTAGCTACGTGTCGCCCCGCAAGCGCTCGAAGCCTCTTCGAGGATGAGCTATGCATATTAGACCCCCTTGAAGATTTGACGGTTGTAGCTCGACTCAATCACACGGCTCACCCTTCATCTGAAGCGAGGTGATGATCAGACAGCAATTGCTCTTCCTGAAGAACAGGGAAAACAATGCGCCGATGAACTTATGTGTGCTGAATCTTCCTCCTCCATGCTCCCCTAGCACTGCTGAGATGCCCAATCGATGCTCTGTGATGCTCCGCAGCTGCGAGCTGCCTCGAATGGGTCCGGGGCTCCTCAAATGAGCCTTGGAGCCCTGTGCTGCTCAACGACCTGTTCTTGAAGTCTACTCCCCTCAAATGTGGTCTTTCATGTACTGTAATGATACGCAAAAGCATGGCGAGACAAAGGCGGGAGGACACGGCTTTTATTTGGTCTGAAGCGAGGAGAAGTGGAATGGGGGTGATGAGGTCCGGCAAGCATTGGCGGAAGGACCTCGATCTCTCCATTCCAGAAGGAATCGAGGGTGGATGGGTGGTCAGACTGATGAAGAAATGGAAGGGGAAACTGATGGAAGTATAATGGGGTTGGAACAGTAGGCACAAGCGTGGAACGACGGTCGGAGCTCAAGAGCTCGAACAAGCTAACTAATCTTTCCTACGCAAATGTAGTTATTAATTTATAATAAGTTACTTCTTACACGTGTATTTATAGGTATATTGACCTACGTTTTGTATGTTTTATTTTGATTTTGTAACTTTGATTATACTATTTTATTTTCAAATTTTATATAATTAAAATTTATTTTTAGGTACATAAATATAGTTCTATTATATTTTTCTGACGTATTTTATACACTTAAATAAATATAGGTGTTAAATAAATATATATATATATATATGTTTAAGTGTAGGTATTTTATCTATGTATTTTTATATACTATTTTATTTTTGTGTTTTCTTCATGGTTTTATTCTATTCTAAATATGTACATATACTACAAATAATATTTATAAAATTATAAAAATATAAAATTATAAAAAATATAAGTAATAAAAAATGAATATTTTATTCAGGTATATTGTACAATAGGGGTCCAAAACCAAATTTTCACACCTTAACTTCAAATCAAATGAAAACATCTTAATTAAATAGCTTATTAAAAGTTATATACAATTAAAGGTGATTTTCATACATTTTGACTTTTTATTGAGGAGATATGGGTCTGAGAAGTTTGGGTTTTGGCTTTTTATTTAGAGTATAAAAATTACATTGTATATTATTTTTTGTGAAATAAACTTTATATTTTCTATACATTATTATCTACATCTTTTACGTACAATTTTTTTTATTTGAGGTATAAATAAGATAATAAAATAGGTCCCAAAAATGAATTATTGATGAATAAAAGAATAGCATTTATATTGTCTTTTTGGCCATTATCTCCCTCAACTTTATTCCTTTTCGACCAAGTCAATTCTTAACTTGGTCTCGGGTTTTAGGGTCATAAAATACCTTTGACACTTTATTCTTTTTCTTATCTTTATTATATAATTTTGGTATTAAAAATTATATTTTTAAACACAATAAATGAAATAAATAACTAATGTTAATTGTACAAAATAATGCTATATGCATACATTATATTTTCCATACATTATTATCTACATATTTTACGTACAAAGATTTTTTATTTGAGGTATAAATAAGATAATAAAATAGGTCCCAAGAATGAATTATTGATGAATAAAAGAATAGTATTTTTATTTTTTTGGCAATTATCTCCCCCAACTTTATTCCTTTTCGACCAAGTCGATTCTTAACTTGGTCTCGGGGTTTAGGGTCAAAAAATACCTTTGACATTTTATTCTTTTTCTTTTCTTTATTCTATAATTTTGGTATTTAAAACTTTATTTTAAACACAATAAATGGAATAAATAACCAATGTTAATTTGTACAAAATAATGATATTTGCATACATTAGCTAGGGTTTTAAAGGCCAGAACAATAGAATAAAAGTGATGAAATGGAGATTCATCACCCCTTCTATACTTGCTTTTGCAAGCTCGTAGCAACATTTATGCAATAAGTGTAGAAAAATAAAAAATAAAAAAAAAGAAAAGGAAAGAAAGTGGATTGATCTTAATTTTCAAATTTTCTTCACAAAATCAACCTAAGTCGGACCTTCGGATTTTAAGTGCAGTCGGAACATTATTGAGAAACATATTTGAAATACAACGGCCTCTGATAGTTACAAAACTCTGCTCAAGTCTCCTCAATAGCCAGGTCAGAACAGATCAACTCATACACAAAACCCTTATGGCTATGAATCTATCTTGGACAATGTGTGGCATGTAACTATCCTCGACTGAAGCGATAAAAGTCAGTTTTCTCCAACATGGTGACCCTAATTCCCCAATCCAACAAATCTTACCTCGAGAAGTGGGTATTCCCTTCTAAGTTCAACTATAACCAGCTCAAGAAGCAGAGGAGAGAAGTATGGACGATAGTCAGTGTGGCTACTTATCCTAGGATGCTCGACCAGTGTAGCCAAGTCATCCAGTTGCATGCTCACCTACATATGACTTTGACGCCCAAGCTTGCTTATTGACTATACAAATATGTATACTCCGGCAGACATCTTATTTTCAATCAAGCACGTCCACTTTTTTGGAGTTTTTGATTTTGCATTTTTTTGAAATACTATATACAACAGCATTTACATAAGGACTTTTTCTTCTTGAGCCAATCAACAATCCCTATTTTGAAGCTTTATTGCAACAAATAACTTCTATATTTAGACCTCATCGTCGTTGGATCGGGTTGGGGGTACAATGGCCACAAATATGCGACTTCTGATATTTTCATTGGCTTGTATCTCATGTCGGCAAATCCATCCCTCTATCACTTCAACTGAGGTGAGCAAAGTGAAAGGTGTTGTGTACAAGCAAGGTCATTATCAACAAGAGTCATGTGTATGCTCCAAAATATTCTACTTAGGCAGTCAAGACGACATTGAACCAAGTCTCATGATTCTCAAAGAATTAAGTCAACTAGACCTAAAGTACCTCAATTTCAATCCCTATAAGGTTCCTGTCATTAGGTAGATTTAAGGTCCAACCAAGCTCCATCTTCGGATTTTAGTTAGACTTGTTTGATTACCAAACTCAATCCGAAAAATACAAATTCTATGAACAATGCATAAACTATTTTTGTTATCCATTTTTCAAATTTTGAACGTTTTATGAATTTTTGAAAAAAGGTTTTAAAATTTTTATGCAAAATATCAAAAAGATTTTGCAAATTATTTTGGGATTTTTCAAAACAAAAGGTTTTGGAAAAGAAATAGATGCAAATATTTATAAAGGAACACTTCAATTATTTGCAAGAATTAGATTTTTTTAAGGATTTACACAAGCTATAAGTTAGTTGTTTTTATAAATAAATAAATATATATATACAGTTGGTAAAAAATGTTTATTTATTTGGATGATGTACATATTCCTCAAACTTATTTGAAAATAATTTTATAAATAATTTTAAAAACTACAGTTCAAAATAATTTTCCCAGATAATTTTACAAACAGATACAAACATTGAAAATCATTTTGCAAAGGTTTTTCAAATAGTATATATAGATTTTTCAACATATTTTTGCAGCCATTGTCAAAACCATTTGTAAATAGTTTTTCAAATATTTTTATTTCACACAAAGAAAATAAATTTTATAAACAAAATAATTTATAAAGGTTGAAATCATTTTACAAAATATTTTTCAAACAGTTTTCAAAAGATTTTTCAAATAGATTTTCGAACTATTTTCTAAATATTTTATAAAATATTTACTTGATTTATTAATTGGTATTAAAAAAGAATTTGAGGAATAATATACCTACTTTTATTAATTGATTTAATGATTTGCATATGCATATATAGTATTTTCGTCATACTTATTAAAAATATGAAAGTACGAGTTATGACTAAAGTATATACGAAGTATATACGACTCCCATATACTTATTTGAGCTATGTCCTCATAGATCGAAAAGAGAAGACATAACTCGTATTGAGTAAAGAAAAGCCTATATGACTATGTCAAATAAAGAATGAAACAATGAAGAAATGAATGAGAAGTCGACCGCCCACCCTATACTTAGGATAAAATAATCCTAAGTCTAGTAGATAAGGCAGGGAAGGTCAAGGATGCGAATATATAGATCACAACTCAGTCCGTCTCCCCCTATAATTCGGGTAAAATACCCCAAAGTATAGCAGAGAAAATCAATAGGAGAGGAGACAAGCAAGGGGATCAATAAATAGAAACCGATAAAAAGATGTAAAAGAGAAATGTGGTGGGTGAATATATGCATCACTCCCCCTATACTTAGGGTAAAGATCCCTAAGTATAAGCAACAACAAGAGTAATGAAACAAAATGGAGAGAACAAAATGATAGGTGCACCCTCTATACTTAGGACAAAGTACATCCTAAGTAAGATATGATGAATGATCTGAGTATACATGGCATAGAAAAGAAAGAAGAAATGAAAAGACAAAACATATATATAAGCGGAAAAGACTGGTGAAGTACGGGACGGTGTATGTCAGCCGAATACCGTACTTTCATCATCGTCTCCCTGTGAGAAGGATGACGCAGTCAAAACGACGAAGACACCCTAATATACAATCAAGTGAGTATCTACTACTAGGGAAAGCAGATCGAAAACTAAGCCAAGGTCCGGTAGCGGGAATCAAAACATCATCTCATAAGAAAGGAGCGTGAGATCAAAGCCGATATCGTAAGACATGGAGGAGAAAAGATCAGTACATATTCCTCCATGTCACTCATAGTCTCGGGAAGAAACAAAAAGTGAAGATTGTGAGACTCTCTACGCAGCTCGATATCGGTGGATATAGGGTCGAAAGATCAAGAACGCACCGAATGCCACATGACACGGCTTAACCTTACGAGGGTAGTCAAGGTAAGTAGACTCAGATGGGTCAGAGATGTCAGAAAAATCAGAAAACTCGGTCTCATGATCACCCAAATAGAATACACAACTAGAGATGAGACCAAGTACACAACTCAGAGACTTGGCTTCGTGCTCCACCAGACGGGAAACACCAGAAGTGAAATCGAGTTCCCACAGAATGATGTATCATCCCGCAGATAACCCTCAGTGAGTAATACATACTACGCAATGAATCATCAGAATATAACTCATCCTTGCGAGGGTCGTCAAGGTGAGTGGACTTAAAAGATTCAAATCCATCAGATGGATCAGCATAAGCGGTTTCAGCAGGCGACAGATCGGATACCCAGCAGAAGAGACCGAAAGAACTCGAAAATGTCACAGCCTCCCGCAAATAACCCTCGGAGAGTACTGTGAACTAGGCGAGGAATAATCAAAAGAATGTGACTCATCCTAGCGAGTACAGTCAAGGAGAGAAGACTCGAAGGAGTCCATACAGCTAGGATAATCAGTCTCATGCTCCGACAGATCAGACACACAACCAGCCATTGAGAACGACAGCTCATATCAGACGACTCGATTTCGTGCTCCACCAAGATGGACACACAAGCAATGAGAGAAACCGATTGTAAAAAAAATATTGCATTCTCCCATATATAGTCCTCGGGGAGTAGTGCAAATCAAGTCATTGATATCAGGGAAATGTTGGCATCAATCTCATATCCTCAAATCTCAATCGATCACCGATAGGAGGGCATAAGATTATACGAGGGATAAGAGGTCAACAGGGCAATCACAATACATTCCCTTAAAACAATCAAATCAGCTAAGATGGATCAAGATGTCATAAAGAGACCCTCAAATCACCACAATGCAGTCCCTCAGTAGGGCAATCACAATGCAGTCCATCAAAACAATCACAAATGCAGTCCCTCAAAACCCTCAACAAGCCGATTAGCTAATAAAATACAGAATTGGTTAAGCCAATGAAATCAACGATGATCCAAATGACATCAATTGAAAATAATGCATGAAATACATGGCTCAAAATTTTTATCATTTCTCGTCCTATCTCACAGCTAATGGCTTCCCAAATACTCCACGATCATGTCTATAATCAAGAAGCTCCTTTTGTGGTGATAGCATCTTGTAAATCCAAATCTGGATAAAATCTTTCCATGCAATCCATAAAACCTCTCTTCACCACAATATTTGCATCACCACCACACTCCGTAAAAAAGAAGTATCGGTTCAAAAAGTAAGTCGCTAGATGCAATGGTGTATCAAGCCTGCCCTTGGTCTTAGAGATAAAAGCGTCCACAAAAAACTTGTAAGATGACTCCACGCTATTAAAAGATGCAATTATATCTCTTTTTACCTCTTTAAGCCCTCTATAAACAAAGCCCATGAATAAGCGTCGATCCATATCAACCACAAACAATAGACGAACCAAAGGTGTAAAATATTTGATTGCAAATGCGGTGTGGTTCCAAAAAGTAGCGCTGAAAACTATGGACGTCGCTTGTTCTCCCTTTTTGGTCTTGTACCATTTGCATGCCCTCCACTCATCTGATGAAAACATCAACCTGAGCTTGTCTTTTTCTCTAGAATGCTTCCAAGTGTGAGAAAAGTAGTAGCAAACCTCATTTGCCCTAGTCTAGCGATGTCTCTCCTGTTTGTAAACTTCCGCATCAAGCTCGAAATTTTAGTGAGAGCATAAATAAAATTTGTGAGTGTCCTTGCCTTTTTAACTGCGCTCTTCACTTTCGAATCTTTGATGATCTCCTTCAAAGCAAGATCAATGGAATGAGGAGGAAGTCCACCATATATGGGGATACTTTGTGAGTAGCAATCTCCCTGTTGCAACATTTGCCGAAGTTCATAATGCTCCATCCTCGCATGTCCGTCCATGCATCAGTCATTACAGAGCACACTGTCTTCTTCCATGTAATTCAATGACATTGCAAGTCATCAGATATTTTCTCGACCGTCTTCTTTAAAAATGGACTACTAATCTCATACCTCGTAGGAGTCTTCAGACCTGGGCCACGCATCCCAATTTCCTCCACTATTTGCTTGAATTGTTCCGTGGTCAATGCATTGAAAGGGATCGTCAATGTATATGCCAAGTTGCATGTATAGGAGACAACCCTTTAAATTTTTAGTGTTTTTTCTTTTGAGTTTTTTAGTGATTTTTGGACTGACACTAAAATAGGATAAAATAGACACTAGGTAATTTTTTTGGAATTTTTAGAGGGGTTTTAATATTTTTTTGGTATTTTCTAAGCTAGACAGTGCACAAAAAGCATGTTTTTGATTTTTAATAAATATAAAAATAAAATCAAATCAAAAACTAAATTAATGGCGTCAAAGTACCCATGTCCAGAAGCTTAACCCTATTTTTGTGGAATTTTTGAAATTAAAATGATATTTTAAACAATTAGTACAAGTATCCAAACATTAAACAGTCCTGGCAAGGGCATAAGTGCGAATATTAAAACATCCAGGGGCATACATGCAATGTTTCCACAAAAGTTTATACTGAATATTCAATTTATAGCACCAAAAGACAATTACAAAAGCCGCCTGTGCACGCTAGCAGTTTTCCCACCAGGGCGCGTGACTTGCACGCGCCTGGCGAGGATTGAAACGTAATATCTCAAAACTCTAGGGGTCTACATGCAAAATATCCAAAACGTTTACACGTGATGGGAAAGGTTAAGTACTAAAACGAAATAAACAAATGACCGAGGGCCCTTCTGCAAAATGCCCACACCTCACGTGTACAGGTCACGTGAGGTGACGTGGCGAAGGACCTAGATGCAAATATTGAAAGCTTGGGGGTCTCTATGCAAATATTACAAAATATTTAAAGTACACAACAAAGTTTTTGGACTGAATAGAAATTTCAAAAAAAAATGGTGGGGGTTGACTGCAAAATACCCTCGACGGCGGAAGATCGGACGGTGGGATGAATCCCACTTATCCACGTGGCGGGTCCTGGGTGCGCGATACCCCTTCAGATCCGACGCCTCGGATTAGATCTCCGCGAGGAGATCGACGGCTGCTGAGGCGGCGTGATCGGACGGTCGGTGGAGAATCTGGAGCTGCGGCTCGATCAGACGGTGGAAAAGCGAGGAGGAAGAACAGGGAAGAGCACCGACGGAGGCGCACTTCCCTGACTCCGATCTCGCTCCTCAGGCGGTGGATGGGCTCCAAAATGGAGCTGCAGACTCCCAGGAGGTCACTCTGTGGCCTGGATGGCTCGGATTCGCCGGAGAAGCGTCGAAGTGCTGGCGTGGAGGCGGCGGAGCTCGAAGCTCCAGGTATCTCCGGCGAAGATCGCAAAAATGCTCTCCAGGTTCGTTCAGGGCTCTTTGACCTGCAAGAAGTGGTGAAAAGGCCCAGGGCAAATTGCCTGGACCTCGCGGAGGCGTGGGGATGCGTGATGTGCGGCGGCGGTGGACGCAAAGAGTGACGGGGGTCGGAGGTGTCTTCGGCGAATGATCGATTTGGCGAATCGATACGCGCAAGGGATAACTCTATGGGGGGAAATGAAGAAGGGAATGCGAGAAAGAAAATGACGATGAAAAACTAACGGTTAGCACTGCCTCGAGCCCAGGTTAGGCGAGGGAAGAGGGTACCTCGACGGCGGTCGTCGGAGGTTGTGGAACGCGCCCAAAAGTGTCCTATCCACCGCCCTGACGAGCGCTCCTTGGAGCTGTCACCTCCGGGAACTCAAGCAAGGTCTGGGGGGAAGGTTTTTGCTGGATTATGCGGTTCGAATTTTCAAATGAAGTCAAGGGCAGCTTAAGTATGGTTGACGGTCACGGTGGGAAGAACGAGGTGCGGAGGTGGTTGGCGTGATGCTCGTCCCGATGCAAACACTAGGCGTGCAAGACGGACCAGCGAGGAAAGATTTTGCAGAAGATTTGAGTCGAAATGGTGAAAGATCGCTCCCCGAAAAAATAGTGAAAACGGGGGTCAAACATAGTCTGACACAGCCTATGGGTGCAGGTCAGATAGTTGACCCAGGTCAACTATCCGAGCCCCCTGGTTGGTCCACGTGGACCAACCAGGAAAAACCCTGGAAAAAATCTTTGTTAATTCATTTTAAAATACTAAATGGCCGAATTAATTAAAAGTTATAAAATAAAAAATGCTTAAAATTTTATGTAGTATTTTATTCTGATTTTTAATTTTTTTATGAGTTATATTTTTTCAAGTTCACTTTTTAGCCTTATATAGGTATAATACCCATGTATTTAAGTATTTAATTTTTATTTTATGTATTTTAATTTCTTTAATTTTGTTTATAATTTTATAAAATTATAAAATACTTTTATACACATGAATATATTTTTATTTTATTTTATTGATGTATTTTGTATATTTAATAAAATATAAAGGTATAATGTATAGGTATGTGTGTTAGTAATGTATCTATGTATTGAATAGATACAAGTATTTTTATTTGTATGTTAATTATGTTTTTATTCTGATTTTAATACACATAATTATAAGTAATATTTACAACATTATAAAAAATATAAAAATAATGAATAAATAATAAATTGAATATTTTAATATGTACAACTATACAAAAGGGGTCCAAAACTCAACTTTTAAACCGTAGCTCTGCCAAATGCGAAACCACCACCATTAAATAGATTATTTTATTCTATATACAATTAAAGGTGAGTTTGCTACATTTGGAGTTGTCAGTTGTGAGATACGGGTCTGGGAAGTTGGGATTCTGGATTCTCATTCAGATCATAACTTTTTATCTGTGTATTCTTTTTCTGTGAAATCAATTTTGTATTTTTCTTTAAAAAATTATCTACAACTTTCATGTACAAAGTTTCTTTATTTGGTGTATAAAAAGTGGAACCAAAAATAGATCCCAAAATGAATAAAGAATGAATAAAATAGGTATTTGACCCTTATCTCCCCCTACTTTATTCCTGGTCGACCTATTCATCAAGATGCCTAGGTCTCGGGGGTTTTGGGTCATAAAATATTTACAATATTTTATTCTTTTTATTTTCTTTATTTATTCTATAATTTTGGCCTTAATTACAGTATTTTATACACTATTGTGATGCACATGCATGGATGCTAAGATGGTGATTTTAATGCTATTTACAGGCATTTGCCAGGGTTTTTGGTGCCAAAATGATAGAATAAAGATGATGAAATGTGGATTCATCACGTGCTGGGAGGCACGAGGCTACTCTATATTCATATTTTACCTATATTCGTATTCATATTCATGTTTTAAAATGGACAAGGATATTATTATGCCTATATTCGTATCCGTATCCGACCATTTTCATCCCTAATGGACGCACAAGACCACCAAATGCTTTGGGCGACAGTTTGGCTAACTCGGAAGGTTGATGCAGAGGTTATCCGAATATCACCATCATGAGCAACTATATGGTGATACGTCGTATGTGATGCCATCATGAGTAGTTGCATGGGGATAGGGTGCCGGGTCTACCAATGCTCATGCAATGGGAGGCGGAGGTAATAAGAAACTCGGGAAACATAAAGATATCACGAACATGTATATATAATATAAAAACAAGGCATCTTTATTTGTCATGAATTGGATTGAGCAGGTGTTAAACAAATATGCCAAGGGCAATACTAGAATACAATACCTGAAAGATGTATAGTGGCATTTACAGTGATGCCCTAATGGGTAAGGAGATGACACATGTAAGAGCGTGCCCCGTGTGTCCTTTTTGAAGGGGAAGATGGAGATAGGAGAGAGACGAAAGCAAATAGCTGGCAAACTTGGGGGAGAAGTTATGACGGAAGATGTGACTATGCCTGAATAGTGTTAAATTTATCGTCATCGAGGCAAATTGGCCATTTAAAAATATACTAAGGGCATCATGTAATATGAATATTAATGGGTGAACAATGCCATCTAATGTGACTATGGATGGACAGTTTTAAATTTGTTGTCATCAGGACAAATTGTCCATTTAAAAATATACCAAGGGCATCATGTAATATGAATATTAGCGGGTGAACAGTGCCATCTAATGTGACTATGGTTGTACTGTTTTAAATCTGTCGTCATCAGGACAAATTGGTCATTTAAAAAATACACAGGGCATCACGGAATATGAAGATGAGCGGGTAATGTGACTGTAGCAGCATCACGGAATGTGAAGATGAGCGGGTGAATGTAACTATAGTAGAACAATGATGAATTTACGGTCATCAGAACAAATTGGTCATTTTAAAAAATATACTAAGGACATCACGGAACATGAAGATGAGCGGGTCAACAGTGGCATCTTTATATATACTAAGATTGTCTGATTTTTTTTGGAATCCTACTTTAATGTTTTATTTAATAAGATTTATATATTTAAAAGCCCCCCACCCCATGAGGCTGAAGAGATATTTTTCCTCCCTCATCTCTCTCCCCTCCGTTTCTTTTTCTTTTCCCGCCGCCTCCCTTCGTCTCTTCTCCTCCCTTAGCTCTCTTCCCCCTCCGTTTCTTTTTCCCAATCCGAACGAAACCCTAACCTCAGCCCCTTCTTCTCCGCCGCCTCTCCTTCTCTTCTCCTCCTCCCCCTCTTCCCGATGCCATCCAACGACCCCCTTGACACCTGCTTGGCCTGACTGCCAGCCACAACCCCGTCACCTTCCTCTCCACCTAGCGAAGCCACGTCAACGCCGTCGCCACCTCCGGTCCAGCTACTGCCCTTTTCGCCTACTCTGTAGCGCCACAAACGCACGTCACCTCCTACCTCGCCCTCTCCACCCTCCACCTACCATAGCCGTCGAAACAGCTGCTCGCAACTCTTACGCCACCTCTGCTGCTCCGTGGCTGCCGTTTAGGCCACATCATCGTCTTTTAATATGCTCGCTTAGGTAACGATAATCTCAAACCTATTTTTTCCTTGCTATATGTTCCCTGGCTGTGGAGTTAGGCCACGATTGGTTTTGTGAGGTTTTGGTTTCTGTTGATCGTAGAAAGCATATATAAAAGGCCATAATTGATCCGTCTTCTGCTTTTGTTTGAAACATCACGTGGATAAACAGGGCAGCACATTTTATTTTCCAGAAACCACAAATCCTCGCTTTTATTTAGTTTATTACTTAATTTATCTCTGCTAGTACTTAGTAGAGCTTTTATACCCTATCTTTATTCCTCAATTTTATTTCCAAAGGTCGCATGTTTAGTTTTTTCTACTTTTATGAAATTATTCTGAGGGTTTTATGTGTAATGACACATACTTCTCTGTTTTTTTTACTCTGCAGACAATACTACAGTTTTTACTTACCTTTAGATATAAGCCTTGCATTTTTTCCCCTGCATGCCTTTGTATTTTGTTTGTATTTCCTTTTTTAATATTCCCACAACATATTGATGTTTCCATCAAATTTGATTCCGTTGATGTTGATGCATAATATATTATAGAGATTTGTGTGTGCATGTGTAATGGCTTTTATAGAAGCTACCTTGCACCGATCTATGCATCCATATTGGAGCTACATATTTTTGAATTTTCTCATGGATTAGAAGTTGTAACTAAAAATAAAAATGAAGATGTACACATATGTCAGTAATGATTTTTTTGTATATGCATGACGTTTACTAGATCAATTTACACATCTACCATCCTTAATATATATATATATATATATTGTATTAACAAAATCATGAGTTAAAAAAGAAATATTGAATATATTGATATTTTTATACAGCTAAAATAATAATATCAAAGAATAAATCGATATTGATGACTATGAAAGGTATAAATATGAATTAATTTACAATATATTATTAACTTCATTTTTTGAAGGATGAGTTAATTTGTTGTTTCCATTTGTATGCAACTATTCTTAACCATTTTCTCATATTTTAATTTGATTATATTACATATCATCTTCATGAAATAAGTACAAGTCCAAGTATGATTTCCTCTTAGAAGTGGTGAGACGGTAAAGAACAACAAACTAAAGGATATTGTCATAATATGCCAAAATTTTATAACATGGGTTGTTATCGGCTTAAGAAACACAAAGTTATGGCTATTTTTTAATGAAAGAAATATCATATGGGGTTTTCCTTGTACATTTCTTCTCGGGCAACTCACTGGTTGCCTACTAGTTTTTTTCGTTGTAGAATGATGTTAATATCTCTTGTTATGGGGATTTTTGCAAGGAGTTAATACACGCAAAATCTATGGTCATAGATTCAAATAATTATATCGTAAGCAGGTAGGTTAATCAACTGATACAATATTCACATTTAGTTTGCAGGTTACACTTGTAATTGTAATAGAATATGTTGATTGTTGATACGCTACTCAAACTTGTTATAATGTTATTCTACAATTGGGGATGTGCTTAAATTAGGATTTTATGTATGGTTGATTTATCCAAATCCTTCTATGATACAAAACTAAACCCAAGAGATCAAGTTCAAATGTTATGATGCTTCTATTTAGTTTCTTTTGTTGGTAATAGAGCTTAGTCTTACAACTTTTTTTTATTTTCTGGCTTGAAGTGACCCGGTTGGCATGGGCAAGTCTTGCTCCCATCATAGACCTGCAACTAGGCACGTTTGGGCCATCCAAATCTACATGTGATTCTTCTTCTCTTGGCTATCGAGATGACGAACCACCAAGTAGATGAGATTCTCCAACCAGGCACATAGCGTCGTCATATTCATCAGAGGCAATTCTAGCCCCGGCCACATGTTGTACGTCTATACTTTCTTCTTCATTTTGTAGAGCTTTAAGTTATCTTTAATTTTCCCTTGATTTCATCTCAAACCATCTACTGTACCTCCTTCAAGTTGAGTTATGTGTGGATGTACCCATTCCGATCATAGTGTCTTCTTCAACCACACACGTTGCAACAAGCAATCCACTTCACTCTATGACACTATTGCAGGTAAAGAACATACTTCTCCATTTGTACTCCTATTCGAGGAGTTTTATTTGTATTTCACATTGCGATGAAATTTGTATTTTGACCAATTAGTTGTCGATGAGAAGAGATTGAAGTAACTTTATTCTGTCATTAATGTAATTCCGAATCTAAGAAAGGAGAAACGTGGTGATACTATTTCTTGCGATTTTTTTCCAAAACCTCAAAGATGGGAGTCGTGTAGTTCGAGCTTCAATTGATTGGCCAGATTGTACCAAAGGAGCTCTGTTCCGTCGGAGCATCGCCTGAGTATCTCCATCTTCAGCTCAGGCTTGATCAAGAGATATGAAGTGAAGGACCACCATGTGGCCTAATGCTATCCCTTCATCTGTAAAAGGGTAGAGTATTTGCGAAGTATTCCCTCTACCTATTTTGGTTAGCTTAAGTCCCAGTTAAGGAGGTTAAGTGAACGATACTTTGAGAAACTTGAATGGCTATTTTTCGTTATTAAACTTGAACTCATTTTGCATTGGGTTTTCGCTAGATCGAGTTAAGTTAAGAGGGTTGAATTTTGAGCTGAGCTTGCCTAACTCGATGGTCATCTGTAATCATTAGGTGCCGTAGGTATTGATGCAACCTTACATTATAAAAAGATTTTCTCTTTATTAAAAATCATCATGTTTATTTTTATCGATTGTTGTTTTTTAGGTAATGTTAATTTAGTCAAGTTTGACAAACCTTATCTTACTATTTTTTCTTTGGTCTTTTTTTAAATACGGAGTATTTTTTGCCAATCTCTCTCTCTCTCTTCGCTCGCTTGCACACGAGAAATCCTAACCCCTTCCCCCATCGCCATACCCCCGTTCAACAAATCAGAGGCATGAGAGGCGTGATCCTATTGGTGATATATTTTGTGATGATCTTGTAGCTCACATTGCAAAGGCTAATAGGCCTGAGCTCACTGAACTGGCTTGGATTCTTTTTTTGGGTATCATGACCAAGAATGCGGCTTTTGTAGAATCTAGCATCCAAAGCTTCCTAAAAAACTCAATGACATCGGTGCAAACATCCCCTTTGGTGATCTCCCAGTTTCCCAGATAGAATTTGGAAGTAAAACCATCGCGCCATCCAGTGATGATCTCCCAATTTCCCACATAGAATTCAGAAGTAAAACCATCATGCCATCCAGGTGCTTAGCCTTAATGTTATGAAAGGTTTCCTTATTCCATTTCTTCAATATCATCTTAAGATGCCTGAGCTTCTGGAGAGACTGGTAAGTCCGTTGTCCAGATAATAATTATGCCAGTTTTCCTTGATTAGAGAGTTGAAGTCTTTGTAAAGCTTCCACATATTTTGATATCTGAAAGGAGTTGGGTAAGAGTCTATTGGAACTTTCTCTTTGGTATGGAGGTGGCTTTCGTCGAATCTAGCATCCAAAGCTTCATATAAAACTCAGTGACAGCAGAGCAAACATCCCCTTCGATGATCTCCCTAGTTCCCACATAGAATTCAAAAGTAAAACCACCAGGCCGTTCAGGTGTTGAGCCTCAATGTTACCAAAGGTTTCCTTATTCCATTTCTTCAATGTCATCTTAAGATGCCTGAGCTTGCTAGAGAGAGTGGTAACTGGTAAGTCCGTTGTCCCGCATATTTTGATATATGAAAGGAGTTGGGTAAGAGTCTATGGGAACTTTCTCTTTGATAAGGATAGGATTGTGATCAGAGAGAATTCTATCATCATAGCTGAAGTCCAGATTAATATTGAAAGCACTATTAACCATGCACTTGTCCAGTCTCTGGTAAATCCTATCTTAAGAGATGAAATTGTTGCACCAAGAGAAGGAATCCCCATCATGTTAAGGTATTAAGAGAGCAGCACAATGGATTGCATCATTAAATCCATAGAGGCAGGATCATCAAACTTTCCCCATATCTTTTCGCCCTGAATCTTACATAATTGAAATCTCCACCAACAATCCAATTTTGATTACCAATATCGTTAGACAAATCTTCCATGCTTTCCCACAAGGACTTCCTTGTCCCAGCATCAGTAGAGCCATGCACCACTGAAAGATAACATTGGATCTCCAAATAGTTGTCCATCCTGCAAGTAAAAGTTTAATCTTTCATATGAAATACGTCTATCTCCATATGATCTTTGTCTAGAATCCAGATTATTTTGGGGGCTTCTAATGCAATTAATACCTGCTTCATTTTAAGGTTGAGAGACACAGGAGTAGCCCTTGAATTAAAAACCATTAGGCTGTGAGCACAGCTGGATTCTTTAGGGTGTGAGCACAGCTGGAATTCCTATAATTAAATAATATTTTGATCATAGTAATAATTACTTTTTGATAAGATTATATTATTACCATATTTGAGTATACTGGTAACCTGAGACTAGGTCCATATGAAAAGAAGGAATTGACTCAGGTAAGCAAAACTCAATGATTTGGTATATGTGAGTTTAAAGTTGAGGCATAGAGAGGTAAAGAAAAGATTGTGGATGATTCTTTGGGCTCGTTTGGTTGCAGGGTTGGGCGGGGTTGGCTTGGTCCAACCCGGGTTGGCCCTGCAACCAACAGGGTTCTCCTTTTCACAGTTTACTATTCACAGGGGTACCCCTGCCCAACCCAACTCCTTATATCAGGAACTTGATGCTAATGCTTCCCTTGAGGCGGGGATGTTATTATAGTAGCCGAGAGGGAACAGGACAATTCACGTCGGAAGATAAGGAAGAAAAACAAAAATAATGCTAAATGTTATGACAAAGTTATTTTGTTATTTAGAACATAATAAAAATGACATTTGCCTTGCGCAGTGTTGGATGTTGATGTGGATGTAATTCATGATGGCAACAATGTAGTGAAGGAGGTCGAGATCGATGCAAACTTTGAAGTATATATGTTCATCATTAGATTATCCAACAAGCAGTAGTTCTCCATATGCCGATCCTCTTGATGTAGATGTTGTACTTGAAGATGATATAGATGATTAAAACTTTAATTAGGTTATGGACAATCTACTTCCTTCATTTCTTTTGTTGACATGAATTAGAAGTAGAAACTTGGAACTTATATTATGTTTTGTAATCATTACATTCTTGTCTTGATTTTTAGACCTTTAGATCCATGGAAACAGTCTAGTAGTGATGTTTGTTACTCTCCGCATTCAAAAATTACTCTAAAAAGCCTTTAAATAATTTAGATATCCAACAAATATGTTGGATACTATTGTATATATAACATCACAATATTTTTTTGTTAAATACATATTTTTGTGGAATACCTATGCTGTCATTTGGGGGAGGAGGGATGATTTGATTTACAGGGTGGTAAGAAGGATCCATGAGATCCCTTCTCAACTTTTTTCTCGCCTCATCGAAGTACGGTTCAGACGTACTTTAGGAAATGTATTTAGAACTGAGTTGGTTTGAGATGACAGTTCTTTTAGGGTCTGTTTGATGATTGGTCCAATGATTTTTGTTCCATCGATTTTCGAGCCCACTTGGCCTAGCATGGTGCTTTTCAATTAACTTGTGTAATTCTGAGCAAAGGCTACAAGATTTAATGAAGATGAATGTTGAGGTTGATTCTATTAAGGGTTCCTTGTTCGATAAGGATAATGAAAGCTGGAAAAACAACGATTTATTTGTCAAGAAGGCCTACAGAGCCATGCCTTCTCCCACTGTGTTTAAGCCTGATGGCCTGCAATAGGATGGTAAGTTGATTTGAAGCTGCATTGCTCCTCTGGGAGGAAAGGCTTTTCTTTTGTTGCTTAGCATCAGTAGCAAACTTAGCCATATAACAAAGCTCGATATGGCTAAGTTTGCTACTGATGCTAACGTACCCTGTTTGTTATGTAAATATCCTGAGATTATTAATCACATGTATTTTAATTGTGATCGGGACAAGAGGATCTGGATGGAAGTTTCAGTTGAGTGGCTTGTTCTCATTCTGGGGGTGCTTTTGACTTTTGTCATTCCTTGATATTGCTAAGTTAAGATCTTTTGAAGAGCAGTTTACACACATTTCTTTTTTTTGGGCCTTCTGGTTGGCCAGTAATGGTGTTTATCTTCTGAGCTGAAAGATTTTATGTTGATATTGTTGTATATCATGGTTTTGATTTTTGCAAACTGATGGACATATTGTTAACATATACCGTGTGGACACCATTCTGGATGAATCCCAGTCTTCCTTTAAAAACTAGATTGAGGAATATTAGAGAGCAGAATATGTTTCTTAAATATGCAAGCTATCTCCTTCTTTAAAAACATGATTGAGGAATATGAAATTATATACATGGAATTATACTAGAGAGCAGAGCATGTGTCATATTTATGCAAGTAATCTCCCAGTGCAAACTGACATTTGAGTTGATAAAGCATGGATTACATGTGTACAAGTTGGTTGGGGGGACTTATGATTTAACAAGGGATAGCTTGTGTTTTTAAGGATTAACCATTGATACAAATTGGATCCATGAGGCATGCCTATGTTTGGTAGGGTTGTAAACACATGTTTTCCTTACTTGTAGATGACAACTTGTCTTTAATCTAACTTTCTATAGCCTTTAAGTGACTTATTTTATTTTATTTTTTATACATAACATTTCCTCCTACATGAAACTTTGGGGTACTGTCACCGAAGTGAATGGCAAGGATCTAGTAATTAGTCTTCTGGGGGGTCTGAGAGGATTTGTTCGTGCAGAGGTTGCATGTGATTTGTTTTCACCGAAAATACTCAAGGTAATGAGGGGACTTTCAAAGTTCTTGCATCCTGGATTCTTGGTTTTAGGCTTTGCCTTCTGTACCAATTCTTATAATTTTTACTTAATGGCTACGATATTTTTTATATGCTATTAATTTGTAATGTTTTCCCATCAAACTTTGTAGGATTCTGAAGGTGATTTACTTCTAGCATATTTCATGTTGGGATGCTTGTTCCGTGTGTTGTTCTGCAAGTAGAAGATGAGTAAGTAGAAGGAAAAGTTAGCAAGAGGATAATGCTATCACTTCACCTGACTTTGGATTCTCTGCTGGATGGTATGGTACGTCCAAAGTATTTAATTCGCAGTGCGGAATTTAGTATTTTTTCTACGATGTGTTGAATTGAATGATGAACTAGCAGCTTCTCTCACTCTTAATTTAGTCCAATCAAATTGCATGATTTATTGCTTTCCTTGGATTGTGGTACATAACAAAACATGCAAAATTAAGTTCCATAATGTAGGAAAAGCCTTGGGAACGATATATCCACCCTCTTATATTGATAAGAAGACGTAGCTGTTAACATAGGAAATGAGTGCACAAGCATGTTTGACTTTAGCTACCACAGTTTCGAGTCTCTAAGACAATGTTGATGTGACTTTGTTTTAGGGCATAGATGGTCTATTTGTGTTTACTTAGTTACTCCCATTGAATCCCATAATTGGAAGGTTGTGTGAGAACTTTGATAGGTTATTATTTAATAAAATGTTTAATTGCAAATGCCTGTCTTTTTTGTTAAATAAAAGCGGGTGAAATCCTGAGATATGACTCACCAGTCACAACGAAAATACCTTAATCATAAATTAATAGTATATTACCTTACATATGACCATGCCAACATGAGAGCCTTGTAGTGCTCCAATACATTTTAAAATTAAAAAACACTAAATTTGAAAATAAGCTCAAGGTGGGTCAAGGGCTTTGCTAAATTCAAAGCTGACCCAATTGCCCAAGGTGGGTCAAGGGCATTGCAATCATTTGTCCTCATCCAAGGAATGATGATGTTGTTCCAAACTTTCTCCGAAGATGCACATTTACAAAATAGATGGTCCATGTCTTCCACTTCATCTCCACACCTCGATCAGATAACATCCCCGGTATGCAAAAGCTTGCCATTTATTCCTTTGTTAGTTTACAATCACGTCTGCCAGAGGAAGACCTTA